>OU343223.1:160717948-160760155 GCA_910596185.1 Chrysanthemum makinoi | reverse complement strand
TTAACATTATTTGCATCAGTAACCAGCTCAATACGACTCCTGTGACTCCTTCTCTTAATAATATTATGAAAATAAGACGAATTAGAGTCACCCTCACGAAGCCAATCTACTTTTACCTTTTGTTTCAAAAAGCATTCCTCATCCAGTAAAGCATTCCTAAATGCCTCGAGATAAACAGCCTCCTCTCCACTAAGCACGATGTTAGAAGGGTCCTTATCAAGAGACTTTGAACTTCATCTAATTCCACACGCAGATTAGTAACAGGGGCATGAAGATTACCTTGATCTCTAAGAAGCTTACTAATAGGCGATTTCAGACCCTTAAGCCGTTTCACCACCTTGAACATATTATGCCCTTGGATATCCTTTTTCCACCCTTCATGCACAACATCCAAAAACCCAGGTTTATATGTTAGGAAATTAAAGAATTTAAACGGCTTTGGTTTCTTCTTAGTTAATGTGGGAATTCTAAGAACACAAGAAGAACGGTTAGAAATGCGGTAAGGTTGAAATATAGCAAAAGATCCCGGAAAAGCATCACTAAATTTAACGTTACCCATAACACGATCAATCTTCTTCAAGACACCATTGCTACCCTTTGGTTTCTGATTCCATGTGAAATGTAAACCCAATGAGTTTATGTCCGAGACTTCAATATTGCTAACACACTCTTTAAACTCATTCATAGCAATAGTAGGCTCATAACCACCACCCGATTTATCTTCCAGAAATAAGGACGCATTGAAATCACCAAGAAGGACCCAAGGTTTGTCACGCATAAGACTACCATGAACCTCTAGCTCATGCCACAACACACACCGATCAATATAGTAATTATGAGCATAAAAAATGAAACAAAGAAAGCTGCATTGTGTACGTGCATGACCTGGTTCATTTGGGACATAAGTAAAACATCAATGACCGCATCATCCCAACCTAGAATAATAAGAGAACCCTTATCACATAAACTCCCATTAGACGTCCACTTCCAGCCACGATACACCTTAGCACACGTATCATAAACACAAGACACATCAACATGAGACTCCAAAATAGCATATAAACACAAATTATTCTCATTAACCACCTGATGAACCTCTTTTTGTTTAGGGGAACAGTTCAATCCCCTAATATTCCAGGAACCAACACTAAACATTAAAAACGTTCAAATCAGGAGTGCTTGCCCTTGTAGTATTAGTAAAACCCTTCGAAGTAGAAGCCATAAAACCCGAGGTTTCATCATAATCATGTAACAAATCATCCTCACCATCAGGCTCATCCTCCATTGGAATAACCTTAGAATCAGTTTCCATCTCCTCATTAAGAACATCAAAAGAATTTGTAAGATTAACACCTGATTCCTTTGCCAAGTTGTGTTGCTAAGCACTACTTTTATTCACTTCAGGTTGGGGAACAGAATTAACATTGTTCACATTCAGATTCTTAGCATTAGACGAGAACTATTAGACTTATTAGGCACCTGCTGGTTAGACACATTACTGGAGGTCGATGCTACATTTTTAGGGTTAGTAGAACCTTTAGGTTGATAAGCAAACTTCTGACCCACCTTCGTACCAATTTTTAGGAGCACCACTCTTCCCATTATTACGTTTTGTTCCAACAGTTTGGAACCCATCAGCATCCTTTTCCACCATGTTAGGAGTAGTAGTAGCCTTCTTAGGACATTGGTCACAGTGTGACCAAATATTTTACATGTATCACAGCGTGGTGGCTTCCATTCATACTCCACCCTTATGGTTTCTTTAATGTAACCCATTCCATTCAGAAAAGGAACACCAATCACAAGGCTATTCTTTAATTCAGTTTCAGATTTTACCTCAATCAATGCACGCGCAAAACTACAACGGCCCCACGATTCTAAACAAATCGTAGTAGTAAACGAATCAAGCATAACAGGGGTACCTATTTTTGTAGCAATAAGACTGAGACCACCTCTAAAAATACAGCCATGGGAACATTGTGGAGCTTTACCCAAACAGGGACACGAGTTAAATCTTCTTTCAATAAGTTGGTATTCATAGTCCAAGGTTTCAAAATGATGGGGATATTGCGAATCATCTAGGGCCCCTCCTCAAGCATAGCTTCTAAGCCCTTTTGCGTATCAAACTTGAAAAAGAAAAATCCCTTGGCATTCATCATCACCCTCTTAAGCCCATATTTCGTCCATGTAGTACGTGTATAATACTCCACAACAGGGAAAGCAACCCGTTAGCGTTTTCTTATGGAGACATGTACTTTGTGTTGTTAATCTACATTGGTGTTATATACCCAATCCTTTGTATCGTTCTTATCATTGGAATGAAATATTACTAATGTTTTAGTTTATCTAATTTATTTTTCATTATGTTGTTTGTCATTTCTTCTACTTTTTGTCCTTCGTACATTTCGCCTTGAGATATCTTAGAAATCTACAATGCATGCTTAACTAAGTAAATATTGGCTAAAATACATTTCTTTTTATAAATCCATAAGTTGCAAAAACCTACTTTTTCATCAAAATATTTTCTGTCACTACAGATCCACGGATCCCTATAGCTCAACTAGCCGGATCCCTCTTGGAAGGGAACCGTGAGAACCGTGGAACTGGAAAATAGATTCTCATGCAACATAAAAACAGCTTTCATCTTAAAAAGAAATATCCCACTAGAATGTTAAATACTAACTGAGTTAATTGTCATTGTTAATAGAAATCTAGTAAAAATGTTAGGTGATCATCCTTTTTGATTTAATGCGTCTCATCATATTCTTTTCACTTCCATAGGTCTCGTCATGTCTCATGAGTATGAGTTCGACTTTTCACTCACTTATGTCTACATTCCTAACATTTCTCTTGAGCCCAACACACCTGGCAATCATGTCCGTGGGTTCAATAATCTCGAACTCGTCACTTCCATGAAGGACGATTGTCGACACACCTCTACTATAAAGAAGGTATCAATACCTCATTCCGAACCATAGGACTAGAAGGCCTTCTCGGAATTAACGAGAAAATCTATCCAAGGTTTGTATTGGAATTCTTCTGTCAAGTTGAACTCGTTCGTAACGAGGATCGATATCTATCTCTTTGGTTTTGGATCAAAAACCAAAAGTTTGTTCTAACCCTTGGGCAATTTGCTCACATTCTCCGAATTCCCAATCATGGACAATGTGCCTTCACTGAAGATTGGTCTCCTTCGATCTCTTCAACCATCGCGGAAGAAAATAGTCCATATTACTCACACATACCTTCCCCTCAAGACTTGACTCGCATGTTATGCAAACCTCGACCCTATTACTCTGATCCAAACATAATTTATACACGGGATATCCGAGATAAGTATAAACCTCTCGCACTCATCCTACGTGAAAATGTTTGAAGTCTTAGGGGAAATTGAGAAATCCTTCCCGCTTGTTGTGCTCACGTCATGTATTGTTTGCTAACACAACAACCATACAATCTCGCCTATTTCTTCGCAAGGCGAATTGTAAACCTTCAAGGCAATAAGAACAAACTAATCCCTTATGGAATGTTCTTGACACGCCTTTATCATCACATCATGTACTTCCACCCTCAATTTCAAAGTCCGCTGTAATGCACTCGTGGATAAGATGATGGAACCTCTAAACATATCTCTCACCAAATCTTTCTTCATCTCTCGAATCGAAAATACTCATCATCCATTTGATCATCCTCTAGCAAAACGGTCAAGAAACTTAGTTTCCTTTCCAAGTAGGCTCAACTCTAGATTTCATCTTTTATCGTTGTAATGTGATTTTTCTCATGAAATAAAACATTTAAAGTTTGATGTCTCGTTTATATAGTTGTTCAAACTTCTTAGAAAACACTAGCTTTGAAATATTTATGCCTTGTGCAACTTTTGCAAACCTTTTGTGAAGGTACTATTTAGCAGGAGACGGATCCTCACCTTGTACTAGACGGATCCTCCATTTAGGGAACCGGGTGGATCCGCAAACGTAAAATGCAATTGCCGACTTTTATACATCAAACCATGTCCTTAGACTACTTCACACTAGCTAAACATAATACCTTAGGACCACTTAAATCTTCCTCAAGCTCGGTAAGCTTCAAACTCAATCATAGCTCATTTAGGATCACTCAATTCGCGTGCTTTTCGATTTATCATTTCACCAAAACTCATCACTCTTCCGGCCATATACTCACACAACATCTCTCACATGTCAACACATCTAGTTTTATAAATCTCTCAATTTTAGCAAATTAATTTTAGTCATCTCTATCTCAAAATGGGTCAAATACTAGTTTTTCATTTCTTTTAAGATATTTTCCAAAATTATCTTAAGTTACTATCTGGTCTCTAGGATCATTTAGCTCTACTTGACACTTTCAAATTTTCTAGTGTCGTATTTGGTCATTCATTTTTTTGGGTAAAGGGGAGTAATCCTGCACCCTGGTAAAGTATATTAACCAAAAAACAATGAAGTACTACGGATGAGAGTGAGTCTCTCACCTCAGTCCCTTAGGACACTTACAGACTCGAATGTAAGAATGACACACCATTCTTATAACTTACAATAAAATGAACCAACCAATAATGACAAAAGTACATAAACATTAACAATACTACTCAAAAATGACACTTGAGCCTTCTAAATTACTATGGCGGTCCAATCTTAACTTCCATGAAGCATCCACGCCAGAAAAATCCAGCGACCTTAAATACATAATCGCTTGTAGTGACAAACACCACAAACAAAACCACCATTATACCCATCATACACTAAATCCATACACTACTACCCGAAGATGTGGTACATGTGAAAAGTAGCAGCATGATATAGCAACGAACAAAACAAATAGGGTTAAAGAAACCCTAAAACCATGTAGCTTAACCTTGATAATCATGAGAGATCGTCGCACTCAAAAGGATCAATAGAGTTTTTGAATAAGAACTCTTAAAACTTAACTTCCATAACATTCAACACATCAATCAAGAATAACAATACACACATGTCCTTGAATGATGAACCGTGTTAAAAACCAATATCCCCAAATACTTCCAAAGATTAGAGATCAACAATAGCTAAGTAAAAAGTAATTCGATCATGTATATAGCGCCTACCATAGACGAGATTCAAGAACTATAAGCTACCAATGCAAACCGAGGATAACACAACCTGCCATAGCCAAACACTAGGGTTGTACAAACCCTAACACCACGTCGCATCAATTCAAAGCATAAGATCAATAGCCGAATGAACATCATGTCAACTCACCACCATAAACATAAAATAGGTCATCGAGCCCTAACATCCACCACTTCCATAACAAAGATGTGAACGCATCATAGGGCATAATAACCCTACCCTCCAATCGCTCATATATATCGCACCAAGAATACGCCAAGACATCCCAACACCATCATGTCTATGTGATATACGAGCCAAGAACCAATAAATAGGGTATAACCAACCCTATCTCCCCAATAACGCACTTACCCTCTCATAACCCACTTTTAATAACATACCAGAAACATGAATCATACTAGAAAAACATGCAGGCAGACACCACTTGCAATAATCCAAAGAGAAAGATAACAAAACCCTAAAAATTTAGGGTTTCGTTAGGCATTACGTGCATCCAAACAAACCCATCAAAACAGATCGTACTAGGCATTAAAACAGCGAGTTAAAAACCGCCTGTGATTTATGAAAATGTACCGTTTACGATCAAAAGAGACCAGATCTATCGAACCCTTAAGAAAGAATCTATACATATTAGTGATAGATAGGGAAACGACAATCAATAGAAGGAGATTTCCATAAGATTTAAAATGAAAACAAGCAATCAGCCGCCCCCTTAAAAAGAATACCACACAAACTACACGTATTGCATACCCTAATCAGGTAGAGAGGACGAGTAGTCGTGAAAAAAGGGAGGGGAGGCGGCCAGAAATCTCCCCTAGGGAGGATTTTGGTCATTCATTGGTACTCATAAAGTTCCATTTTCTTCTATAAAAGGCAATCATTAGCTACCTTCACTCATTGCCCTTGATCATTTAAGTACCCTTTCATTTAATACACTTAGGAAGACTGAAACACTCAAGACGTATAGGTATTAGACCTTAAAAACATCATTTTTCTCCTTTCTTTGCTGCTGAGAGCCGGATCCCTAGGATTAGCCTAGACGGATCCCTCATTGAAGGGAACCATGGGATCCGGGTGACAGATTCATCCAAACTCTAGCTAAAACAATCATTTCAAGCTCTCCTTGCTAACTTGAACACTCCATCTTGTTTTTAATTAAACTCCTAGATCAGTACAAATCTGAAGTTGACTCTTTTGCATGCAAATCTTCACATTCCAAAGGATCTTAGTGGCTTAAGTATTGAATGCACTTGCCAAATCCTTCCCGTTATAAACCATCTTGTTAAGACTCCTAAATTCATCATCTACATCCTCATTCTCAGCATTTAGAAACTCTTATAACCCTATTTTTTGTATCATCTCATCATGAGGAAAGCTCCTAGTGGTAACTCATCCACCAAAGGACCACCCAAGAAACTTGCTCGTGTTGTTCACGAAATTTCTTCAACCGAATCATCTCCCGTTAAATCCACAAATAATAGGATCTCCCCTCCACCTATCAAACCAATCCCAAAAGGATTGTTCCCACTAAAATACCAATGCCAAACACCACTATACCCCCTAAACCAAACACTCCTATTTCCACCAAACCATCACCCTTAGTGCCTAGAGCCATATCATTCACCACTCCACTCTCATCACCACACCTCTACAATCTAGAGGACTTGCCTCCTATGCCATCTCATCCTCCACCAATGCCAACATTCTCAATGGAAATAATAAACCAACAAAATCAAGGTGTTGAATCAACACTAGCCCCGGCATCTTTTTCTCCGTCACCCTCAAATAGTCCCTTTTGGATCATGAGGAATCATCAAAGTCAACCACCCGATAACTTGGAAGTAGATACCTCTCTACCACCATCCTCATCACATATTCCACCACCACCACCTTTAGTTGAATCACCTCCAAATATACCTCCACATATTCCTCCTTCTTTGTGGAATCTCAACCAAACCTTCCATCTGAAGTCAATTCTTTTCTACCACCACCATTTCCGAGTCATGACAAAGATTGTTATCATTGTCAACATGTTGAAAGCTTGATACATGAAGTACGTGAAGATCAACGTTTCATGTTCTATCACCTCCTCGAATATTTCGACGAGATCAACAAACCCAAACAACCTTGAGCTTAAGGATTCAAGTGGTGTCCTAGTTTTAAGCTTAATAGTTTAGGAATCATATTTCATGTTTAAATTATTCTCTTAGTTTTAGAGATGTGTAGATCATTTCTCGTATTTTTTATTGAATGAAGTTGCATGTTATATGCCTTATTCTTTTGAGTATATGCTTGGTGCTTTAATACATATCTCATTTTGATGTTAACATCACTTGTTACATCACCATTGCTGTCTTAAGCTTTTAGACAGACGGATCCCTCAGTTTTGCCTAGACGGATCCCTCCTAAGAGGGAACCGTGGGATCTGTGCAATAGAAGACTTGTTTACTACTAACTTGAGTCTTATTTACAGGAAATTATGCATTATATACTTGTTTTCTAACCTTTGTTTTGTAGATTTTCAATATACACATGAAGACTTTGACACCCTTAGCTAGGAGGAGTTTCATGTCAAAGCAAAATATTGAAAAAATCATTTGCAATATCATTCACATAGGATTACATGCCGTCCTCCTGGCAAAGTTGCAATAATCAAGGGGGAGCATAGTCGTCACAAAGACGAAACTATTTGCAAACATAGTTGCAATGCACTAGTTTAGTATTTCTTTTTACTTGACGCCCTCACAAAGGGATGGACTCGTCAAGGAGGAGCTAAGACAAGAACACTTCCCGTCACTTGCTCTCTATATTTTTTTATATATATCTTTTTTCTTTTTACATGTTTTTCTTAAAAAATGTGTTAGTTTCTTTTTGATGCTCTTTTTGTTTCGACAAAAAGGGGGAGAAGAGAGTAAAAAATCCATCTTAAACTTTTACGAATTTCTGTTTTTCCTTAAAATAATCTTATGTTTTCTCATCAACAAAAAGGAGAGATTGTTAATACAAATAAGCCGTAAAAACATTTATTTATATTTTACGATCTTCAAATGTTTTGTCGATAACAAACGTAAAATTATTTTAACGAAACAAATAAAATACGTAAATGGTTTGAGCCAATAATTTTTTTTGGGTAAAGGGGAGTAGTCCTGCACCCTGGTAAAATATATTAACCAAAACGTTACACTTTAAAGTGCACTTAACCAAACATATAACATAAGAAAGACATGCCAATCTTATGGACTACCAAAAAACCAAATTACTTCCTACCACAACCTAAGAGCTTAACATAATACATGTCATAAAAATCCTCCAAGTGTCCCGGTAAATCGTAGACCTGAGCAGCATAATCATCAGATATGAAATCTTCAAGCTCAAATCCCCCATCTCCCCCAGAAGCTATAAATGTCGCCATAGGGTTATCCGGTTCCAAAACCTCATCCTCATCACTATCAGAATAAGTCACATTCCCGAATTTAGAAAACGAATTGCTAGTCTTAGATACAGAAAAAGTCATAGGCTCGGCAGCTTTACAAAAGCATCTTTACCAACACGATATTCTTCCCTCGAGATCCATCCATAACAGCTTCCTTAGTACAACCACTAGAATTTTCTATCTTCGTCAAGGTAGAATCAATCACAGTACTTGGGATGCCCGTGTCATCATGCACCTCAAGAGTCCCAAAAGAATTAGACGTAGTAATAGGTGTACCTTTAGCATTAGCAAGATAAAACTAGGTGTCTTCGTCTTGGCAACATATACCTACTTCCTAGGAGAAAATCTAGGTCCCTTACCCATATTAATACCACTAGACATCTTCGTACCTTTGGGTTTGGCTTTCCAATTCTGCACCACCTTAAACCCATCATCAGATTCTTCCAAAGACGAGGTGGGAGCTACATCATTTTTGCTCCTTAGTACTCTTAGGACAACAAGCATTAACATTCCCAAACACTTTACATTCCATACAATGTGGAGGTTTCCATTCATATTCAACCTTAATACATGCCGTTGTAAAACCACTATCGTCCTTTTTAGGGATCGCCATAGTCACCACGTGTTTTAGATCAGATTCCGAGGATAATTCAACAAGAGCACATGCAAAACCTATACAACCCCATGAATCAACGCACATGGAGCTAGTGAAAGCATCAAACTTAATTGGCTTACCCACCTGAGTAGCAATAAGGCTCAACCCATCTTCCGAATATGCAAGTAATGGCACATTATGCAATTTAATCCACACGGGAACTTTGGTAACCTCACTTTTAGACAATAACACATCAGGAGTCCATTTAGTAAGGATGAGAGGAGAGTTACGAATAATCCAAGGGCCCTGTTGTAGGACAGTATCAACACCCTCTTTAGAGTCAAACTTGAAGAGGAACACACCATCGTCATTCTTCATAAGTTTCTTTAACCCAAACTTACCCCACGTGTTAGTGACATAGTTTTGGACCAAAGGAAACGCAATATTCTTACCAACAAAGAAGCCAACGAGAGTATTATCATAACGGTTGAACACACCCTCCATAGCAGCTTTAGGGAGAACCGTATCATGATTAGCAATATGATTCTCATTCACCAGTGGTTGAAAGTTAACTTTCTTAGTGATGCGTTCCGGGTTTAATACATTAGCAAACGACCTTCCATCATTAGGCACCTTTTCAGAAGCATTCACGTTAGGAGCAGAATTAGACGTATTAACCACATTCGTAGGTGCAGCAAACTGACTCTCCTTCGAAGCAAGACTAGGAAATTCCAAATTCGATTTCAAACAAGTATCCTCATCAGTAGGAATCACATTAACCGAGTCCAACCTTTGAGTAAACGATCTAACATCAATAGCCGCATTTACACTACCATTCATGTCATGACCAGCAGTAGACGCATTCACCACATTTGTAGGTGCAAAGGAATTACCATCCTTCGAAGCAACCTTGGAAATACCAAATTCGAAGTCACACAAGTATCCTGAACATCAGCATTAATAGGAGTCACTGTAGTGCTCGAAACCAATCCACCCATAGAGGTACTAGCCTTATCACTATCAAACCCCTCCCTAGAGACCTCCCATGGGTCAACACGGCTTGTTTGTTCCAGATTAGCAGAGCGCCAAATAGAATCAAACGGGCTGTCCCCAAACAGATTACCTTCATGAGTATTAGGGTTTCGAACAACCCTAGCAGGTTTTACGCACTCAGGAACAGCAGTAGCACCATCAATTCCATGCTCACCTTTAAGTCGTTTTAACCTAGCATCCAATGCATTAATGTCCAGCGTAGCATACGGATTAGAATCCATATTGAAGCCAACTTGACCGGCCAAGTTGTTAACTGGTTTTGCAGCTTTACTCGACGAACAATCCTTGTTAAAAAAACCCTTTCTCTATCTCTCGACACCCCACAAACAATCAAACAAAAAGACAAGCAATACGTGTATAATCCAGCAACCATGTAACGACCACAATTGAGAAAAAACCCTAACTGAAAGTTAGAGTTTATGCGATAACGCCCCACAAGTCTAACCAGCCTCCATATTATGATGAAACACTCACGTGATTAATCTTGTTAATAATACCCTAGATGAGTGATAAACCAACCTTGAATAATATGCAGCGATTCAGAAAACTTAATAGCCAAAACGATTCTAGAAACCCTAATAAGAAACGATTCTTCAAAACTAACCTAAATCACGAAAAACGCAGCACGAACCCAACAGGAACCAATTAACAATAGTGTTAATCAGTAGCAAAGTCAGATCGGAGCAAAGATTCCCAAGGTTTAGGCAGGTTTGAAAAAAAATGATTAGAAGGTTAGGGTTTTAAGAAAATCGCCCAGAGAGAATCGGACGAGTTTTTTTTTATCTTTTTTTTTCTTTTTTTTTGAGCCAATAGTTTACTAACACACTTACGTTTTCACATAAAACACTAAACAAGTTATAGTGCTTTTATTATTTAGTAATGCATATGTACAACAACTAGTGTTTACATATTGGGTAGAAATATACATAATTAGTATATATTATAATGGGTAATATAATGGGTAGAAGTTTAAGTATTTGACCCATTGACTAAATACATTGAATGTAGTTGGGTAAAACCCAAAGTCCATGACCCATACCCATGGAGCATAACCCATAACCCATTACATGACATCATGCATAAGTCATAAATGGGTATTACCCATGACCCATGGACTAGATGCATTGCACCTGCTAGATACATTATATCTACTTGGATACCCATGGTCCAAAGTCTAGGACCCATGACCCATAACCCATGACCCATGACCCAAAACCCATGGGCAAAGAGGAGCGTCCCACGGTTCCCCCAGTTTACACTGGACGGATCCCTCAAGTAAGGGATCCGTGGGACGGTGGATCAGTAGCAATAGTTTGTCTACAAATGGTGATCCATTTCTTCATTGTAACTCACCCCCTTTCATACATATTTTCTCTTTGAGTTGTAAACTCTCTAACCACATATCCAAGTGATCTTTCTATGTAGTTTTGTGTTTGTGTGATTCTCTAGGTTCCTCTTAAAGGCGAGATCAACACCTCTTGAAGTCGAGCAAGCTCAAGTCCATGGGTTCCCTAGCTTCTTCATCATCAAGACTACGAATGGTATCTTGTTGATAGTTCCTTTCTTTCTCATTAGAAGTGTAGTGTCGAAGATATAAGTGAAAGATGACTAAAGGGCCAAGATGAAGACATTAGTGAAAAGTGTCGAAGAGTCAAAGTAAAGGCATTAGTGAAAGGTGCCGAATGTCTGTGTTAAAGGCATTAGTGAAGGGTGCCTAAAAGTCAAGTCAAAAGGCATTAGTGAAGGGTGCCTAGAAGTCGAGTCAAAGGCATTATTGAAAGGTGCCTAAGGTGTACATTCGATATGGTGTGTCGATGTACAAGATAGATTTGTATTGGGTCAAAGGATAATGATATCCTTGTTGATGTTGTCATAAGGAGTGGATCTCCTTAGGGATATGATTTGTGTAGTGTTGGGTAGTAGTTCCTCATTGTAATGGAACTCGGTATCTAGCCTTGTACCGGATAAAGGGTAGGCGACGTTGTGATAGGTTTGGTTCTACCTCGTGGAAGAACCCGGTATCTAGCCTTGTACCGGATAAAGAGTAGGCGACGTTGTGAAGGCTTCTCCGCCATAAGGAGTTGTGTCGTGTAGTGATTACGAACTCTCGAGTAGGTGACTCGAGGAGTGGAGTAAGGCAAGGAAGGTGTCCTTGTAGCCAAACCACTATAAATACTCGCGTTGTGGTTTTGTGCTTCTTACTCTTTATCTTAGCTTCTCTTGTTCTTGTTCCTTCATCCGACTCTAAAGGTATCCCCTAGAATACGTTTTGATGTTCTACTAAAGGTCGTCTAGCTTTTGCCTCGCATGATAAGATATGAAAAACATAACTTCTATTCGTTTGATAACAAGATTTACAAAAAAATATAAACCACCTCACGTGAAATAATAAACTATGAATCCATAAAATGCTTGGGTCGACTTCATTCTGTTTTGATCTTTATGTCCGCTCATTATTCTTTCTGTTTTAGATCTTTGACCTCTCATATACGTGCTAGTATTCTGTTTTAAGACTTACTCTATGTTGTGAATTAGGTGCATGGTCGAATGAAGTTTTTCCTGTGTTGTGAATTCATAAGTGTTTTTAATGTGTGTTTTACGAGAAGTACATGAATTCTTTGTTGTATTCTTCATATGACCCATATACATATACCTACTGTTATACTAAATGAAAGAAAAATGGGTTACACTTGGTCTTGTGGGGGTAAGTTTGAAGGTGATCGTGGAAGTTATGTGTGAGTCGTTTGGTATGTTGAACTTGTATCGGGGGAGTTAAATCTTGTGTTAGTCATAATGCATGTTCGCTTGGTCGTAAATGTATGTTTCTTGAGCAGCGATAGAACATGAACATATGTAAGTTACTTGGTCTTGTGGGAGTGAGTTCAAAGCTGATCGCAGAGTTTATGTGTGAGTCGGGAGTTAGTTGTATTGCATGATTTCTTACTCGTGATTGTAAGTTATATGAACTGCGAACGAGCATGAAAATGGACCGAGCATGTATATGGGAAATGAAATATGTAAAGCGTATAAGAACCTTAAAGTCAGTATCTACATTAAGTTATATATATTTTTAAGTTTATTTTCAATTTATGAGAAATTGTCACATGCAAACCCTAGGCTTTTATGAATTGTCATTTTACATCCTTAAACTATCATAATGATATTATGGAGTTTTGAAGTTTAGTTAATTGTCCCAATAAACCCTAAACTATGACATTTGTTACCATTAAAGTACAATGGAATGTGGCTGAAATACCACATTAACCGAAAATGGAAAAACTCTCTCTACTCCTAACCACAACTGCCGCCCATTATGAACCGTAAATCGATTCTTGCTCAATATTTCCCTGCTATTGACGTTGTATGTGGTTGGGGAGTGATCTCTTATCATTCTTTCATCTCCATTCAATTGTTGTTACAAAGATTTTGGGTCTTTTTTTTGGTAAAAGGGTTAATTTCAACCCGAAAATTCATTACACCAAAAACATTGAAGTACAAAGGATAAGAGTGACATCCCACGCCATTCTCATAACTCACAAAATAAAACTTACAACCTATAATGAATATACAAGTAAATATAAATATGGAATTAAACTGAAAAACCCTAAACCGATTATTCCCTATGGAGAAAAACGATTTCTTTTATCCCTAATATTTCAATCGTAAATTTGCCCTAAAATCAATTCTCTTCTACCTCAATATGTTATAGTTATGCTATCATTTGTGGTTGTGTAATTGTCTCAGCTTGGTCGATTTGTTTTGAAGCTAGGGTTCATTTTTCCTCGTTTTTAGGGTTTAATATTAATCGCATAGTATTGATTATCTTGAGACCATGAGTGGCGTTGGTTAGCTGTTGTGTTTGGTCAATTATTGCATGTCTTAACTTGTTAAGGCAATCGACTTGAAGTTTGATGTAGTTCTTTTAGATTTTCTGTTTGTTTGATTAGGGTTTGTTAGCTCGTTTAGGGTTTCTGTTTGTTCGGTTTTCTGCTACTGCTGCGTATTATGGCGAATGTTGGTGAAGGTACGATGGATATGAATGCCTTGAAAGCTCGTATGCAACGCTTTAAGGATCTTGACTCTGGTAACGTGGGTGCTACGAATCAGCCAAGGTTGGCTACTAGGGTGTTGCCAAACCCTAATCCTGTTTTGAGTACTAATGATGAACCATGTGATAATGTTACTATTGGGTCAGCTTATGATGATGTTCGACTACCACAACGTGCAAAACCTAGAGACACTATGGAACCAACGACTTTAGAAGCTGGTACTACAAGCGTTGATGGTAAAAACCTTGAGGATACATCGTTTTGGGCAGAGGGGCCTGGTATTGTTACGACCTCATTGAACATGCATGAATACCCATCTCTTAATGATAAGTTTGGGTCCAAACTTAATACTACTTCTGTGTCGGGGTCGTCTAGTGATCATGGTGTCGAGGACATTGGTAAGGATGCTAATATACCTGGTGGAGATAAAGTTAGTGTTGGTCATCAAGCTGGAAGGATGCATGGTTTGTAAACAAGTGTTCCTTTGTCAACTATGGAGAAATCTAAGGGTACTATGCCTATTGTCCAAAGTTCGGAGGTTAATACATCACCTAAGTCTTATGTTAGTGTTACTAGTAGTAAAAATTCGGCAAGTGTCAAAGGTAAGTCTAACTTTCGTGCCCTAAAGGTTGATAATGTGTTTACAGGTGTTGATGTGTCCATACTGCGTAAAGTTGTTGAAACAAATAATACTAAATTTGAATACACTCTTTACGGGTATTTTATTGGAAAGCGTATTGCTTTTCCGGTGGTCGAATAATTTGTACGTAACAATTGGGCTAAGTATGGGTTAAAACGTATTATGATGAATGCAAACGGTTTCTTTTTCTTTAAGTTTGATTCCAGGTTGGCTTGGAAGCTGTTTTAGAGGGAGGGTCGTGGATGATTAAAAATAGCCCCATTATACTTAAAAAATGGACTATGAGTACTAGTGTATTGGTAAGCCTATTATGCTTGATTCCTACACTAGCTCTATGTGTATTGATTCTTGGGGTAGGAGTAGTTTTGCTCGTTGCTTAATTGAGATTGATGCTAGTGTTTCCATTAAGGAATCTATCACTGTAGACGTCCCGTATATGGATAGTCTTGGCTTTTCTTCTAAAACCATTAGGGTGGAATATGAATGGAAACCCCCGAGGTGTGATGTTTGTTTGTTTTTTGGCCATTCTGTTGATACTTGTCCTAAGAAAGTTGTGACTACACCTGTTGTGGAGGTCAATAATGACGGGTTTTAACAAGTGGGTAAAAAAGGTAAAAATAAAAGTAAAGATAAGAAAACTGGGAATCTGTTTAATGGGGTGTGTTGATAAGAATATGCAATATAGGCCTAAAGCTGTCACTACACCGTCTACTAGCACACCCTCTCAAGGGGAACCTAGTACTAGTTCTGGTCATCTGTAACACCCCTAATTTCGTGATACGCAGCGGAATTCAAGCTGGGTGTTACTTCATGGCACAACAGTTATATCAATAGAAAACGAACCCTAAATTGAGTCGTTTTAAAAGATTTATCATTCGATTTATATAAATTTCAGAGTTTACAAAATGAGGTCCCAGTGGTTTTACAGTTTATTAAATAAGTTTTCGAATGATAATATAGCCTTCTTGAGTATCCGTGCCCTTCCGTTCCATCCTCGTAATTTATGAACCTGAGATAAACATGCTAAAAGTGTCAACACAAAGGTTGGTGAGTTCATAGAGTTTATGATTAAAACAGTTGAGTTCAATAGTTTTGAAGTCGAGAGATTATTGTAATAAATACCAATATCAATGAAATAAGTAGTGGGTTACGTTGTTATACACCCATAGTCGCTTTGTTCAAGAATCATTTGAACACAAGTTTCAAGGTTGGGTCATGTTGTTGTACCCATAAATTCGATGAGTTGCGCATTTGTATCATTGCAACACGGTATATATTGCCTTAAGTCTCATGAGCAAACCTTAACACGAGCGTCATAATAATGGCGTAAGTTACAAACATCATAATAATGATGTGAGCAACAATGCCCTCCGGTAGGAGTTTGCCATTATCCTAGTATTCTCAAATAAAGTGCATTTGGTTACCTATCCGGCTAACACAAATGGAAGTCAACTCGCCAATAGATCTATTTACAATATTCGCGTTCACTCGCAAGTGATTAATGGTTCATGATATGAGGGACTTTTAGTGGCAACAGTGTATAACTCAGGCAATAACAATTAGGATCGCATACAGATAGTACTTGTGTTCAGGTTTGTAGCAAAGCGTATAAAGTGTGATTATGAACTCATAGTAGTATGTAAAAGCTTTAGAGTACTTGTGAAAGTAAAAAAAACGAGTAGTTAAGCATGTATCTCCCCCAAAACAGTTTAAAAGCAAATAAAGATAGGGGCCATGAGTTCACTGTGAGTGAAAACATGTAGTTGAGCATGTATCTCCCCCAAAGCATTAATAAACAAGTATAAAAATGGGGCTACGAACTCACAGTAATTCGTAAAAGTTTAAATAAATGTAAAAATATCAAGCAATATTTGAGCATGTATCTCCCCCAAAACGTTCAAAATAAGGAAAAGAGGGGCTATGACTCACAATAATATGTAAAAGTTTAGAGTACTTGTGAAAGTAAATAAAAATAGTTGAGCATGTATCTCCCCCAAAAATAGTATAAAACGATTGAAAATGGGGCTATGAAACTCACGGTAATTCATAAGAGTTTAAAATAAGTAATGTGAATAAACTGCTCCGACCCGTGACCTGAGTTAGTATGTCATGTTTTTAGTATTCGAATTCAAGTTTATGTGATAACGATACTTTATCGATAGTTTGGTAACATGAAGTCTCTTCAAAAATTAATAATACTTATCGTACTTATTTTTATGGCTCGAATGATTGTTAATAAATTTTTATCGAAATCCAAGTTGTTAAATATTTTATGTTTCCAAAATGTTATCATTTACAATTTTAAATATTTACAGTTTTTACCCTTGCACTTTCAAAAATGACACTTTAAACCCTCAACTATGGGTTATTGACAAAATCAGACCTTTTATAATTAACTTTGAAGAAATTACATTTTTAGCCCAAGAAAACTTTATCTTTCAAAAATTACAATTTTTATACTTGTAATTTTATAAGAAATATTCACTTGTTTTAGGCCTAAATTGACAAAAATGCGGGTGAATAAAAGCGAGGCCTTAAAAGGTTTTTACTACGTTCTTGATCCTTTCAAGAGTTTGTCCGGTCGTCTTTCTAATGGTTCAAACTAGAGGTCTTATGCCCTTACGGTTTGGTCGCAATGATTTTCCAAAGTAGGGGGGTTAGGTGCCTTTTGTTGGTTTTGGGCTTATACAGGGCTAAACAAGGGCAGATTTTACACGAGGCAAGCTAGTGTATCTACATCGCATTTGACCCTTTAAATATTTTGCTGTAAGCTCTTCTAAATGGTATAGGTCTCATGTCCTAGTTCTCTTTGATTAGAAAGATATAAGTCCACGAACATGGCTACTTGGCCACGACGCGTTTTAAGAAAATCTCATTTTTAACTCGTTAATTTTTACGGGGTCACCTAGAGACGTTGTAATATGTTTATTAACTCTTTTTAAGTCATTTCCCATCATCTTATAACTCCCACGACTTAATTTTTGAAAAGTGTACACAAGGCTTATTTATGAAAATTCCCGCGAGTCACCCTCTTTGTGGTTAATTATAAAAGAGACTATAAGTGCTTTTAAAGACGTTATTGGGGCATTAAAATCTTTGCAGCGAGCCCTTTAAAACGGTGAAAACCTCGTACTTTGTAACCCTTTAATTAGCAAGATATTAATTACGGAAAAGGGCTACTTAGGCTATTCTTGCCAAATTGCTATTCTCGTTTTTAAACCATGAAACTTTATGTCTTTTGCATGCAACCTTGTAAAATGTTGTTTTACTCATTTCTAATGTTTCTAAGATAGTTCATAATCAAATTTATCAAAAATCCCGTGTTTTCCCACATACCCGTTGTAAGAAGCTTTTGGTGTTTAGGACTTTTGGCCAAAATGAAGGGCTGTCTTTAAGCACAACGACTAGGCTTTTTAACCGGGTTATTGGGGCGTTTTGTAGTATCCTAGGTGGTGTTTATAACGGTACTTTGGTTGACCCTAATACCTTTGACATGATGCAAATAAATGGGGCTAAGTAGGGGGGTGAAATTTTTTGTAACTTATACATACAATTTGTTTGGATTTTTATTAAATTTTGGCTTCGTATGCGTTTTATAGACCCGTGCCCTGAGTTTTTGAAGAAAACATCGTTCCGGACAACTTTCGTGTTTTAACTTTTTCATGAAACGGACCGAGAAATGCCTGCGTTTCGTGCCTAAACATTCGTCACGAAAGTTTTAAATGATTTTCACAACTTCCTTAGACCATAACTTTTGATTCGTGTACTCATTTTAAGTGATTCAAATTGCTACGTTTTCCTTATAAAATCCTTTTTAACAGTATGCAATTGATATTAAAAGTTAAAACGAAATAGGATGAGTTTAAAAGACTTGCATGCTTGGGATTTTGACAAGAACCAGAAATGAGAATAGATTGGCTTCTAAATGGAACAAGACTCTTTCCCTCCTCCTAGGCTCTAATGTACCCTTCCTTTACTTCACCTTGGTACTTAAGATCAGATTATAATGGTGTATTTGTGTAGTGTGTGTTTCGATTAGTGATGAGACAAAAAAATGAAAAGTGTGATTGATTTATATAGGAGAAGGAATTTGGGTTTGTATGCAATGTATGGCTACAACAAGGGATACTTGTCCAAGAGGAAATGGAGCATCGTGCTCTCAATATGTCCATTCACCATGTTGTTGGCTCAAGTGGTTCAAAAGACACCATGTATCACCAATTTTAACCAAGGGTAGAAGAGGAGGGTGATGTGTTACTCTAATATGCAAGTAAATGCATGTGGTTAGGGTAATTACAAGTAGTGTGTAAGTAACTAAAGGGTATGTATCTTGTTCATTTTTTAACCATGGTAATAAGGGGGGGGGGGGGCGTTAGGCATAGAGGGTAGTACCTAGGGCTTTTTAGGTTGTACCTATTGTGTAGTAATGTAAATACTTAGTTTTATTTTAGGTAAAATCTAGTTTAGGTTAATTTACATGTAATAAATAAAAGTAAAGTCTTAAGTTTGGTGCATTATTGTTTGTACATTAGCATTGTTTTGTTGTACTTACTAAAAAGAAAATATATTGTTAAGGCTTGTGCATTATAGGGTTGTACCTTGTGCTTAAAAATAGGTACATTGAGGTTTATAATATAATTTATGTAAGTATTAAGCTTGTATGCATTAAAGACTTGTACATATGCTTGAAAGACTTGTACATTAATATTTTGAAAATATATCATGTACATAAAATTATAGAGTTGTATATTAGGGCTTGTAACGGAAATTAAAGTATAGCTAGGTTCCCTGCTTTAATGACTTGTACTCTAGGTATAAAATGTTGTACTTTAGTAATTATGATTTAGTTGTGTAAAATCATAGTTAAAATAAATTAGGGCTTCGTGAAAATTCTAATAAATGGCTAACGTTTAGTTCGAAAGTTTAATAATTGTACGTTAATGAAATAACGTAAAGTGGTAAATAAACGTTGAGAACCTTTATAGTTTTACATATAAAGATGTTAATGTTTATTAAAGATGTGAGGTTCATTACATTGGCTAGTGGTTGTGATCAAATAAAAGGATATCGTTTCTTAAAAAAAAATTGACGTAGAAAATGGATAAGTATTCTTTTGTTAGAATATTATATTAGTTTAATACGAGGTGAAATTTACCGGTGGTTACAGTCTCACCCCTTAAATTGAATCTCGTCCTCGAGATTCACTCGGATGTGTATGAATAGTTATCTGGTTACGAAGTTTTGCTTTTGAAAGATTGTTTTAGGAAATCTGCGAAGATGACTTTTTCCTTCATGACATGATTCTTCCTAAATTAGACATAGGTGATCAGGCTATGTATAATTGAGGACAAATGATGTGATGCTTGATTCAGTCAAAGTAGTATTATGTTTCTCGAATGTTTTAGATGGTGTTCAACGTTTTGCTTTTATAAAATGGCAGCCTAAACAACTTTTCATGGTACAAGAAATATCTACTCATATAATGATAGTATATAGGATGACAAGATATAAAATCACGGGTGGCAAGAGAACTAAAATAGACAGAGTATATTCTATAATACATGGGGAAAACCTTATAGGATAGTTAGCCTAATCCTATTGTAATAACGAGGTATTGTTATAACTAGACGAAGGTTGTGATTATTATGGAGATAGTAAACATAGAGCTTTTATTAAATATAAGGGTACTTATCACAACTAGGTTATGAATTATGGAGGTCGTGAAAAATTCTAGAGATGATTAAAACCTAATTACAATGTCTTAGGAAAATTCTATAAATCTCAAAAGTATAGAAGTAGGTACATGCTTGGGGAAATACGTGTAAGCCGTAATGCCTTAAAATAGGCATATGCAGATAAGTTTATTTATATAAAGTATTCAGAAGTATATGCATATGTATCAGTATACTAAAATGTAGCATAAATTACCAAGAAGTCACGTAATTATCTAGAGGATGAAAGGCACGGAGAGCGAAAGGCTATAAAATGTTTTGTTTGTAAAAATAGTTATTGTTCGGACCTCAACTAGACCCGTTTCTCTATAACTGCGGCTCTGATACCAATCTGTAACACCCCAATTTCGGTGATACAGCGGAATTCAAACTGGGTGTTACTTCATGGCACAACAGTTATATCAATAGAAAACGAACCCTAAATTGAGTCGTTTTAAAATATTTATCATTCGATTTATATAAATAAGTTTTCGAATGATAATATAGCCTTCTTGAGTATCCGTGCCCTTCCGTACCATCCTCGAATTTATGAACACGAGACAAACATGCTAAAAGTGTCAACACAAATGTTGGTGAGTTCATAGAGTTTATGATTAAACAGTTGAGTTCAATAGTTTCAGTCACGAGAGATTATTGTAATAAATACCAATATCGATGAAATAAGTAGTGGGTTACGTTGTTATACACCCATAGTCGTTTGTTCAGTAATCATTTGAACACAAGTTTCAAGGTTGGGTCATGTTGTTGTACCCATAAATTCATGAGTTCGCATTTGTATCATTGCAACCACGATATATTGCCTTAAGTCTCATGAATGCAAACCTTAACACGAACGCGTCATAATAATGACGTAAGTCACAAACATCATAGTGATGATGTGAGCAACATTGCCCTCTGGTAGGAGTTTGCCATTCTCCTAGTATTCTCAAATAAAGTCCATTTGATTACCTATCCGGCTAACACAAATGGGGCGTCAACTGCCAATAGATCTATTCACTATATTCGCGTTCACTCGCAAGTGATTAATGGTTCATGATATGAGGGACTTTTAGTGGCAACAGTGTATAACTCAGGCAATAACAATTAGGATCACATAAAGATAGTACTTGTGTTCAGGTTTGTAGCAAAGCGTATAAAGTGTGATTATGAACTCATAGTAGTATGTAAAAGCTTTACAGTACTTGTGAAAGTAAAAAAAACGAGTAGTTAAGCATGTATCTCCCCCAAAACAGTTTAAAATCAAATAAAGATAGGGGCCATGAGTTCACTGTAATATGTAAAAGTTTTTAGAGTACTTATAAAAGTGAAAGCATGTAGTTGAGCATGTATCTCCCCCAAAGCATTAATAAACAAGTATAAAAACGGGGCTACGAACTCACAGTAATTCGTAAAAGATTAATAAATGTAAAAATATCAAGCAATATTTGAGCATGTATCTCCCCCAAAACGTTCAAAATAAGGAAAAGAGGGGATATGACTCACAATAATATGTAAAAGTTTAGAGTACTTGTGAAAGTAAATAAAAATAGTTGAGCATGTATCTCCCCTAAAAATAGTATAAAACGATTGAAAATGGGGCTATGAAACTCACGGTAATTCATAAGAGTTTAAAATAAATGTAAACATATAAAGCGATATTTGAGCATGTATCTCCCCCAAAACGTTCAAAATAAGGAAAAGAGGGGCTATGACTCACCTCGATGTTACAGTAATCTGGATGGAAAACAAATTAAGTAATGTGAATAAACTTCTCCGACTCGTGACCTGAGTTAGTATGTCATGTTTTTAGTATTCGAATTCAAGTTTATGTGATAACGATGCTTTATCGATAGTTAGGTAACATGAAGTCTCTTCAAAAATTAATAATACTTATCGTACTTATCTTTGTGGCTCGAATGATTGTTAATAAATTTTTATCGAAATCCAAGTTGTTAAATATTTTATGTTAGCAAAATGTTATAATTTACAATTTTAAATATTTAAAGTTTTTACCCTTGCACTTTCAAAAATGACACTTTAAACTCTCAACTATGGGTTATTGGCAAAATCAGACCTTGTATAATTAACTTTGAAGAAATTACATTTTTAGCCCAAGAAAACTTTATCTTTCAAAAATTACAATTTTTATACTTGTAATTTTATAAGAAATATTCACTTGTTTTAGGCCTAAATTGACAAAAGTGCGGGTGAATAAAAGCGATGCCTTAAAAGGTTTTTACTACGTTCTTGATCCTTTCAAGAGTTTGTCCGGTGGTCTTTCTAATGGTTCAAACTAGAGGTCTTATGCTCTTACGGTTTAGTCGCAATGATTTTCCAAAGTAGGGGGGTTAGGTGCCTTTTGTTGGTTTTGGGCGATAACAAGGCTAAACAAGGGCAGATTTTACACAAGGCAAGCTAGTGTTTCTACATCGCATTTGACCCTTTAAACATTTTGCTGTAAGCTCTTCTAAATGGTATAGGTCTCATGTCCTAGTTCTCTTTGATTAGAAAGATACAAGTCCACGAACATGGCTACTTGGCCACGACGCGTTTTAAGAAAATTTTATTTTTAACTCGTTAATTTTTACGGGGTAACCTAGAGATGTTGTAATATGTTTATCAACTGTTTTTAAGTCATTTCCCATCATCTTATAACTCCCACGACTCAATTTTTGAAAAGTGTACACAAGGCTTATTTATGAAAATTCTCGCGAGTCACCCTCTTTGTGGTTAATTATAAAAGAGACTATAAGTGCTTTTAAAGACGTTATTGGGGCATTAAAATCTTTGCAGCGAGCCCTTTAAAACGGTGTAAACCTCGTACTATGCAACCATTTAATTAGCAAGATATTAATTACGGAAAAAGGGCTACTTAGGCTATTCTTGCCAAATTGCTATTCTCGTTTTTAAACAATGAAACTTTATGTCTTTTGCATGCAACCTTCTAAAATGTTGTTTTACACATTTCTAATGTTTCTAAGATAGTTCATAATCAAATTTATCAAAAATCCCGTGTTTTCCCACATACCCGTTGTAAGAAGCTTTTGGTGTTTAGGACTTTTGGCCAAAATGAAAGGCTGTCTTTAAGCACAACGACTAGGCTTTTTAACCGGGTTATAGGGGCGTTTTGTAGTATCCTAGGTGTTGTTTACAACGGTACTTTGGTTGACCCTAATACCTTTGACATGATGCAAATAAATGGGTCGCAAGTAGGGGGTGAAATTTTTTTTTGTAACTTATACATAACAATTGTTAGGATTTTTATTAAATTTTGGCTTAGTTATGCGTTTATAGACCCGCAACTGAGTTTTGAAGCAAACGTCGTTCGGACAACTTTAGTGTTTTAACTTTTTCATGAAACGGACCGAAATGCCTCATTTCAGCGTGCCTAAACATTCTCCACGAAAGTTTTCGACCATTTTGAACTTCCTTAGACCATAACTTTTGATTCGTGAACTCGTTTTAAGTGATTCAAATTGCTACGTTTTCCTTATAAAATCCTTTTTAACAGTATGCAATTGATATTAAAAGTTAAAACGAAATAGGATGAGTTTAAAAGACTTACATGCTTGGGATTTTGACAAGAACCATGTAACACCCCCAAAATTTCATAGCGGAAGCGTTCGGGTCATGGGGTGCTACTAAATCAATATACACAACACAAGGTAATAAAGAA
This sequence comes from Chrysanthemum makinoi, assembly GCA_910596185.1. Taxonomy (NCBI): domain Eukaryota; kingdom Viridiplantae; phylum Streptophyta; class Magnoliopsida; order Asterales; family Asteraceae; genus Chrysanthemum; species Chrysanthemum makinoi. The sequence continues at coordinate 160,735,872 of OU343223.1, read as the reverse complement.
TGGAAATTTTATTCCATTTTCAAAATATAGATTAATTTAAGAAATTAGTTTTACATCATTGTTTCAAAGTGCGGAAGTAAAGCTCATAAAATATATGTTGTCCCATTAAAAGTTGTATTAGATATGCTTGAAAACACTTCGGATGCCAGTCTTCAACGAATGCCTTTGCCATTGCCCACGCTAAGAAATAAACCTGAGAAAAACATGCTAAAATGTCAACACAAAGGTTGGTGAGTTCATAGGTTTAAGTTTCGAAAATCAAGTTGGACCACAGTTGCACATATAGCATCTCCGTGAATGACACTATATGAAAAAAGGCTATTACGCTAGTACCAAGTTCATGCGACCGAAACTACGACGGTGTGCATGCATCTAGAAGCATGATAAATAAAAGCCCAGCAAGTGTATTTCCACACTCAATCAAAACGATATGATATCCGTACGCTTGCCTATCTGTCAAACTTCGAGCGGGGTGTCATCCCCAATAGATCTATTCATAACAATCGCGACTCCCCAAAGGGAACTAACGGTAGCATAGTTGGGATTCAAGGTTGTTTCACGTAATAGTGTTTTCGTTTAGTCAAAAGAGTTTTGCATGTTTCTCACCCCATAGTTTTATAAATCAAGTAAATAAGAGTAAAAGTGGGGCTATAAACTCACCTTAGCAGTTCGGTGAATAAAGCACAAAGAGATCGAGTGTGATATAGCCGTGGCTCCTACCCGGAACCTAAGAACGAGATGGCAAATCTCGGAATAATGATATCACGTTTGGTTCATGACCAAAATGATAGAGCATTGAATATCTGATTCAATAGAGTGATTTTTTTTAGTGTTGATTTATAAGTGTGACGATGTTGCCCGGAGTTTAGTTTGTTTACTTAAAGATGTGTCGATAATTTATATTACTTTTGTTTTAAATTTTCTCTTGTCTCTTAGTCGGGTTTTGGTATTAAAATTAAATATATTAATTTGACGAAATTACGAACAAGATGTGTCAGGAATAAATTGTTTTGACATTTTTATTATTAGTTATAAAAATGTATAAGTTTGGGGTCCAAAAATAGTTGTTAGAATGTAAAAAAAATGTCAAAGTATTAAACTTGAGGGGTTGGAATTGTAAAGAGTTATATAAGTTATAAACTTATATAAGTTTTAAGAAAAGTTGACAATTTTTCCAAACTAGAGGGGTTAAACTGTCAAAAGATGACACTTGTATAACAAAAAAAATAAACAAAATGGCAAAACTGCAATTCTTTGGGATTCGAACATGTGACCCTTGGCTTGACAGCCAACTTTCATATATATATTGTAGGCTATGAATTTGGCAGCCACGCATGGGGAGACAAAGAGGAAAAAAAATACAAAAGTGGATGTTGCATGGTTGTTGTTGTCGTGAGTTGGGAAAGCAAGGTAGAAGTTTTCATGTTATAATATACACATTCTTAGGACTAGGAAAAAGAATGCAAGCATGAGTGTGTGGTCAAATCAAAATAGTGTTAGTGGTAGACATAGTGTCTAAGGGTTAAAGGGTTTATATTTTTAAGAAATGTTTAGGGAAATAGTTTAATGCTTAGGTTGTGTTTGTGTTGGCCAAGCAAAGAAAAAGTTTATTATATATATTTTTAAAAAAATAAATCTACTTATCGAGGTCGAGGTGAAAAAAATAATAATACGTAACTTGTCGTGATTAAAGTTCGAAACGAAGAAAAAAAAAATTTAGCCGCGAAATATCAGTAGGAAAATTTACGAGTTGTTATAGTACCCACCCCTTAAAAGAAACCACGTCCTCGTGGTTTAAGACGCGAGAATCGTCGAGGTCGATACAGTGAAGAGATGTGAGAATTTATACTCTTAGAATGTGACGTGGAAAAGGGCTAGTCGTTCAAAAAGACTTAGTGACAAGAGGCGATAAGTAAATAAAAGATAAAAGATTTATTATGCGGAATATAACGCGGTTTCATAAAAGAGTACAATAGGGGTAGTGGCGGGTCAGACACGGGTGATCCTGGTTGACTTTCTCCTAGCCATCTTCTTCGATATAAGAAAAGACGATACTTGAGTTTTAGAAGGATTAACGTCGCATGAGGTTACGAAGCATAGGACTTATGAGTGAGATAAGAGGATGTGACCAGTGACAGAGGTGGTTTAAATATATGTGTGAAAATGATATAAAGCAAGTAGATGTATGTTACATAAAGAAATAACATAGAAGCAGTTAGGGACATATCATAGTGCGATATTGTAATAGTGGGCATGTTAAGCAGTTTAACATAGAGGAGTAACAAGTATAAGCATTCGTAGTCTACTCTACACTCTCCTTAAGTTAATTATTTCTTAATTTCATTCAGCTTGTTACATCAACATTATTCTAATTTAAACTTCGCGACCCAATCAAACAAGAACAGCCTTAAAGTTTAAATGTGAGTTAATTAAGAAACTTAATGACTTTGAGAAATAATTAATTTAATTCAAATGAGAGCATATCTGAACCTAAAATTCAGTGATAACACATAACACGACTACATCGTGTAACAAAGAGGCAAGGCATGGCGGACATTGGCATTTGTGGCGGCGTTGAAGTGTTTTAAGGAAATGTGGTTATAGTTTAGGTTTTGAAAATACCTAATTCTCTATAACCTAGGCTCGAATACCAATCTGTAACACCCCAAAATTTCATAGCGAAGCGTTGGTCATGGGGTGCTACTAAATCAATATACACAACACAAGGTAATAAAGAATGGAAGTTTTATTCCATTTTCAAAATATAGATTAATTTAAGAAATTAGTTTTACATCATTGTTTCAAAGTGCGGAAGTAAAGCTCATAAAATATATGTTGTCCCATTAAAAGTTGTATTAGATATGCTTGAAAACACTTCGGATGCCAGTCTTCAACGAATGCCTTTGCCATTGCCCACGCTAAGAAATAAACCTGAGAAAAACATGCTAAAATGTCAACACAAAGGTTGGTGAGTTCATAGGTTTAAGTTTAGAAAATCAAGTTGGACATGATTGCACATATAGCATCTCCGTGAATGACACTATATGAAAAAAGGCTATTACGCTAGTACCAAGTTCATGCGACCGAAACTACGACGGTGTGCATGCATCTAGAAGCATGATAAATAAAAGCCCAGGCAAGTGTATTTCGGTACACTCAATCAATACGATATGATATCGCCCGACGTTTGCCTATACTGGTCAAACTTCGAGCGGGTGTCATCCCCAATAGATCTATTCATAACAATAGCGCCTCCCCAAAGGGAACTAACGGTAGCATAGTTGGGATTCAAGGTTGTTTCACGTAATAGTGTTTTCGCCAGTCGAAAAGAGTTTTGCATGTTTCTCACCCCATAGTTTTATAAATCAAGTAAATAAGAGTAAAAGTGGGGCTATAAACTCACCTTAGCAGTTCGGTGAATAAAGCACAAAGAGATCGAGTGTGATATAGCAGTGGCTCCTACCTGGAACCTAAGAACGAGATGGCAAATCTCAGAATAATGATATACGTTTGGTTCATGACCAAAAATGATAGAGCATTGAATATACGATTCAATAGAGTGATTTTTAGTGTTGATTTATAAGTGTGACGATGTTGCCCGGAGTTTAGTTTGTTTACTTAAAGATGTGTCGATAATTTATATTACTTTTGTTTTAAATTTTCTCTTGTCTCTTAGTCGGGTTTTGGTATTAAAATTAAATATATTAATTTGACGAAATTACTGAACAAGATGTGTCGGGAATAAATTATTTTGACATTTTTATTATTAGTTATAAAAATGTATAAGTTTGGGGTCCAAAAATAGTTGTTAGAATGTAAAAAAAATGTCAAAGTATTAAACTTGAGGGGTTGAAGTGTAAAAATGTATATAAGTTATAAACTTATATAAGTTTTAAGAAAAGTTGACAATTTTTCCAAACTAGAGGGGTTAAACTATCAAAAGATGACACTTGTATAACAAAAAAAATAAACAAAATGGCAAAGCGCAATTCTTTGGGATTGAACATGTGACCCTTGGCTTGTGACCAAACACCCAAACCAACTGAGCTAGCCAACTCGTCGTGTTTTATTTCCCAAACAGTTTGGTTTTATCGTCGATAGTTACGTGATATATATTTGCATGAAATACTTGTGCAGTGTTGTGTTATGCGTTTGTGTTTGTGTTGGTTTCAGATTATCTGCTGAAACAAAGCACACCCTTTATATTGAGAAACAACAAATTTTCAAACCAAAGGTGCACCACGTGGTTCGACCACGGGGTTTCTACAGAAACAAAATCCCCAAGTGTTAAGAGAGTTTAAAGAAAAATCACCAACAAGCTTTAAACATAACCTAGTCATTTGCATGCATGTTCGAACGTGTATATATGTATGTTGAACCACAGCTTATGTATGTCGTAGGAAAAACTTAAGAACCACAATTTTTGTTTTCAAAACTTAAAAATAGATCATATTATAAAGTATTACACATTTCTAACTTAAATGACCAAGTAAAACACAAGCTTAAAGAAGTTAAATTTCTTACAATGGACTTGAGGATGGATCGAGCAAGAGGAGAACAAAGAGCACTTTTAACCCAAGTATTAATATGTAAAAACCCTTAGCTTCCAAGAATGTACCCAACAATTTTTCCAAAGCTAGCTAACCTCTTTGATATTACTTGTGATCTTTGGTAAATTTGAAAGTGAATGTGATATGTGTGCTGTGATGGTGTCGATGGTTTATAAGGAAAAAAAAGAATCTAAGCTTGGTCTAATTACTAATAGATATTAGAGTGTAAGTCCAAAGTTATGTTAATAACCATGTACTAAGTTGTAAAGGCTCATGTATAGATATGTCAATGCAAGGCTCAAAATATTCTTGATGCTTGGGGTGTGCTCGATGCACAACTATCCCATCTAGGGAATCAAGGTGATGTTTTATGTTTGATGGATAATACTGTGCATGGACCTTTGTAGTTCATTATCCATGCAAATGGAAGCAAAGCTACCTTTCACAAATTATTAAGTTGGCATGTGAATGCAAGTTGTCAAGGGGGTCAAGGTAAAGGATTAGTAATTATTTAATTGGGTAGCTTATGGTTTCAAGGATGTTTCGGTTTTGGTTTTGACGCAAGAAAGAAAGAAAGAAAATAGCCATGGTACAATGACTGTCGAAGGATGCATAGGAAAGCCAAGAGGAAATTTGTTATCTTTCATATATATATTGTAGGCTATGAATTTGGCAGCCACGCATGGGGAGACAAAGAGGGAAAAAAATACAAAAGTGGATGTTGCATGGTTGTTGTTGTCGTGAGTTGGGAAAGCAAGGTAGAAGTTTTCATGTTATAATATACACATTCTTAGGACTAGGAAAAAGAATGCAAGCATGAGTGTGTGGTCAAATCAAAATAGTGTTAGTGGTAGACATAGTGTCTAAGGGTTAAAGGGTTTATATTTTTAAGAAATGTTTAGGGAAATAGTTTAATGCTTAGGTTGTGTTTGTGTTGGCCAAGCAAAGAAAAAAGTTTATTATATATATTTAACAAAAAAATCTACTTATCGAGGTCGAGGTGAAAAAAATAATAATACGTAACTTGTCGTGATTAAAGTTCGAAACGAAGAAAAAAAAATATAGCCGCGAAAAATCAGTAGGAAAATTTACGAGTTGTTATAAACCAGAAATGAGAATAGATTGGCTTCTAAATGGAACAAGACTCTTTCCCTCCTCCTAGGCTCTAATGTACCCTTCCTTTACTTCACCTTGGTACTTAAGATCAGATTATAATGGTGTATTTGTGTAGTGTGTGTTTCGATTAGTGATGAGAGAAAAAAAATGAAAAGTGTGATTGATTTATATAGTAGAAGGAATTTGGGTTTTATGCAATGTATGGCTACAACAAAGGATACTTGTTCAAGAGGAAATGGAGCATGGTGTTCTCAATATGTCCATGCACCATGTTGTTGGCTCAAGTGGTTTAAAAGACACCATGTATCACCAATTTTAACCAAGGGTTGAAGGGGAGGGTGATGTGTTACTCTAATATGCAAGTAAATGCATGTGGTTAGGGTAATTACAAGTAGTGTGTAAGTAACTAAAGGGTAAGTATCTAGTTCATTTTTTTAACCAGGGTAACTGTGACAATCCGTACTTTCAGGTCATTTCTTGACACGATTCATGTCTCATTATTTCAACATTTATCGTAAACTTGGTTTACGTGTTTCAAATAAGCGTAACCTTGGAGGTTTAGCGGCTAATTCATGATCATGACATCACGTACATTTCATATGGACTATGAGTAGTCTACATTTCATTGACATCATTTGCATCTCATTAGTTTATTCATGACATTTTGTTTCACTTTCAACGCGTAATTTTTATGTTTAATAATCTTTATCGCGTGAGTTATTATTTTGTATATTTAATCCGTTACTTTCAAAAATGATCCCGACGTATTTTTATACTTACATTTAGTTCATAAAAACTATATTTTTAGTTTTCCTAGTGTTTCAAATTTATTTCGTACATTAATCGTTAAAGTTTAATTATTACGTCGTTGTTCTTAAAAATTGTACGATAATTATTTTATCACTCAATTTTTACAAGGAAAATATTTTTACAATTTTTATTATCTTATTACATTCTATTTTGAGCTATTAAAAACTCACTTGTACCAAAATTTCCATTTTACCTATACTTGTACATTTTCTTACACATTTACTACACTTTCTCACAAATTTTATACAAGTAAATGTTAACATTATACATTTGAAAAAAAAATATATCTTGGGGAAACAATACTCCCCTAAATCCGGCCATAGGGGAGGGGTGCATTTAATTGTGTATGGTTTTCTTGATTTGGTTTGAAATACACTCAATTACAAAGTCTAACTCAATTATTTCTTTTTATCATTCATTTCATACTTCATCATATTTCACATAGTTAAAGAAAAACATTTCTCTCTTCCTTTTGGCTTCTCAAAACCGGTCACAACATCAAAGAACCAAGGGGATCAAGATTTTTGTAAAATCAAGTGTTTATCAACCTAGTTATATCCTTTATATGGTTTTGAAATAAAAACCAAGGATATTTAAGTTAATCCTTGTTACTTACACCTCTTCATTTTCATTAGTAAGTATGTTTTTATCATTTTCATGTTTCCTTTTCATTTTCATATGTTTCTTTTCACTTTTGGAGCTAGTATGCAAGTTATGTAATTTATACCATTTATTTCATGATTTTGGAGTTATATATATTTATGGTCATCCTATAATTATTCCCATGGTATTCTTTGGTCTTGATGGTGATTAGGAACCCATGACACCCTAAGAAGGTGTATGGTAGGATTAGATTAGTTTCGGAGTTGATTTGAAGGGATTAGAATAGGTTTTGTCCGAGAAAAACTATTTTCGATAAGTATTAAAAGTGGTCTGTCCTTGTTTTGTTTTTCTGGAAAATCCGACAGTAGGCACGAATTTTGGCCTAGATATTTAGAAAATATACTTTAAAACGAATCCGTGGCCGCGAGCGGATTAAAACGGAGGTTATAACGAAGAAGTTATGAATTGTTCAAGTTTGACGACGATATATACATTTTCTGAAAATTTCAGCATACTATTTTTATTTTGTACGAGTCAAAAACGAGCCTTAAGCTTCATAAATTATTTACGACTTATCAAAAATATATTAGTACACTTTGATAAAGCTAAGGACATATAATACGTGAAAGCGGATTTGAAGCGACTAAGATATACACGTTTCCATAAACTTGACGTAACTATTATTTTTAGAAAAACTATATTATTTTTACGAGATAAGTGTTACGGTAACTAAAATCACCATATTTAACCCTATTATCTTTATGTTCGAGACCTCTATGACGAAAACTCATGTACTAAAACTTTTAGATTTTGATACAAGCTTTTCAAAACCGTCGAGTTCGTTTCCTAACGTTCGACGTACATCATTTTATGACTAGTTTTTCAAAGCCATTTTTTTGTCACTTTCATGAAATTTCCGGCGACTTTTATTTTACTGACGAAAAGTTAATAATTCACTATAAATCATTACGAAACAATTGTAGGATGACAATTTGACGTAAATACTTGTAAAGTGATTTAAGAACGGTCAAGACGTCAAAGAGAGTATTTTTAAATGACGATAAGTAATATTTTCAAAACTCGCAAATGGTATAAATAACATATGAAATGCATGCATAACATTACATTGCAACTCATTACATGTCATATCATTCATCATAGGTCAAGATTTGCGTATCACATTACATCTCGGTGTACTCACTTTTGTCTTCGCATCATTGACCAAGTGAGTTTTCATAGCCCCTGCTTTTACTTGTTTTCATAACTGTTTTGGGGAAGATACATGCTCAATTATGTTCATTACATTCATGACTATTTGCAAATTATATGTTTATCCGAACTGAATGTTTAGTCATGCTTGAAGTAACAGTATTGCCATACTTAGAATTTCCATATTATATTCATTGGTCTAACGGTCTTGGTATATTCATTGGTCTAACGGACTTGGTATATTCATTGGTCTAACGGACTTGGTATATTCATTGGTCTAACGGTCTTGGTATATTCATTGAGCTAACGGTCTTGGTATATTCATGGACTAACGGTCTTGGAACGATTTGAACCACACTCATATTCATTTGAACATAAATTATGTACATTCTGGCAGTGGGTTGTGAACACACAGGTTGCAAGTTTTGTATGGTGGGACTTGGGCCGAGTGGATTCACAATGCCTTTCTTTATAAGCGATTCGATACATTGAGCTATGCACTATTATGTGAATTCATTTGACATCATGCACTTGAACATTAACTCTACATCTTACGGCGGTGGGTTGTGAACACAGAGGTTGCAAGTTTTGTATGAAGGGACTTGGGCGAGTGGATTTACAATGCCTTTGCTACATAAACGATTTTGAAAGTCTTTACATTTCAGCGATTTACAATGCCGTTCTTTGCATAAGCGATTTTGAAAGTCTTTACCTTTCAACACAAACTCTATGAACTCACTCAACCTTTGTGTTGACACTTTTAGCATGTTTTATCTCGGGTATCTAAGGCATTCACTTCATGGCATGCATTTGGACACATCATGGAGTCGTGGTGGACGACGCGTCTCACTGGGTTTTACGTGCTTTAAAACATCGTTTGAATTGTAACAAACTTATTTCCGCACAAGTTGATTTTCATTTGGGACCTACTTTGTAAACTCGGATTGTTTTATTAAATCAAACGATGTTCTTTTCAAACGACACTTTAGGTCGTTCAATATACCTGTGATTGTGATGCTATGACGGTCAATCCCGAATTCCATTCATTGCCAAAGCAATAATTTGGGGTGTGGCAGTTGGTATCGAGCTTCCGATTATAGAGAACTAGGATGTATCATTGACCCTAGACTATAACTACATCATCATAGCATCTCATCATTTCTTTACAAGTGCATGTTCACTTTGCATGCGATTTATCGCATTACATTTTTCGAGTTATTTACTTTCATTTCAAAAAGATTGTCACATGGATGCCCTTAAATGCCCATTCCATTATCTTTTCCCCATACTCTAACGTGGAGAATTCCTTGTCATTCCCTATCACAATTTTTTTTTATATCAGCTGATTCATCATCGATAACGACGAATGCCGAGATAAACTTTTATATAGGGCGAAGTCACTCTCACTCCTTTGTTTCACCACTAACATGTCGAGTTACACGTTATTCACACACTTAGTCACTAAACCTTTATATACTTGAAACACTTACGACATCTCATAACCCATTCTCTTGGAATCTTCATTCTTTTTTTAAAAGATAACCTCAAACTTATCATTCTTATCACATTTCTTTGAAGCGTTCATTATTAACAATCGGTTTTGCTCGTCTCACATTTCCTCTTGTTTTGAAGAAGATATGGCACCAAAGAAAGCCACAGTTGAAATGACCCAAGCGGCTATTCAAAAGTTGGTGAAGGATAGCATAGCCGATGCTCTAAGGCTCGAAAGGGAAGCGGTGGTAGCTATTTCTTCTGCTTAGCGAGCCATTGCGGCTAATGCTTCCACTTAAGACTTGCCACCTACTCTTGGAAATGCGAGGAGGATCCGGAGTTAAAATCTGTTCTTATAAGGATTTCAAAAGTGGAGATCCCACCAAGTTTAAAGGGTGAAGGAGCCACCGCATGGTGCGATGGTTAGAAATTGAGTCCGTGTTTTCTTTGTGTAATTGCGGGATGATAGTAAGGTCAAGTTTGCTCACTTTCTGAGCCATTACTCGATGGAGCGTTGGCATGGTGGAATTCATACGCTCAACCGATTGGTATGGAGAATGCTTTTAAGCTTACGTGGGAGGAATTTAAGGGCTTGGTGACTAAGAGGTTTTGTCCTCGTACGGAAGTGAAAAAGTTGGAGACAGAATTCTATGAACTAAGGACTATTGGGTACGATATTGACATTTACATTCGAAGGTTTCAAGAATTGGCCGTATTATGCCCATCTATGGTTTGGGATAATGAGAAGCTCTTGGAGGCTTTCATTGAAGGACTTCGAGATTATTCAAGGCGATGTGACTTCCTCGACCCGCAAATGATTGAGGAAGCTATTGATTGTCTCAAAGCTCATGGCGGGTAGTGAAGAGGTAAGTACACAAACACCAACCAAAACAACAACCCCAAACAGCGCCAACTACAACAATAACCAAAACAACAACAACAAAAGAAAATGGGAAAATGACCAAGGAGATGACAACAACAACAACCAAAACCGTAACACTAACCATCATCAACAACGAGAAAAGAGGGCAAAAGCTGCAATAGTATATGTTCTTTGCAATAGAAGCCGAGAGGTTATCTGGAACCTACCCACTATGTAATCGATGTAAGTATCATCACCGCGGGTCTTTGTCTGCTAAGTGCTACAAGTGTCAAAAACTAGGACACAATGCGAAGGGGTTGTAGAGCAAGACCATGATTCGTGCTTCGGATGTGGGGATCAAGGACACTATCGAAGTCAATGTCCTCAAAACCAAGGTCAACAAGTCGAAGGTGCTCATGGGAATGTATATATGTTAGAAGGAGGAGGAGGAGCTTCGTCAAGGTATTAACGGCAGCGGAGGCTGAAGAAGTTGGAAACTAAGATCTTATTTCTCCTTATATACTATGTCGTACTAAGTTTATGTTTTCCATCGCATCCGAATCTTTATAACCTAAGATGTACTACTTTTGCTAAACCACTCGTTGTAAAATATTCTCATCTATCGTACTTTATTTTCTTTCCGATTTGTAATTTACGAGGATTTTCATTCTTTTTACTTTAACTATCATTTTAACGACACTTCTCCATGTCTTCTCTCCTCGATGTTCATCCCAATTCTAACATCAGTTGACTCAACACCAAACAACATATGAGTCGATTAGTCCAAGCATTGCATAGTTACTCCTAAATTATACATAGCATGATCACCTATGTCTAATTCAGGAAGAATCATGCAATGAAGGGAGTAGTAGGCTTATATGTGTAAGCAATTAATGTCGAGCCAAATTTTCAAAAGATTTTCTTCAAACCACTTGTTTCGGTTTGATCAGCGTGGCAGTTCTTGTTTGATGAGTTGCAAAGATCGAGCTAGAAACAAGTTGTTACCTAAACCGATTTAGCCTAATCGTATGCCGGATTCTTGTTTGATGAGTTGTGGGATTAAGTAAAATCGGTTACCAAAAAGTCTTTTGAGGGTTTTGCTCGAGAATGGGAAAGTTTGCCACATCAAACCTTAAACCCGATAGACTAACCTGGCCCGAATGATCGAGGGGTGAATTCCTTTTTAGATGGAATGTGACAATCCGTACTTTCAGTCATTTCTTGACGATTCATGTCTCACTATTTCAACATTTATCGTAAACTTGGTTTACGTGTTTCAAATTCGCGTAACCTTGGAGGTTTAGCGGCGAATTCATGGTCATGACATCACGACATTTCATATGGACTACGAGTAGTCTACATTTCATTGACATCATTTGCATCTCATTAGTTTATTCATGACATTTTGTTTCACTTTCAGCGTAATTTTATGTTTAATAATCTTTATCAGCGTGAGTTATTATTTGTATATTTAATCCGTTACTTTCAAAATGATCCGGCGTATTTTTATACTTACATTTAGTTCATAAAAACTATATTTTTAGTTTTCCTAGTGTTTCAAATTTATTTCGTACATTAATCGTTAAAGTTTAATTATTACGTCGTTGTTCTTAAAATTACGATAATTATTTTATCACTCAATTTTTACAAGGAAAATATTTTACAATTTTATTATCTTATTACATTCTATTTTGAGCTATTAAAAACTCACTTGTACCAAAATTTCCATTTTACCTATACTTGTACATTTTCTTACACATTTACTACACTTTCTCACAAATTTTATACAAGTAAATGTTAACATTATACATTTGAAAAAAAAATATATCTTGGGGAAACAATACTCTAAATCCGACCATAGGGGAGGGTGCATTTAATTGTGTATGGTTTTCTTGATTTGGTTTGAAATACACTCAATTACAAAGTCTAACTCAATTATTTCTTTTTATCATTCATTTCATACTTCATCATATTTCACATAGTTAAAGAAAAACATTTCTCTCTTCCTTTTGAGGCTTAAAACGGTCACAACATCAAAGAACCAAGGGGATCAAGATTTTTGTAAAATCAAGTGTTTATCAACCTAGTTATATCCTTTATATGGTTTTGAAATAAAACCAAGGATATTTAAGTTAATCCTTGTTACTTACACCTCTTCATTTTCATTAGTAAGTATGTTTTTATCATTTTCATGTTTCCTTTTCATTTTCATATGTTTCTTTTCACTTTTGGAGCTAGTATGCAAGTTATGTAATTTATACCATTTATTTCATGATTTTGGAGTTATATATATTTATGGTCATCCTATAATTATTCCCATGGTATTCTTTGGTCTTGATGGTGATTAGGAACCCATGACACCCTAAGAAGGTGTATGGTAGGATTAGATTAGTTTCGGAGTTGATTTGAAGGGATTAGAATAGGTTTTGTCCGAGAAAAACTATTTTCGATAAGTATTAAAAGTGGTCTGTCCTTGTTTTGTTTTTCTGGAAAATCCGACAGTAGGCACGAATTTTTGGCCTAGATAATTAGAAAATATACTTTAAAACGAATCCGTGGCCGCTTGAACGGATTAAAACGGAGTTATAACGAAGAAGTTATGAATTGTTCAAGTTTGACGACGATATATACATTTTCTGAAAATTTCAGCATACTATTTTTATTTTGTACGAGTCAAAACGAGCCTTAAGCTATAAATTATTTGACTTATCAAAAATATATTAGTACACTTTGATACGAAGCTAAGGACATATAATACGGAAAGCGGTTTGAAGCGAATAAGATATACACGTTTTTCATAAACTTGCGTAACTATTATTTTTAGAAAAACTATATTATTTTTATGAGATAAGTGTTACGGTAACTAAAATCACCATATTTAACCCCTATTATCTTTATGTTCGAGACCTCTATATGGCGAAAAACTCATGTACTAAAACTTTTAGATTTTGATACAAGCTTTTCAAAACCGCGAGTTCGTTTCCTATTCGGCGTACATCATTTTATGACTAGTTTTTCAAAGCCATTTTTGTCACTTTCATGAAATTTCCGGCGACTTTATTTTGACGAAAAGTTAATATTTCACTATAAATCATTACTAAAACAATTGTAGGATGACAATTTGGCGTAAATACTTGTAAAGTGATTTAAGAACGGTCAAGAGCGTCAAAGAAAGTATTTTTAAACGATAAGTAATATTTTTTCAAAACTCACAAATGGTATAAATAACATACGAAATGCATGCATAACATTACATTGCAACTCATTACATGTCATATCATTCATCATAGGTCAAGATTTGCGTATCACATTACATCTCGGTGTACTCACTTTTGTCTTCGCATCATTGACCAAGTGAGTTTTCATAGCCCCTGCTTTTACTTGTTTTCATAAGCTTTTGGGGAGATACATGCTCAATTATTTTCATTACATTCATGACTATTTGCAAATTATATGTTTATCCTCCGAATGTTTAGTCATCTTACTTGATATTGCCATACTTAAATTTCCATATTATATTCATGGGTCTAATGGTCTTGGTATATTCATTGGTCTAACGGACTTGGTATATTCATTGGTCTAACGGACTTGGTATATTCATTGGTCTAAAGGTCTTGGTATATTCATTGAGCTACTTGCGAATTGGTATATTCATGGCCTAACGGTCTTGGAACGATTTGAACCACACTCATATTCATTTGAACATAAATTATGTACATTCAGCGTGGGTTGTGAACACGGGTTGCAAGTTTTGTATGGGACTTGGAGCCCAGTGGATTCACAATGCCTTTACTTGCATAAAGCGATTCGATACATTGAGCTATGCACTATTATGTGAATTCATTTGACATCATGCACTTGAACATTAACTCTACATCTTACGGCGTGGGTTGTGAACACACGGGTTGCAAGTTTTGTATGGGGGACTTGGGCGGGTGGATTTACAATGCCTTTGCTACATATACGATTTTGAAAGTCTTTACATTTCAACGATTTACAATGCGTTCTTTGCATAAGCGATTTTGAAAGTCTTTACCTTTCAACACAAACTCTATGAACTCACTCAACCTTTGTGTTGACACTTTTTAGCATGTTTTATCTCGGGTATCTAAGGCATTCACTTCATGGCATGCATTTGGACACATCATGGAGTCGTGGTGACAGGTCTCATGGGTTTTCGTACTTTAAAACATCGTTTGAATTGTAACAAACTTATTTTTCCGCACAAGTTGATTTTCATTTGGGACCTACTTTGTAAACTCTGATTGTTTTATTAAATCAAACGATGTTCTTTTCAAAGCGACACTTTAGGTCGTCAATATACTTCAATGATTGTGATGCTATGACAGGTCAATCACGGGAATTCCATTCAAGCTACGCAAAGCAATAATTTGGGGTGTACATGAATAACAAATGGGAAGTTAGGCTTTAGGGGTAGTACCTAGGGCTTTTTAGGTTGTACCTATTGTGTAGTCATGTAAATACTTAGTTTTATTTTATGTAAAATCTAGTTTAGGTTAATTTACATGTAATAAATAAAAGTAAATGCTTAAGTTTGATGCATTATTGTTTCTACATTAGCATTGTTTTGTTGTACTTATTAAAAAGAAAATATATTGTTAAGGCTTGTGCATTATAGGGTTGTACCTTGTGCTTAAAAATAGGTACATTGAGGTTTATAATATAATTTATGTAAGTATTAAGCATGTAGGCATTAAAGACTTGTACATATGCTTGAAAGACTTATACATTAATATTTTGAAAATATATCATGTACATAAAATCATTATCATGTACATAAAATCATAGAGTTGTATATTAGGGCTTGTAACGGAAATTAAAGTATAGCTAGGTTCCGTGCTTTAATGACTTGTAATCTAGGTATAAAATGTTGTACTTTAGTAATTATGATTTAGTTGTGTAAAATCATAGTTAAAATAAATTAGGTCTTCGTGAAAATTCTAATAAATGGCTAACGTTTAGTTGAAAGTTTAATAATTATGCGTTAATGAAATAACGTAAGCATTGATATCGCGTTAGAGAACCTTTATAGTTTTACTTATAAAGATGTTTATGTTTATTAAAGATGTGAGGTTCATTACATTGGCTAGTGGTTGTGATCAAATAAAAGGATATCGTTTCTTAAAAAATTGGCGTAGAAAATGGATAAGTATTCTTTGTTAGAATATTATATTAGTTTAATACGGTGAAATTTACGGTGGTTACAGTCTCACCTTACTAAATTGAATCTCGTCCTCGAGATTCACTTCGGTGTTGGTTTGCGGTTTGGGAAAAGGTGGATATCAATGGGCGTTGATTACAAGGATGTGTATGAATAGTTATCCAGTTCACGAAGTTTTGCTTTTGAAAGATTGTTTTAGGAAATCTGTGAAGATGACTTTTTCGTTCATGACATGATTCTTCCTAAATTAGACATAGGTGATCAGGCTATGTATAATTGAGGACAAATGATGTGATGCTTGATTCAGTCAAAGTAGTATTATGTTTCTCGAATGTTTTAGATGGTGTTCAACGTTTTGCTTTTATAAAATGGCAGCCTAAACAACTTTTCAAGGTACAAGAAATATCTACTCATATAATGATAGTATATAGGATGACAAGATATAAAATCTGGTGGCGTAGAGAACTAAAATAGACAAAGTATATTCTATAATACATGGGGAAAACCTTATAGGATAGTTAGCCTAATCCTATTGTAATAACGAGGTATTGTTATAACTAGACGAAGGTTGTGATTATTATGGAGATAGTAAACATAGAGCTTTTATTAAATATAAGGGTACTTATCACAACTAGGTTATGAATTATGGAGGTCGTGAAAAATTCTAGAGATGATTAAAACCTAATTACAATGTCTTAGGAAAATTCTATAAATCTCAAAAGTATAGAAGTAGGTACATGCTTGGGGAAATACGTGTAAGCCGTAATGCCTTAAAATAGGCATATGCAGATAAGTTTATTTATATAAAGTATTCGAGTATATACATATGTATCATCATTATACTAAAATGTAGCAAAAATTACCAAGAAGTCACGTAATTATCTCGGAGGAGGAGGATGAAAGGCCGGAGAGCGAAAGGCTATAAAATGTTTTGTTTGTAAAAATAGTTATAGTTCGGACCTCAACTAGACCCGTTTCTCTATAGCTGCGGCTCGATACCAATCTGTAACACCCCCATTTCGAGATCACTGGCCGAATTCAAGTGGGTGTTACTTCATGGCATAACAGTTATATCAATAGAAAACGAACCCTAAATTGAGTCGTTTTAAAAGATTTATCATTCGATTTATATAAATATAAGAGTTTACAAAATGAGGTCCCAATGGTTTTGAGTTTATTAAATAAGTTTTTGAATGATAATATAGCCTTCTTGAGTATCTGTGCCCTTCCGTGCCATCCTCGTAATTTATGAACCTGAGATAAACATGCTAAAAGTGTCAACACAAAGGTTGGTGAGTTCATAGCGTTTATGATTAAAGCAGGTTGAGTTCAATAGTTTGATGCGAGAGATTATTGTAATAAATACCAATATCGATGAAATAAGTAGTGATTCGTTGTTTTATACACCCATAGTCGTTTGTTCAAGTAATCATTTGAACATAAGTTTCAAGGTTAGGTCATGTTGTTGTACCCATAAATTCGATCTGTTCAGAGCATTTGTATCATTGCAACACGATATATATTGCCTTAAGTCTCATGAACATAAACCTTAACGAACAGCGTGCATAATAATGGCGTAAGTTACAAACATCATAGTGATGATGTGAGCAACAATGCCCTCCGGTAGGAGTTTGCCATTCTCTTAGTATTCTCAAATAAAGTGCATTTGGTTACCTATCCGGCTAACACAAATAGGGCGCAATCGCCAATAGATCTATTCACGATATTAGCGTTCACTCGCAAGTGATTAATGGTTCATGATATGAGGGACTTTTAGTGGCAACATTGTATAACTCAGTGTAACAATTAGGATGCATCACGAGATAGTACTTGTGTTAGGGTTTGTAAAAGGCGTTATAAAGTGTGATTATAAACTCATAGTAGTATGTAAAAGCTTTAGAGTACTTGTGAAAGTAAAAACGAGTAGTTAAGCATGTATCTCCCCCAAAACAGTTTAAAAGCAAATAAAGATAGGGGCCATGAGTTCACTGTAATATATAAAAGTTTTTAGAGTACTTATAAAAGTGAAAGCATGTAGTTGAGCATGTATCACCCCCAAAGCATTAATAAACAAGTATAAAAACGGGGCTACGAACTCACA
>OU343223.1:160639436-160714033 GCA_910596185.1 Chrysanthemum makinoi | reverse complement strand
GTGTCCCCTCATAAGTCCAGATGTTCCTGGTCCCCTAAGCCAAGTAATTAAGTAATGCTACATGCTAGATTCATAATAGTGAATGCCCGGGCGCTAGCAACTTAAACACTCACCCCTTACTTCTTAAGTTCATCCAAACGGTAGGTGATCAGTTGGTCAAATCACACAAGTAGAAAGGGTCGTCAGTTGGTCATATCTTACCCTTCCCGTCTTAGTCTACTCACTTAGGTCAGTTGGTCATATCTCCTAATCAACTAGCCTCTACCGCCATTCAAAACTACCGAAACAAGGGTAGCTACCAACAAACTATGCATGCATACACTTAGAAATAATTATACGAAAGCAATGTAAACGCAAACAAAATAATTAAGGAATAATAACTAGGCCAGCACCAAGAGGTTCTTAGCCGCTCATATTAACTATAACAATCAATTCAATGTTTAATGTTACGGAATACATGAATTGAAAGTAAAGAAAAGACAAAAAGCTAATGCTTATCGTAGGGGAGTGATTTCTCCCTTGGAGATAGCTCCGTATGCTCCTTTAGATCTGCCTTCGACTTCTTCTCACGTTCACTGATTGTTGTGTGTGAAATGGGATGATTTGAAATGCTGGAAATCGTGGGGTATTTATAGGCTAGATCTGGTTACGGCGTAACTAATTATAAGAGTTACGCCGTAACATACAATTCTTTGTATTTTGCACTAATAATGCTGGTTACGGCGTAACCTCTGGAAGGAGTTACGCCGTATCTTCAATAAATCTTGGTTACGCCGTAGTTGCTTCATAAGTTACGGTGTAATTAGTAGCGGCGCGGAACCTCATTTGACCTAATATGGTTACGTCGTAATCTTGGATAGAGTTACGCCGTAATTTTCTATTAAGTTGGTTTTCTGAGCCACGCTTTAGTTACGGCGTAATGTGAGAGAGAAGTTACCCGAACTTCTTCAAAGTGAGCATATTATGATAAATCTTCAATAAACTCTCCAAACTGCGTATCTCTTTAGCTCCAATTCTCGTAATTTACCTGAAAGTGAAATATAATGGAAAACAAGCGTAAATCCATATGAATGATATAAATTACAAGCATTATCGGGGGAAATTGACACTTAATATTCAGATAATTTGATGTTATCAAATATCCCCCACTTGAACTCTACTTGCCCTCAAGTAGACCTTATTAGATAGATTCCTAAAAAGATATCTCCCATTACCTGGAAAATATAAGTTTACAAATCCCTTATGCTAGAATAAAATAAAGCCGAACACCTCACCTAAATGGGAACTTAAACACTCAAATCTCTTTACTATTCTAAGTGTCAATTTCGGGGTGATCACTCAATCGCACAGTCATAGCATGTATTCTATCATAAGCTTGGCGGTTACACAAATCTCCACCACTAGAGTTAAGGACAAAACAATTCTCGAAGGGAATATTGGTAGACACGACAAAGGTTAAGGGTGATTTGTCATTACTAACATGCACGCCGAAGTGGACAAAATCAATGATACATGACCAAATCGATGGCCAAGACACCAAAGATTGCTTGATGCATCACCTAGACACGCTTCATGACTAATGAGTAGGATAAGACATGTGATATATAAATGGTGTAAAACAAAAATCAAGCAAATAGTCTAAATCTATAACCAAGTCATTACCACTTACCGTCCGCCCAAAGTTCAAGTTTCAAAGTTAAGAAACCGGATCATGATATACTAGGTAGATATGTCATTAGAGGACGTCATGATGAACACACTACATTTTATCCAACTGTTGGCGCAATTACCAACTCCAATCTTCAAATGTGACCGAGGTGGCCTCCTCGATACTAAATCTATATTAAGCTCATAACATAGTGCTTATAACATTGCACTTTACAATCAACTATATAACAAATACATAACTTTTTTTTTCTTCGAGTCACTTTTTATTTATTTATTTTTATTTATTTTATTTTTTTTGAATCATAAACATAACATCCCCCACTGAGATGAACAATGGGAATTCCGGGGTTCAATGATCTTAAGAATATGTCGCCGACGAAAGCGTGATTCCCTAACCTTCCACTTAAACCTTGAACTTAGGCAAATGATGACTTCCCAATCACAAATAAAGACATGGTAGGTGATGACGCATCCTCCGATCAGGTCGAAGGACCCCTTTGCCTCTGGTCGAACGTGCATACGAAGACCCAAGTCTTTCTTCATAAGTCATTGGTGACGTAAAACCATTCATCATTGACATGGTTACCAGTTGGTTTCCACCAAGGCCTTCTGTCTTCGTGCCAAGACAAAGGAGAATCTTGACTTGGTCTTCCCCACGCTCCCACTATTTCCTTAGCTTCCCCGCCAGGTCGAGATAGTGGGGATGAAGCCCTAGCTGGTTACCACAAATCGTGGACGCTTCCCATGATCTCCTAAACGGTGCTAACACCGCCCAAGCTATTTTCTTCACCTATAAGTAGGTTGGACGAGTAATTTCAATGGTATGTTCACTCAACACAGTATTTTACATACTCCATATTATTTACAACACATATCACATACTTACCTCACGCCGTGAGGTGGTTCGCAGGGCCCAACCCCTTCGCAATCACTTAACAAAGTGTCTACTATTTCTTATTGCAGATTGGCTACAAGTTTGGCGAAGTATTATCACTCATACCCTTCGATCCTCATCAAGGCCCGTCGCATCATAATTATTGTACAATCAAGGGCAACCGTGGGACCCGCTACTATTGGTCTCGTTATTCCAAATTTACACCCAAATAATCACTCTCAATAGTTTTACGGCATGAATCAAGGAAGAGAGGATACACCCCCTCCGGGTTTCTCGACCTTGATACCAATCCCAGTCAATGATCCTAACAACCTTCCCAATATAACCTCATTCACCTTTCCCACACGATCTCACCCTGAAATCACTCCCAACAACCATGCTTCAACCTCGGCTGTAAAACCTGAAAATCTAAAACATGAATAAAGACTAAAATACCCTTGGAATCAAAATTTATAAAATACGTAAAAGACATTTATATTCATTTAACGAAATTAAAACTTAACGAATATGTGTATGTGATCAAAATAGTACTAATTTAAAGAGTTAAACGTCTCGCTAAAGTGTTGGCCGCATTAGTTGGACCTTGTTTATTTGGGAAACCACTTGGGCTCGTTTCTTCCGCCACCGAGAGCAAGAGAGCCCAAGGCGTGGGCTTGTTTTGTTTCTCGTTGGACCCAAGAGGCCGAAGCCCACACCACCTCAAGACTAACCTAATTGTTTCCCTATAAATACAACACATAAACACAAGATTGAAACCCTAGTTTTGTTGCTTCTTTTTTTGTTCCATTCGGCCGAGAACCTTATTCCCCTTGGTGTCGAGACTTTTCCTTCAACAAGCTAAGGTATAAATGTTTTCTCGTCTTTCTTTCGTTACACCTTACGTTAACCTTTATTGTATCATGTTGTTTTAGTCGAGCTTGTGTTTTCTTTTGTGGCCGAACCGTATGAAACCAACAAACACAAACCATAATGAATTGACCTTGTAATGTTAAGAGAACATGTATTATATATGTATTGTTTGAATCGGATCATAGGTATGTCGAGCACAAGAAAACCGAATCACATATATATATAGAACCGAACCATGTGGAGTTTTGTGGAAGTGTGTTAAACGAGTAAAGATCATGTGAAACCTAAACCCTAAGTCAAGTGTGAACCGAATAATGCAAGCCGAACCCTAAATGGTTCAGGAACCGTGTCATATATGCTGCTTATAAGTCAAGAGTTTGTATATATGTAAACGTAGTACGTGGTCATATCTAGTCTAAACTATTGTGCATGTGTGTGTAAATGTGTATTTAATCCGATATTAAGTAACTTGTGTGTCATATAGAATCATAAACGTATGGAATAAAAGTTGAAGTATAACATGTATATAAGTAACGTATGGTTAAGACATGAAAGTGTTAGGTTAAGTAGCGAGTCATTAAAAGACGTAACATGAAAAGTAAATGCATATTAATGTGATATTAAAAGAAGGAGAAAACCCTAGAACATAATGAGAGTCGATTAGGGTTTGAAGCTAAGAGTGTTAATTAGTTATTTCATGTGTGAGTTATGACTTTTAAACTATTTTCACATTTAACCCTAAACTCTAATAAATGACATAATGAACCCTAATCTACGATATTAATTAAAACACTTAAGTCTCATTTAATCATAAAACCCTAAAGTATTAAGATCACTGAGTACACTAAGTATAAACACCAAATGTTAAAAGATCATTTCGACTTTATTATGGAATCATAAATAACATGGACGCACCGTAATGTGTATAGGTTCTCGGAAGAAGGAGTAATCCTTTGCTTTCCGTATTTCGCTGATAATTTTCTTTGGAATAAGGTACATATATTCTGACCTTTTCAGTAGAAGGTTCCTTTTAACGTTCTTTCGTTAGATTTTCTATTAGGGTTTCCGAGCCTTTGCTATGAACCCCATTCCGCTTTTGTTTGAGCTGCGTTTTATCTGAACTCTGAATTCTGAATTATGAAACATCTGATTTTGAACTATATGATATGAAAACTCTGATTTTGAAAATATGAATAACCTTCTGATAAAATATGATCTGTGTCAGTTATGACATTCTGATTTGACCTAAGATAGTTTGACACACGAGCCAAATATTTCACTAGTCATGGGGGTTCCATGTCCGTGATTGATGCACCTCGATATGACTCTAGGGCAGTAGAGTGATGTTCTGCCACGCTCCTGGATGGTGGAGCATATTTTGTATATGTAGGAAGGGGCGTATGGATGCATCCTAGATCTGTTATCCTGTTATCGCTATGTTATCCGATGATTGATGCTGCGGCATGCACGTCCTTCATAACTCTGTAGGTCTCCCCTACAAATGTTGCCTTACGAAATGTTGCCTAAATGTTGCCTTATGAGAATATGATTATGATCTGATATTTGTTTCTGGGCTCGTGGTAGTTAACTATAAACTTTATTTGAAATTCTGATTTATACTTTGAAAATGATTATGATTTTGCTATCTTCCGTTTATTATATTTCATATTCGATCGCTTCGTAGTATTCGCTTTGCTTTTATATCTGTTCACTAGGCTTTTGAAGCTCAGCCGCACTTTTCTTTTCTTCCGCGGCAGGTATCTAAGCATTAGGAAGCCGGGTTTTGCTTTGGGATGAGTGCATGAGTGGACTTACCTTAGAGATTTATTTAGCTTTCATCTTTTGATGCCATTTAAGACTTATTATTTCAGACTTTTGTTAGAGTTATTTTTCCGCTGGGACCTATGTATTGAAGTCGTTTTGACTTGAATTATTCCGCATTTATGTTAAGATTTCTTTTGATATTCATGTTTGCTTTGATATGACACCATTACTTGTGATTCCTTTACCCTTGTCGGTCGGGCGTTACAATTTATGGCATCGAGCCCAGTGTTTACGACTTGCAGTCAGGACCTGTGACATATGGACCCTAGGTTTTGAGACCCTTAGAGCTTAGGCTTTGACCTGTGAGGATTGGGTAGACTTTAGGTTTCCTTCTGCGAACTTCCATTTCGTATCTCACCTTTGTTCATTTTGCTAATCGTTTGAATATCGTTTAGATGGTTCAAACTCGTCGTACTAACGGTAGCGCTGATGGAGACGATGATGTTCCTGAATTGGATGCTGCGATTGCTAATGCACTCAACACTCTTTTCCCTGGTCTTACTACACCTGAGGTGATGACACAGGTGATCAACAACATTCGGAATCAGAATGGTGCTTCGGGTAGTGGTGGAGGTAATCAACCCGTCGGCATTCATACTTGGCTCGAGCGTTTCGGTAAGCTCAAGCCTCTTTCTTTTAGCACTCTGCTACTCCC
Source organism: Chrysanthemum makinoi (assembly GCA_910596185.1). NCBI lineage: Eukaryota > Viridiplantae > Streptophyta > Magnoliopsida > Asterales > Asteraceae > Chrysanthemum > Chrysanthemum makinoi. The sequence goes on along the minus strand of OU343223.1, from coordinate 160,708,142 downwards.
ACCAAGGCCGAGATGGATCACTCATATTGAGAAGCTGTTTGAAGTACTGGGTTGTGGAGATGAATTTAAGACCCGTTTGGCTGCATTTAAATTGGAAGGTGATGCTTTGAACTGGTGGAAGGCACTCAAACAGGCAAGAGGAGGAGATGCTTTTGCTATTACTTGTACTTGGGCTGAGTTTCGAACTATCTTCTATAACCGTTACTTCCCCGATGCTGAACAAAGAAAGGTATGAGAGGGATTATCAAGGAATCTAACAGTTTGAGCATGAGAACTCCAATGAGTACATGGGTAGGTTTATGAGGTTGGTAAGTTTTGTGGGAACAAATGCTGGAGATGGTAGGCGTCAGGCTAAGCACTTCAAGTAGGGATTGAAGAAGTGGGTGTTGGACCGACTGCTTAACACTGAGTATGAGGATGTGTCAGCCTGCAATGACGCAGCTCGTAACATTGAGATCTTTCATGAGGGTTCGGGTTCCAACAAGCGTAATCGCGATGGTGATCGGATTCAAGGTAGGACGCAAAGTAATGATTATAAGGGAAATTCTGGCAGGAGTTATGATTCGAGGAGTCAAGTGGATAGGAGTTATGATCAGCGGGTCAGTCGGAGGAATGTTGACTCTAGGCGCCCTGGGGCGAGGGGTCAGGATAGCAGAGCTGCTGGTAAGAATGGAAATGATCGTCAGAATCAAGGTAACAATAACCAGCGTTACAACAAGGATCAGTCGGCTCGAGGATCAAATCAGGGTCGTGCTTCAGGATCTTCTGGTCAGTAAAGGACAACAAGTTTTGCCTCCCCCACCTATCTGTACTACTTGTGGAAAGGCTCATCCGGAACCGTGTTTTAAGGCCACTGGTGGATGTTTCTCTTGTGGTTCCACTACTCACAAGATCAAGGATTGCCCTAAGAGAAACCCGGCGATTCCTGGAAACTACATCAAGCCGCCAACTACTACTGGACGTGTTTATGCTACTACTACTACGAATCAAGCCGAGCGCACTTCAGGTACCATTACGGGCACTCTTTTCATTGATGATTATTCTGTCTTCGCTTTATTTGATACCGGTGCCACACACTCCATTATATCTGTCACATTTGCTAAGAAACTTAATATGAAGCCCAAACCTCTAACGAATCACTTAACGATATCTACGCCTATGAAAAACCACATGATCATTGATCATAAATACGTTAAGTGTCCTCTTCGTTTTGATGATCGTATTCGCTTTGCAAATCTGTATCTTCTCGATATGGTCGACTTTGATATCATTCTAGGCATGGATTGGTTGGCTTATCATAGAGCTTCAATTGACTGCTATGCTAGAACAGTGATCTTTGGAGACGTAAAACATCCTGAATTTGTTTATTATGGTTCTCAACCTCTCAAATCTGTTAAGTTTATTTCTGCTATGAAGGCACGGACTATGATAGCTCATGGGTGCCAAGGTTTTCTGGCATCTGTTAAGGACACATCTTTGGAGAGTCCTAACATTGAAAACCTTTCTGTTGTTTGCAAATTCACCGATGTTTTTCCCGATGAACTTCCCGGTATTCCCCCAGCTAGAGAAGTTGAGTTTAGCATTGAGTTAATTCTTGGTGCTGAACCGATTTCGAAGGCTCCGTATCGTATGGCACCTGTAGAACTGAAGGAGTTGAAGGAGCAGCTGCAAGAGATGATAGAGAATGGATTTATTCGACCCAGTGTTTCTCCATGGGGTGCACCTGTTTTGTTTGTGAAGAAGAAGGATGGAAGTATGCGCCTATGTATCGACTACCGTGAACTCAACCGTATTACTATTCGAAATCCGTATCCTCTTCCGCGTAGAGATGATTTGTTTGATCAACTGCAAGGAGCTAAGTTCTTTTCTAAGATTGATCTGAGATCTGGTTATCATCAGCTACGTGTGAGGGAGCAAGATGTTCCTAAGACCGCGTTTCGTACCAGATATGGTCATTATGAATTTCTCGTTATGCCTTTCGGTTTGACTAATGCGCCTGCTGTGTTTATGGACCTAATGAATCGTGTTTTCCATGAGTTCCTCGACAAGTTTGTTATTGTTTTCATCGACGACATTTTGGTTTACTCCAAGTCTGAAGAAGAGCATGAACAACATCTCCGAATAGTTTTGGAGATTTTGAGGAAGAAGAAGTTGTACGCCAAATTTTCGAAGTGCGAGTTTTGGTTAAGACAAGTCGCTTTCCTTGGTCATATTGTATCTGCTGATGGTATCACCATGGATCCGTCTAAGGTTGAGGCTATCACTAAATGGCCAAGACCTACGACATTGACTGAGGTTAGGAGTTTTCTAGGACTTGCTGGTTACTACCGACGTTTTGTTGAAGGTTTCTCTCGTTAGGCTTTGCCCCTAACCCAACTGATGAGAAAAGGAGGAAAGTTTGTATGGACGGATGAACGAGAAGAGAGTTTTGAGGAGTTGAAACGGAGATTGGTGTCCGCTCCTATTTTGACTCTTCCATCTGGTTCTGGAGGATTTCAAATATACAGTGATGCATCTAAGAAAGGATTAGGCTGTGTTTTGATGCAACATGGAAAGGTGATAGCTTACGCTTCAAGACAACTGAAACCGTATGAGGAGAATTACCCAACTCATGACCTTGAGTTAGCTGCTGTGGTGTTCGCATTGAAGATCTGAAGACATTACTTGTATGGAGAGACGTGTGATATTTTCACCGACCATAAGAGTCTCAAGTATATTTTCACTCAGAAAGAACTTAACATGAGACAAAGAAGATGGTTAGAACTTCTTAAGGATTATGACACCAACATTCAGTACCATCCTGGTAAGGCTAATGTAGTTGCTGACGCACTTAGCCGGAAATCAGGCATTCTTGCAAGTATTGAGATTGAACCTAAGATTATTCGTGATTTAGAACGTTTGGATGTTGAGCTGTGTGTACAAGGTTTTGATGGATACTGGGCTAGTATGAAGGTGGAGTCAAACCTTATACTGCAAATTAAGGAAGCTCAGAAAGATGACGGCGAGCTGTGGGCCATAGCGCAAAATGTTGAAGAAGGTAAGCAGACGGAGTTTAAGGTTGATAATGACGGAATTGTATGGTATGAAGATAGGCTCTGTGTTCCCAATGATTCGGAACTTCGCGAGAAAGTTATGACTGAAGCTCATAGTTCTCCTTTCACTATCCATCCTGGTTCTACCAAGATGTATAGGGATTTGAAACAGTACTTCTGGTGGAATGGTATGAAGCAAGATGTGGCGACGTTTGTGTCGAAGTGTATGATTTGTCAGCAGGTTAAGATTGAACACCAAAGGGCTAGTGGACTGTTGCAACCATTGGATATTCCGACATGGAAGTGGGATAAGATATCTATGGATTTTGTGACTGGACTACCTCTTACTCGGAAGAAGCATGATGCGATTTGGGTAGTTGTTGATCGACTAACCAAATCTGCTCATTTCTTACCAATTAGAAAGGATTATGGTATTGGTAGATTGGCGGAAATTTTTCAGCAAGAGATAGTTAGACTTCATGGTACTCCGGCATCTATTGTGTCCGACAGAGATCCGCGTTTTACTTCCCGTTTCTGGAAAGGTTTGCAAAAAGCTTGGGGTACTCGACTTAATTTCAGTACGGCATTTCATCCTCAAACAGATGGTCAGTCAGAGAGGACTATTCAGACCTTAGAGGACATGCTAAGGGCTTGTGCTTTAGAATGGACGAGCAGCTGGGATGAATATTTGTGTTTAGTAGAGTTTGCATATAACAACAGTTGGCATGCTAGCATTAAGGCAGCACCGTTTGAACTTCTTTATGGAAGGAAATGTAGATCACCTACTTGTTGGGATGAAGTAGGTGAACGTTTAATTGAAGGTCCGAAAATGATTGAGATCAGTAATGAGAAAGTAGCTATTGCTAGAGAAAAGTTGAAGGAGGCTAGGTCTCGGTAGAAAGCTTATGCCGACAAGCATCGTCGTGATTTAGAATTTCGGGTTGGAGATCGTGTATTTTTGAAAGTCTCACCGTTTAGAGGTGTGAAACGTTTTGGAATCAAGGGCAAGCTTAGTCCTCGATTCATCGGTCCGTTTGAAATTCTGGAACGTATAGGAGAAGTTTCGTATCGATTAGCACTTCCGCCTCAATTATCGCATGTTCATGATGTTTTCCATGTATCTCTCCTAAGGGGATACAATTATCATCCGTTACACGTTGCTTCTTATCCGTTTGATCAAATTCAGTCCGATATGTCTTTATCTGAAGAACCGAAAGCTATTTTAGAAAGGCAAGAAAGAGTCATGAGAAATAAAGTCATTCCGTTCGTTAAGATTCTTTGGAAAAATCACCCGGAGCGTGAGGCTACCTGGGAGACCGAAGAGTCGATGCGAGCTAGTTATCCTCATTTCTTTGAATAGTTTGGTATGTTCTCATTTCGTTTTCGTTTCGTTTCATTTCAATTTTCGAGGACGAAAATTCTTTTTTTAGAGGGGAAGAGTTGTAAAACCTGAAAATCTAAAACATAGATAAAGACTAAAATACCCTTGGAATCAAAAATTTATAAAATACGTAAAATACATTGATGTTCATTTAACGAAATTAAAACCTAACTTATGAATAATTAAAACCTAACGATCTATTTAAGATTTACATCTTACGACGAAAGTTAAACGTCTACGCTAATATGTTTTGGCTTCGTTCTTCGCCTCGTTTGTAACCGTTTGGGGCCGCTCATTAGCATTGGGCGCGTGTTCTTTGTTCGAATTGGATTCAGCCGCCCGAGAGCCCAAGACTGGGCTATGAGTCTTTGTTTCGTTTGGTCGCCGAAGCCCACATCACACCTCAAGCCTAACCTAATTGTTTCCGATCTACTACTATATATACACACATAAGATACAAATTTGGAACCCTAAAACATACAAGTCTCGGCATTCTTTTTCTCTCTTTCTCCATTCGATTGGCTGCTCATTGGAGCGTGGTGTTTTGATCCTAACGCAACGCTAAGGTATAATATGTCTTCCTCGTCTCACTTTGATACACATAACGTTATCATATATTGTAATATGTCTTATTTTAATCGGAGCTTGGTTTTGTCGAACCATATGAAACCAAAACAAACCATATATGAATCGATCTTATATATATATAGTCGCATGTTAATCACATGTATTATTGATATGTAAATATGAATCGGTATTATAGGTATGTCGAGCCACATGAGTCGAAAATAGCCGCATGTCTGCTAACACATATAATAAATCGGTTAAACATGCAAACGTAATATGTAACGTACGTGAAGCGTGTGAGTTAGGTTTGCGTAAACCTATTAGCCGAACCCTATACATATAAACGAAACATATAAGAGTTTTGTGGAACATGTATTAATAAGTAAGAGGTCATGTAAACCTAAACCCTAGTTTGAAAGTGAACTGAACCATGTGAACCGAACCCTAAATGGTTGGTGAACCATGTACCATGCGTGTGCGTTATTATAAGTCAGTGAATTTGTAGATATGTAAACGTAGTACGTGGTCATATCTTTAGTCGAAAACTATTGTGCATGTGTGTGTAGAAGTGTATTTAATCCGAATAATAAGTAACTTGTGTGTCACATAAAATCATAAACGTGCATGGGAATAAAAGTTGAAGTATAACATGTATATAAGTAACGTATGGTTAAGACATGAAGGTATTAGGTTAAGTAGCGAGTCATTAAAAGACGTAACATGAAAAGTAAATGCATATTAATGTGATATTAAAAGAAGGAGAAAACCCTAGAACATAATGAGAGTCGATTAGGGTTTGAAACTAAGTATAATAATTCATTATTTCATGTGTGAGTTATGACGTTTAAACTATTTTCACATTTAACCCTAAACTTTAATAAATGACATAATGAACCCTAATCTACGATATTAATTATAAAACACTTAAGTCTCATTTAATCATAAAACCCTAAAGTATTAAGATCACTGAATACACTAAGTATATATACCACCCTATGTTAAAAGATCATTTGTATACGACGGTTATTATGGAATCATAAATAACATGGACTAATCCGCTAATGTGTTATAGGTTCCGTGAAGAAGGAGTAATCCTTGCTTCCAGATTTCTGCTTTTCGATCATTTGCTTTGGAATAAGGTACAGATATTCTGACCTTTTCAATAAAGGTTCCTTTTAACGCTTCGTTAGCTTTTCTATTAAGGTTTCCTAAGCCTTTGCTATGAACCCCATTCTGTTTTGTTTGAGCTGTTGCTATCTGAACTCGATTTCTGAATTATGAAACCTCTGATTTTGAACTATATGATATGAAAACTCTGATTTTGAAAATATGAATAACCTTCGGATAAAATATGATCTGTGTCAGTTATGACATTCTGATTTGACCTAAGATAGTTTGACACCCGAGCCAAATATTTCACTAGTCATGGGGTTCCATGTCCGTGTCAGTGATGCACTTCTGATATGACTCTAGGGCAGTAGAGTGATGTTCTGCCACGTTCCTGGATGGTGGAGCATATTTTGTATATGTAGGAAGGAGCGTATGGATGCATCCTAGATCTGTTATCTGTTATCTTATATGTTATCGATGATTGATGTTGCGTGAATGCACGTCCTTCATAACTCTGGTAGGTCTCCCCTACAAATGTTGCCTTACGAGAAATGTTGCCTACGAGAAATGTTGCCTTTTGAGAATATGATTATGATCTGATATTTGTTTCTGGGCTCGTGGTAGTTAACTATAAACTTTATTTGAAATTCTGATTTATACTTTGAAAATGATTATGATTTTGCTATCTTTCGTTTATTATATTTCATATTCGATTTCGTTTAGTATTCGCTTTGCTTTCATATCTGTTCACTGGGCTTTTGAAGCTCAGCCAGCTTTTCTTCTTCCGCGCAGTATCTAAGCATTGGATCTGGGTTTTGCTTTGGGATGAGTGCATGAGTGGACTTACCTTAGAGATTTATTTAGCTTTGATCTTATGATGCCATTTAAGACTTATTATTTCAGACTTTTGTTAGAGTTATTTTTCCGCTGGGACCTATGTATTGAAGTCGTTTTGACTTGAATTATTCCGCATTTATGTTAAGATTTCTTTTGGATATTTATGTTTGCTTTGATATGACACCATTACTTGTGATTCCTTTACCCTTGTCGGGTGCCTGGGCGTTACAATTTATGGCATCGAGCCCGGTTTACGACTTGTAGTCGGACTGTGACATATGGACCATAGGTTTTGAGACCCTTAGAGCTTAGGCTTTGACCTGTGAGGATTGGGTAGACTTTAGGTTTCCTTCTGCGAACTTCCATTTCGTATCTCACCTTTGTTCATTTTGCTAATCGTTTGAATATCGTTCAGATGGTTCAAACTCGTCGTACTAACGGTAGCGCTGATGGGGACGATGATATTCCTGACTTGGATGCTGCGATTGCTAATGCGCTCAACACTCTTTTCCCTGGTCTTACTACACCTGAGGTGATGACACAGGTGATCAACAACATTCGAATCGAATGGTGCTTCGGGTAGTGGTGGAGGTAATCAACCCGTCGGCATTCACAATTGGCTCGAGCGTTTCGGTAAGCTCAAGCCTCTTTCTTTTAGCACTGCTGCTACGCCCACTGAGGCCGAGGACTGGATCACTCATATTGAGAAGCTGTTTGAAGTACTGGGTTGTGGAGATGAATTTAAGACCCGTTTGGCTGCATTTAAATTGGAAGGTGATGCTTTGAACTGGTGGAAGGCACTCAAACAGGCAAGAGGAGGAGATGCTTTTGCTATTACTTGTACTTGGGCTGAGTTTCGGACTATCTTCTATAACCGTTACTTCCCCGATGCTGAACAGCAAAGGTATGAGAGGGATTATCAAGGAATCTACCAGTTTGAGCATGAGAACTCCAATGAGTACATGGGTAGGTTTATGAGGTTGGTAAGTTTTGTGGGAACAAATGCTGGAGATGGTAGGCGTCAGGCTAAGCACTTCAAGTGGGGATTGAAGAAGTGGGTGTTGGACCGACTGCTTAACTCTGAGTATGAGGATGTGTCGGCCTGCAATGACGCAGCTCGTAACATTGAGATCTTTCATGAGGGTTCGGTTCCAACAAGCGTAATCGCGATGGTGATCGGATTCAAGGTAGGACGCAAAGTAATGATTATAAGGGAAACTCTGGCAGGAGTTATGATTCGAGGAGTCAAGTGGATAGGAGTTATGATCAGCGGGGTCAGTCAGGAAGGAATGTTGACTCTAGGCGCCCTGAGACGAGGGGTCAGGATAGCAGAGCTGCTGGTAAGAATGGAAATGATCGTCAGAATCAAGGTAACAATAACCAGCGTTACAACAAGGATCGGTCGGCTCGAGGATCAAATCAGGGTCGTGCTTCAGGATCTTCTCGGTCAGTAAAGGACACCAAGTTTTGCCTCCCCTACCTATCTGTACTACTTGTGGAAAGGCTCATCCGGGACCGTGTTTTAAGGCCACTGGTGAATGTTTCTCTTGTGGTTCCACTACTCACAAGATCAAGGATTGCCCTAAGAGGAACCCGGCGATTCCTGGAAACTACATCAAGCCGCCACCTACTACTAGACGTGTTTATGCTACTACTCGGAATCAAGCGGAGCGCACTTCAGGTACCATTACGGGCACTCTTTTCATTGGTGATTTTTCTGTCTTCGCTTTATTTGATACTGGTGCCACACACTCCATTATATCTGTCACATTTGCTAAGAAACTTAATATGAAGCCCAAACCGCTAACGAATCACTTATCAATTTCGACGCCTATGAAAAACCACATGATCATTGATCATAAATACGTTAAGTGTCCTCTTCGTTTTGATGATCGTATTCGCTTTGCAAATTTGTATCCTCTCGATATGGTCGACTTTGATATCATTCTAGGCATGGATTGGTTGGCTTATCATAGAGCTTCAATTGACTGCTATGCTAGAACAGTGATCTTTGGAGACGTAAAACATCCTGAATTTGTTTATTATGGTTCTCAACCTCTCAAATCTGTAAGTTTATTTCTCGCTATGAAGGCACGGACTATGATTGCTCATGGGTGCCAAGGTTTTTTGGCATCTGTTAAGGACACATCTTTGGAGAGTCCTAACATTGAAAACCTTTCTGTTGTTTGCAAATTCACCGACGTTTTTCCCGATGAACTTCCCGGTATTCCCCAGCTAGAGAAGTTGAGTTTAGCATTGAGTTAATTCCTGGTGCTGAACCGATTTCGAAGGCTCCGTATCGTATGGCACCTGTAGAACTGAAGGAGTTGAAGGAGCAGCTGCAAGAGATGATAGAGAATGGATTTATTCGACCCAGTGTTTTTCCATGGGGTGCACCTGTTTTGTTTGTGAAGAAGAAGGATGGAAGTATGCGCTTATGTATCGACTACCGTGAACTCAACCGTATTACTATTCGTAACCGTTATCCTCTGCCGCGTATTGATGATTTGTTTGATCAACTGCAAGGAGCTAAGTTCTTTTCTAAGATTGATCTGAGATCTGGTTATCATCAGCTACGTGTGAGGGAGCAAGATGTTCCTAAGACCGCGTTTATTACACCGGATATGGTCATTATGAATTTCTCGTTATGCCTTTCGGTTTGACTAATGCGCCTGCTGTGTTTATGGACCTAATGAATCGTGTTTTCCATGAGTTCCTCGACAAGTTTGTTATTGTTTTCATCGACGACATTTTGGTTTACTCCAAGTCTGAAGAAGAGCATGAACAACATCTCCGGATAGTTTTGGAGATTTTGAGGAAGAAGAAGTTGTACGCCAAATTTTCGAAGTGCGAGTTTTGGTTAAGACAAGTCGCTTTCCTTGGTCATATTGTATCTGCAGATGGTATCACCATGGATCCGTCTAAGGTTGAGGCTATCACTAAGTGGCCAAGACCTACGACGCTGATGTGAGGTTAGGAGTTTTCTAGGACTTGCTGGTTACTACCGACGTTTTGTAGAAGGTTTCTCTCGTTTAGCTTTGCCCCTAACCCAACTGATGAAAAAAGGAGGAAAGTTTGTATGGACGGATGAACGAGAAGAGAGTTTTGAGGAGTTGAAAAGGAGATTGGTGTCCGCTCCTATTTTGACTCTTCCATCTGGTTCTGGAGGATTTCAAATTTATAGTGATGCATCTAAGAAAAGATTAGGCTGTGTTTTGATGCAACATGGAAAGGTGATAGCTTACACTTCAAGACAACTGAAACCGTATGAGGAGAATTACCCAACTCATGACCTTGAGTTAGTGCTTGTGGTGTTCGCATTGAAGATCTAGAGACATTACTTGTATGGAGAGACGTGTGATATTTTCACCGACCATAAGAGTCTCAAGTATATTTTCACTCGGAAAGAACTTAACATGAGACAAAGAAGATGGTTAGAACTTCTTAAGGATTATGACACCAACATTCAGTACCATCCCGGTAAGGCTAATGTAGTTGCTGACGCACTTAGCCGGAAATCAGGCATTCTTGCAAGTATTGAGATTGAACCTAAGATTATTCGTGATTTAGAACGTTTGGATGTTGAGTTGTGTGTACGAGGTTTTGATGGATACTGGGCTAGTATGAAGGTGGAGTCAAACCTTATACTGCAAATTAAGGAAGCTCAGAAAGATGACGGCGAGCTGTGGGCCATAGCGCAAAATGTTGAAGAAGGTAAGCAGACGGAGTTTAAGGTTGATAATGACGGAATTGTATGGTATGAAGATAGGCTCTGTGTTCCCAATGATTCGGTACTTCGCGAGAAAGTTATGACTGAAGCTCATAGTTCTCCTTTCACTATCCATCCTGGTTCTACCAAGATGTATAGGGATTTGAAACAGTACTTCTGGTGGAATGGTATGAAGCAAGATGTGGCGACGTTTGTGTCGAAGTGTATGATTTGTCAGCAGGTTAAGATTGAACACCAAAGGGCTAGTGGACTGTTGCAACCATTGGATATTCCGACATGGAAGTGGGATAAGATATCTATGGATTTTGTGATTGGGCTACCTCTTACTCGGAAGAAGCATGATGCGATTTAGGTAGTTGTTGATCGACTAACCAAATCTGCTCATTTCTTACCAATTAGAAAGGATTATGGTATTGGTAGATTGGCGGAAATTTTTCAGCAAGAGATAGTTAGACTTCATGGTACTCCGGCATCTATTGTGTCCGACAGAGATCCGCGTTTTACTTCTCGTTTCTGGAAAGGTTTGCAAAAAGCTTGGGGTACTCGACTTAATTTCAGTACGGCATTTCATCCTCAAACAGATGGTCAGTCAGAGAGGACTATTCAGACCTTAGAGGACATGCTAAGGGCTTGTGCTTTAGAATGGACTGGTAGCTGGGATGAATATTTGTGTTTAGTAGAGTTTGCATATAACAACAGTTGGCATGCTAGCATTAAGGCAGCACCGTTTGAACTTCTTTATGGAAGGAAATGTAGATCACCTACTTGTTGGGATGAAGTAGGTGAACGTTTAATTGAAGGTCCGGAAATGATTGAGATCAGTAATGAGAAAGTAGCTATTGCTAGAGAAAAGCTGAAGGAGGCTAGGTCTCGTCAGAAAAGTTATGCCGACAAGCATCGTCGTGATTTAGAATTTCGGGTTGGAGATCGTGTATTTTTGAAAGTCTCACCGTTTAGAGGTGTGAAACGTTTTGGAATCAAGGGCAAACTCAGTCCTCGATTCATCGATCCGTTTGAAATTCTGGAACGTATAGGAGAAGTTTCGTATCGATTAGCACTTCCGCCTCAATTATCGCATGTTCATGATGTCTTCCATGTATCTCTCCTAAGGGGATACAATTATCATCCGTTACACGTTGCTTCTTATCCGTTTGATCAAATTCAGTCCGATATGTCTTTATCTGAAGAACCGGAAGCTATTTTAGAAAGGCAAGAAAGAGTCATGAGAAATAAAGTCATTCCGTTCGTTAAGATTCTTTGGAAAAATCACCCGGAGCGTGAGGCTACCTGGGAGACCGAAGAGTCGATGCGAGCTAGTTATCCTCATTTCTTTGAATAGTTTGGTATGTTCTCATTTCATTTTCGTTTCGTTTCATTTCAATTTTCGAGGACGAAAATTCTTTTTTTAGAGGGGAAGAGTTGTAAAACCTGAAAATCTAAAACATAGATAAAGACTAAAATACCCTTGGAATCAAAATTTATAAAATACGTAAAATACATTGATGTTCATTTAACGAAATTAAAACCTAACTTATGAATAATTAAAAACCTAACGATCATATTTAAGAAATTTACATCTTACGACGAAAGTTAAACGTTACGCAATATAAGTTTTGGCTTCGTTCTTTCGCTCGTTTGTAAACCGTTTGGGCCGCTCGTTAGCATTGGGTCGTGTCTTTTGTTCGAATTGGATTCAAGCCGAGAGCCCAAGACTTGGGCTGAGTCTTTGTTTCGTTTGGGTCAAGCCGAAGCCCACATCACACCTCAAGCCTAATCCGATCAGTACTACTATATATACACACATAAGATACAAATTTGGAACCCTAAAACATACAAGTCTCGGCATTCTTTTTCTCTCTTTCTCCATTCGATTGGCTGCTCATTTGGAGCCGTGGTGTTTTGATCCTAACGCAACGCTAAGGTATAATAAAGTCTTCCTCGTCTCACTTTGATACACATAACGTTATCATATATTGTAATATGTCTTATTTTAATCGGAGCTGGTGTTTGTCGAACCATATGAAACCGAAACAAACATATATGAATCGGATCTTATATATATTAGTCGCATGAATTGAATATGTAAAATATGAATCGGGTATTAAGTATGTCGAGCCACATGAGTCGAAAATAGGCCGCATGTCTTGCGTTAACACATATAATAAATCGGTTAAACATGCAAACGTAAATATGTAACGTACGTGAAGCGGTGTGAGTTAGGGTTTGTGTAAAACCTATTAGCCAAACCCTATACATATAAACCGAAACATATAAGAGTTTTGAACATGTATTAAATAAGTAAGAGGTCATGTAAACCTAAACCCTAGTTTGAAAGGTGAACCGAACCATGTGAACCGAACCCTAAATGGTTGGTGAACCATGTACCATGCGTGCGTTATTATAAGTCAAGTGAATTTGTAGATATGTAAACGTAGTACGTGGTCATATTTAGTCGAAGCTATTGTGCATGTGTGTGTAGAGGTGTATTTAATCCGAATAATAAGTAACTTGTGTGTCACATAAAATCATAAACGTGCATGGGAATAAAAGTTGAAGTATAACATATATATAAGTAACGTATGGTTAAGACATAAAGGTGTTAGGTTAAGTAGCGAGTCATTTAAAAGACGTAACATGAAAAGTAAATGCATATTAATGTGATATTAAAAGAAGGAGAAAACCCTAGAACATAATGAGAGTCGATTAGGGTTTGAAACTAAGTATAATAATTCATTATTTCATGTGTGAGTTATGACTTTTAAACTATTTTCACATTTAACCCTAAACTTTAATAAATGACATAATGAACCCTAATCTACGATATTAATTATAAAACACTTAAGTCTCATTTAATCATAAAATCCTAAAGTATTAAGATCACTGAATACACTAAGTATATATACCAAATGTTAAAAGATCATTTCGACGATTATGGAATCATAAATAACATGGACGACCGTTAATGTGTATAGGTTCCGTGAAGAAGGAGTAATCCTTTGCTTTCCGTATTTCTGCTTTTCGATCATTTGCTTTGGAATAAGGTACAGATATTCTGACCTTTTCAGTGAAGGTTCCTTTTAACGTTTTCTTTCGTTAGCTTTTCTATTAAGGTTTCCTAAGCCTTTGCTATGAACCCATTCTGTTTTGTTTGAGCTGTTGCTTATCTGAACTCTGATTTCTGAATTATGAAATATCTGATTTTGAACTATATGATATGAAAACTCTGATTTTGAAAATATGAATAACCTTCTGATAAAATATGATCTGTGTCAGTTATGACATTCTGATTTGACCTAAGATAGTTTGACACCCGAGCCAAATATTTCACTAGTCATGGGGGTTCCATGTCCGTATCAGTGATGCACTTCTGATATGACTCTAGGGCAGTAGAGTGATGTTCTGCCACGTTCCTGGATGGTGGAGCATATTTTGTATATGTAGGAAGGAGCGTATGGATGCATCCTAGATCTGTTATCTGTTATCTGTTATATGTTATCTGATGATTGATGCTGCGTGCATGCACGTCCTTCATAACTCTGGTAGGTCTCCCCTACAAATGTTGCCTTACGAGAAATGTTGCCTTACGAGAAATGTTGCCTTATGAGAATATGATTATGATCTGATATTTGTTTCTGGGCTCGTGGTAGTTAACTATAAACTTTATTTGAAATTCTGATTTATACTTTGAAAATGATTATGATTTTGCTATCTTTCGTTTATTATATTTCATATTCGATTTCGTTTAGTATTCGCTTTGCTTTCATATCTGTTCACTGGGCTTTTGAAGCTCAGCCGCACTTTTCTTTTCTTCCGCGGCAGGTATCTAAGCATTGGAAGCTGGGTTTTTGCTTTGGGATGAGTGCATGAGTGGACTTACCTTAGAGATTTATTTAGCTTTCATCTTTTGATGCCATTTAAGACTTATTATTTCAGACTTTTTGTTAGAGTTATTTTTCCGCTGGGACCTATGTATTGAAGTCGTTTTGACTTGAATTATTCCGCATTTATGTTAAGATTTCTTTTGGATATTTATGTTTGCTTTGATATGACACCATTACTTGTGATTCCTTTACCCTTGTCGGGTCGGGGCGTTACAATTTATGGCATCAGAGCCCAGGTTTACGACTTGCAGTCAGGACCTGTGACATATGGACCCTAGGTTTTGAGACCCTTAGAGCTTAGGCTTTGACCTGTGAGGATTGGGTAGACTTTAGGTTTCCTTCTGCGAACTTCCATTTCGTATCTCACCTTTGTTCATTTTGCTAATCGTTTGAATATCGTTCAGATGGTTCAAACTCGTCGTACTAACGGTAGCGCTGATGGGGACGATGATATTCCTGACTTGGATGCTGCGATTGCTAATGCGCTCAACACTCTTTTCCCTGGTCTTACTACACCTGAGGTGATGACACAGGTGATCAACAACATTCGGAATCAGAATGGTGCTTCGGGTAGTGGTGGAGGTAATCAACCCGTCGGCATTCACAATTGGCTCGAGCGTTTCGGTAAGCTCAAGCCTCTTTCTTTTAGCACTGCTGCTACTCCCACTAAGGCCGAGGACTGGATCACTCATATTGAGAAGCTGTTTGAAGTACTGGGTTGTGGAGATGAATTTAAGACCCGTTTGGCTGCATTTAAATTGGAAGGTGATGCTTTGAACTGGTGGAAGGCACTCAAACAGGCAAGAGGAGGAGATGCTTTTGCTATTACTTGTACTTGGGCTGAGTTTCGGACTATCTTCTATAACCGTTACTTCCCCGATGCTGAACAGCAAAGGTATGAGAGGGATTATCAAGGAATCTACCAGTTTGAGCATGAGAACTCCAATGAGTACATGGGTAGGTTTATGAGGTTGGTAAGTTTTGTGGGAACAAATGCTGGAGATGGTAGGCGTCAGGCTAAGCACTTCAAGTGGGGATTGAAGAAGTGGGTGTTGGACCGACTGCTTAACACTGAGTATGAAGATGTGTCGGCCTGCAATGACGCAGCTCGTAACATTGAGATCTTTCATGAGGGTTCGGGTTCCAACAAGCGTAATCGCGATGGTGATCGGATTCAAGGTAGGACGCAAAGTAATGATTATAAGGGAAACTCTGGCAGGAGTTATGATTCGAGGAGTCAAGTGGATAGGAGTTATGATCAGCGGGGTCAGTCAGGAGGGAATGTTGACTCTAGGCGCCCTGAGACGAGGGGTCAGGATAGCAGAGCTGCTGGTAAGAATGGAAATGATCGTCAGAATCAAGGTAACAATAACCAGCGTTACAACAAGGATCAGTCGGCTCGAGGATCAAATCAGGTCGGCTTCAGGATCTTCTGTCAGTAAAGGACACTGAAGTTTTGCCTCCCCCACCTATCTGTACTACTTGTGGAAAGGCTCATCCAGGACCGTGTTTTAAGGCCACTGGTGGATGTTTCTCTTGTGGTTCCACTACTCACAAGATCAAGGATTGCCCTAAGAGGAACCCGGCGATTCCTGGAAACTACATCAAGCCGCCACCTACTACTAGACGTGTTTATGCTACTACTCGGAATCAAGCGGAGCGCACTTCAGGTACCATTACGGGCACTCTTTTCATTGGTGATTTTTCTGTCTTCGCTTTATTTGATACTGGTGCCACACACTCCATTATATCTGTCACATTTGCTAAGAAACTTAATATGAAGCCCAAACCGCTAACGAATCACTTATCAATTTCGACGCCTATGAAAAACCACATGATCATTGATCATAAATACGTTAAGTGTCCTCTTCGTTTTGATGATCGTATTCGCTTTGCAAATCTGTATCCTCTCGATATGGTCGACTTTGATATCATTCTAGGCATGGATTGGTTGGCTTATCATAGAGCTTCAATTGACTGCTATGCTAGAACAGTGATCTTTGGAGACGTAAAACATCCTGAATTTGTTTATTATGGTTCTCAACCTCTCAAATCTGTTAAGTTTATTTCTGCTATGAAGGCACGGACTATGATTGCTCATGGGTGCCAAGGTTTTCTGGCATCTGTTAAGGACACATCTTTGGAGAGTCCTAACATTGAAAACCTTTCTGTTGTTTGCAAATTCACCGACGTTTTTCCCCGATGAACTTCCGGTATTCCCGCTAGAGAAGTTGAGTTTAGCATTGAGTTAATTCACTCGTGCTGAACCGATTTTGAAAGCTCCGTATCGTATGGCACCTGTAGAACTGAAGGAGTTGAAGGAGCAGCTGCAAGAGATGATAGAGAATGGATTTATTCGACCCAGTGTTTCTCCATGGGGTGCACCTGTTTTGTTTGTGAAGAAGAAGGATGGAAGTATGCGCCTATGTATCGACTACCGTGAACTCAACCGTATTACTATTCGTAACCGTTATCCTCTGCCGCGTATTGATGATTTGTTTGATCAACTGCAAGGAGCTAAGTTCTTTTCTAAGATTGATCTGAGATCTGGTTATCATCATTCGTGTGAGGGAGCAAGTTGTTCCTAAGACCGCGTTTCGTACCAGATATGGTCATTATGAATTTCTCGTTATGCCTTTCGGTTTGACTAATGCGCCTGCTGTGTTTATGGACCTAATGAATCGTGTTTTCCATGAGTTCCTCGACAAGTTTGTTATTGTTTTCATCGACGACATTTTGGTTTACTCCAAGTCTGAAGAAGAGCATGAACAACATCTCCGGATAGTTTTGGAGATTTTGAGGAAGAAGAAGTTGTACGCCAAATTTTCGAAGTGCGAGTTTTGGTTAAGACAAGTCGCTTTCCTTGGTCATATTGTATCTGCAGATGGTATCACCATGGATCCGTCTAAGGTTGAGGCTATCACTAAGTGGCCAAGACCTACGACAGTGACTGAGGTTAGGAGTTTTCTAGGACTTGCTGGTTACTACCGACGTTTTGTAGAAGGTTTCTCTCGTTTAGCTTTGCCCCTAACCCAACTGATGAAAAAAGGAGGAAAGTTTGTATGGACGGATGAACGAGAAGAGAGTTTTGAGGAGTTGAAACGGAGATTGGTGTCCGCTCCTATTTTGACTCTTCCATCTGGTTATGGAGGATTTCAAATTTATAGTGATGCATCTAAGAAAGGATTAGGCTGTGTTTTGATGCAACATGGAAAGGTGATAGCTTACGCTTCAAGACAACTGAAACCGTATGAGGAGAATTACCCAACTCATGACCTTGAGTTAGCTGCTTGTGGTGTTCGCATTGAAGATCTGAGACATTACTTGTATGGAGAGACGTGTGATATTTTCACCGACCATAAGAGTCTCAAGTATATTTTCACTCGGAAAGAACTTAACATGAGACAAAGAAGATGGTTAGAGCTTCTTAAGGATTATGACACCAACATTCAGTACCATCCTGGTAAGGCTAATGTAGTTCTTTGACGCACTTAGCCGAAATCGGCATTCTTGCAAGTATTGAGATTGAACCTAAGATTATTCGTGATTTAGAACGTTTGGATGTTGAGCTGTGTGTACGAGGTTTTGATGGATACTGGGCTAGTATGAAGGTGGAGTCAAACCTTATACTGCAAATTAAGGAAGCTCGAAAAGATGATGGCGATGTGGGCCGTAGCGCAAAATGTAGAAGAAGGTAAGCAGACGGAGTTTAAGGTTGATAATGACGGAATTGTATGGTATGAAGATAGACTCTGTGTTCCCAATGATTGATTACTTCGCGAGAAAGTCATGACTGAAGCTCATAGTTCTCCTTTCACTATCCATCCTGGTTCTACCAAGATGTATAGGGATTTGAAACAGTACTTCTGGTGGAATGGTATGAAGCAAGATGTGGCGACGTTTGTGTCGAAGTGTATGATTTGTCAGCAGGTTAAGATTGAACACCAAAGGGCTAGTGGACTGTTGCAACCAGTGGATATTCCGACATGGAAGTGGGATAAGATATCTATGGATTTTGTGACTGGACTACCTCTTACTCGGAAGAAGCATGATGCGATTTGGGTAGTTGTTGATCGACTAACCAAATCTGCTCATTTCTTACCAATTAGAAAGGATTATGGTATTGGTAGATTGGCGGAAATTTTTCAGCAAGAGATAGTTAGACTTCATGGTACTCCGGCATCTATTGTGTCCGACAGAGATCCGCGTTTTACTTCGTTTTCGGAAAGGTTTGCAAAAAGTTTGGGGTACTCGACTTAATTTCAGTACGGCATTTCATCCTCAAACAGATGGTCAGTCAGAGAGGACTATTCAGACCTTAGAGGACATGCTAAGGGCTTGTACTTTAGAATGGACTGGTAGCTGGGATGAATATTTGTGTTTAGTAGAGTTTGCATATAACAACAGTTGGCATGCTAACATTAAGGCAGCACCGTTTGAACTTCTTTATGGAAGGAAATGTAGATCACCTACTTGTTGGGATGAAGTAGGTGAACGTTTAATTGAAGGTCCGGAAATGATTGAGATCAGTAATGAGAAAGTAGCTATTGCTAGAGAAAAGCTGAAGGAGGCTAGGTCTCGTCAGAAAAGTTATGCCAACAAGCATCGTCGTGATTTAGAATTTCGGGTTGGAGATCGTGTATTTTTGAAAGTCTCACCGTTTAGAGGTGTGAAACGTTTTGGAATCAAGGGCAAACTCAGTCCTCGATTCATCGATCCGTTTGAAATTCTGGAACGTATAGGAGAAGTTTCGTATCGATTAGCACTTCCGCCTCAATTATCGCATGTTCATGATGTCTTCCATGTATCTCTCCTAAGGGGATACAATTATCATCCATTACACGTTGCTTCTTATCCGTTTGATCAAATTCAGTCCGATATGTCTTTATCTAATGAACCGGAAGCTATTTTAGAAAGGCAAGAAAGAGTCATGAGAAATAAAGTCATTCCGTTCGTTAAGATTCTTTGGAAAAATCACCCGGAGCGTGAGGCTACCTGGGAGACCGAAGAGTCGATGCGAGCTAGTTATCCTCATTTCTTTGAATAGTTTGGTATGTTCTCATTTCGTTTTCGTTTCGTTTCATTTCAATTTTCGAGGACGAAAATTCTTTTTTTAGAGGGGAAGAGTTGTAAAACCTGAAAATCTAAAACATAGATAAAGACTAAAATACCCTTGGAATCAAAAATTTATAAAATACGTAAAATACATTGATGTTCATTTAACGAAATTAAAACCTAACTTATGAATAATTAAAAACCTAACGAACATATTTAAGAAATTTACATCTTACGACGAAAGTTAAACGTTACGCAATATAAGTTTTGGCTTCGTTCTTTCGCTCGTTTGTAAACCGTTTGGGCCGCTCGTTAGCATTGGGCCGTGTCTTTTGTTCGAATTGGATTCAAGCCGAGAGCCCAAGACTTGGGCTGAGTCTTTGTTTCGTTTGGGTCAAGCCGAAGCCCACATCACACCTCAAGCCTAATCCGATCGGTACTACTATATATACAAACATAAGATACAAATTTGGAACCCTAAAACATACAAGTCTCGGCATTCTTTTTCTCTCTTTCTCCATTCGATTGGCTGCTCACTTGGAGCCGTGGTGTTTTGATTCTAACGCAACGCTAAGGTATAATCAAGTCTTCCTCGTCTCACTTTGATACACATAACGTTATCATATATTGTAATATGTCTTATTTTAATCGGAGCTGGTGTTTGTCGAACCATATGAAACCGAAACAAACATATATGAATCGGATCTTATATATATTAGTCGCATGAATTGAATATGTAAAATATGAATCGGGTATTAAGTATGTCGAGCCACATGAGTCGAAAATAGGCCGCATGTCTTGCGTTAACACATATAATAAATCGGTTAAACATGCAAACGTAAATATGTAACGTACGTGAAGCGGTGTGAGTTAGGGTTTGTGTAAAACCTATTAGCCGAACCCTATACATATAAACCGAAACATATAAGAGTTTTGAACATGTATTAAATAAGTAAGAGGTCATGTAAACCTAAACCCTAGTTTGAAAGGTGAACCGAACCATGTGAACCGAACCCTAAATGGTTGGTGAACCATGTACCATGCGTGCGTTATTATAAGTCAAGTGAATTTGTAGATATGTAAACGTAGTACGTGGTCATATTTAGTCGAAGCTATTGTGCATGTGTGTGTAGAAGTGTATTTAATCCGAATAATAAGTAACTTGTGTGTCACATAAAATCATAAACGTGCATGGGAATAAAAGTTGAAGTATAACATGTATATAAGTAACGTATGGTTAAGACATAAAGGTGTTAGGTTAAGTAACGAGTCATTTAAAAGACGTAACATGAAAAGTAAATGCATATTAATGTGATATTAAAAGAAGGAGAAAACCCTAGAACATAATGAGAGTCGATTAGGGTTTGAAACTAAGTATAATAATTCATTATTTCATGTGTGAGTTATGACTTTTAAACTATTTTCACATTTAACCATAAACTTTAATAAATGACATAATGAACCCTAATCTACGATATTAATTATAAAACACTTAAGTCTCATTTAATCATAAAATCCTAAAGTATTAAGATCACTGAATACACTAAGTATATATACCAAATGTTAAAAGATCATTTCGATGATTATGGAATCATAAATAACATGGACGACCGTTAATGTGTATAGGTTCCGTGAAGAAGGAGTAATCCTTTGCTTTCCGTATTTATGCTTTTCGATCATTTGCTTTGGAATAAGGTACAGATATTATGACCTTTTCAGTGAAGGTTCCTTTTAACGTTTTCTTTCGTTAGCTTTTCTATTAAGGTTTCCTAAGCCTTTGCTATGAACCCATTCTGTTTTGTTTGAGCTGTTGCTTATCTGAACTCTGATTTCTGAATTATGAAATATCTGATTTTGAACTATATGATATGAAAACTCTGATTTTGAAAATATGAATAACCTTCGGATAAAATATGATCTGTGTCAGTTATGACATTCTGATTTGACCTAAGATAGTTTGACACCCGAGCCAAATATTTCACTAGTCATGGGGGTTCCATGTCCGTATCAGTGATGCACCGCTGATATGACTCTAGGGCAGTAGAGTGATGTTACGCCACGTTCACGGATGGTGGAGCATATTTTTGTATATGTAGGAAGGGGCGTATGGATGCATCCTAGATCTGTTATCCGTTATCTGTTATATGTTATCTGATGATTGATGCTGCGTGCATGCACGTCCTTCATAACTCTGGTAGGTCTCCCCTACAAATGTTGCCTTACGAGAAATGTTGCCTTACGAGAAATGTTGCCTTATGAGAATATGATTATGATCTGATATTTGTTTATGGGCTCGTGGTAGTTAACTATAAACTTTATTTGAAATTCTGATTTATACTTTGAAAATGATTATGATTTTGCTATCTTTCGTTTATTATATTTCATATTCGATTTCGTTTAGTATTCGCTTTGCTTTCATATCTGTTCACTGGGCTTTTGAAGCTCAGCCGCACTTTTCTTTTCTTCCGCGGCAGGTATCTAAGCATTGGAAGCTGGTTTTTGCTTTGGGATGAGTGCATGAGTGGACTTACCTTAGAGATTTATTTAGCTTTCATCTTTTGATGCCATTTAAGACTTATTATTTCAGACTTTTTGTTAGAGTTATTTTCATTGGGACCTATGTATTGAAGGCGTTTTGACTTGAATTATTCCGCATTTATGTTAAGATTTCTTTTGGATATTCATGTTTGCTTTGATATGACACCATTACTTGTGATTCCTTTACCCTTGTCGGGTCGGGGCGTTACAGAGATTCTATGCTCGATAGAACCTTTGAGATTTTTGAGGGTAACCTAAACCGAAACCTTGGGAACGGACGCCTAATCTTTCGCTCATCCTTCGGGAACACAAGTAATCTTTATTGTCCTCCCATATCATAATAATTGTGCCGCCATTAACAAACTGTTTTTAATCATCCTATACAATATACTGCGACCACCCTACAAAAAAAAAAATGTTTTACTAATCAGTCATGAAATCAAATTTTTTGACCGTATTGTTATTTTATAAACAATAAATTCATTTACCTACTACTCTAACCTGTTTTGCAAACCCTTTTATAAACCATTTACTCCTTCGGAAAGTATTTTATACTATTACCTCATAAACTGAACAAGTAATATTTTCTTTTGTAACTAAACCAAACTTTTTGAGTGAATCCTACACCTCTGCCTAAAACTATAAATAACCATCTACCAAGTCTCGACACTGTCTCATCATTGTACAAATTACCTATTTGTTTCATATGATAAGATTCCCATATTGGTTGCCCGTATCATCACCTCTTCTGAGACATTACGCTATCGAACGATCGCGAGGACGCGATTCCTTTTAAGGAGGGTAAATTGTAGCTCCCGGTAAATTTTCAATAAACTACTTTGATAACGAATTGTATTTATTATTATTTGTTTTCCATTTCGGATTTTCCCGAGCCAATTTAAATCGAAAACTAAGAGTTATCTCGTAAATCATGAAGAACCGCACACGACTTCCGACAATCGTAAAATTCATTTAACTTCTTGATTTGACTATTATATTTAATTATGAGAAAACTAATCGTGTAAATACTCATTCATATTGGAAATATTATTTCGAACGCAATGACGTTAGTTCCGTAATTTTTATCGCGCGTTTGCTTGTCCAAATGAGCCCCGAAACTCTATTTTATAAAAGTTTACTTAAATTACAGTTACGGTCCCTGCAGTTAAATTTAATCTGCCCCTTGTACTTTGGCGTAATTGAAACTTTAGTCCTTAGTGGGAGTTTAAATAGAAATATGTTATTAGGGTTTTCTAATTGAACCCTAGCATTAAAACACAACCACCACTCTCCTACTCTCTCTCCTCCGCCGACTATTCATCATCACCTCCGACCAACCAACGCCATCAGCCGCCACATGCGCCACCATCATGCCGCGTAGCAACCGCGAAGGGATCAAGAGACTGGAAGGTGTAAAGATCGGGTCACGTTTGTTCTTATTGCGGGTTTGAAGAGTGGTTTTGTAAAGGGTGTTTGTTTGTAGAAGCGCAACCGTGTACAACTCTCCCGTGTCATCTCTTTCTCCCGTATCATGTGGTAATTTGAACACCAAGAACGAATCTTTCAATTCTTTTATAATCGTTTTGCTAGTTTTCGTGGGATATAAAACGAGATTAACATATTTCTGTAAACGTTTTTGTGTGGTAAGAATTGTCAAAAGTGGTGTTGTTGCTGATTTGAATGGGTCGAGTCAAACCCGACTCACCACGGGTCAGTTCGAATTTGAATTGCTTATGTTGTGATACTTTTTACACACGGGTCACATTTGGTAGTGTATATTGATTCTTGGTCTTGGTTTAACCACACACTCAAGAGGTGTCGTTATTGCTTCTAGCAAATCTAGGGTGAGTTGTCCCTGTTTGTAATACCCTTTGGGTGTCGTGTTTGTTTCGGGTTCTCCGTGTTTGCTACTGGTTCTCGACTAGCAGGTCATCCCACAAGGGGTGTTGTAAATGTCAACGTGTCTTAGTTATCGGTTTCAAATCAGCAGGGTATGGACATTGTTTTGGTAAAAAAACATATAGCAAACTAGATTGCATGTCATTTATTTATGTTGCTAATCAATAAGGGTGGGTGCGTTGTATTGTTGCTTGGGTTTGTGTGTATGCAAAGTGTGTATCAGCCAAATGGGTGAGTTATTTAATGATGGGTTGAAGGCCACATTTTAAATGGTGTACTTGTTCGTTTTATAAACAAGTTTGAACGGTTTAGGAATGGATTAACGAGCTATACAAATGTGTGTTGGCTTTTATAAATAAAACAGTTTGTGTTTGTATTTGTAAGTTATAACTACAATTAGATTACTGTTTATCGGATATCGGATATTGGAATAATTTATTTGTCATTGGTTTTGATGTTCATTTGGTACGTTTCGGATAACACATTAGGATTGTGATTTGGTTTGGACGATATAAATATTTATTGGACTTGATACTTGAAATACTTGGACAATTATTGGACTTATATTGATACTTATTAATTCGTTAGACGAACTGAATTTATTGGACTTGTACAGTTAATTACTGACATTGGACGTAATTTGATTTTATTAAACGGACTAAACCTATATTAGACAATATCAGTTACTTAATAGACGACTCGTATGATATGTTAAAGTATCTAAACTCATTTAATCGGATTAACTAGTTATCGAAACATGTTTTGATAAACAAATCATATATAACCATTATTTATAAAACCGAATAATAAAACAAATCGTACTTAATTTGAAATTATATTTGGGATTTATCGGGTAACTGATCAGAACTCAACCATCTATGCATCTTTTCACTATTTTCTAATCGTTCCTTACTTTTTCATTTTCTTATTTTGCATGTGGGATACATTTTGGATTTATTTTTCATTTATTCTATTTTAACCGTGAGTTGTATGTCGAGTCTATGTTCTCTTACCACCACACGAAACGTTAAAACTAAACATTTTGAAATATTAATAATGGACTATTTATATACATTGATTCGAGTATTCCCCGAAAACTAAGACACATTGTCTTTCGGAAATTCGTTTGTTTTGCTAGATTTATTCTGAGTTCACTATATTCGTATTAGGTTGTGTCGATCTCATACCCTTCTACCTGTATTTTCAGTACTTTTGTGATATGCTTCTTGATGCCAGTTGTGTCAGTTGTGATCCTTGCGTTACTTCATATCAAGGTGAGTTCGTAGCCCCTACTTTACTTGTTTTGAAAATACTTTTGGGGGAGAATACATGCCTGTTTTACTAAATTCAAATATTTGCGCTTGATTTATATACATGATTTTTATTTACATAAATACTGCATACATAGATGATTGAGTTAAACTTATTTGCATTATTCTTGAAAGCATTATGCGGACCTAAGTATCAAATACTTGGGGTAGCCGTACAGAACTTATTACGGACCTAAGTATCAAATACCTGGGGCAGCTGTATTGAACTCATTGCGGGCCTAAGTATCAAATAGTTGGGGTAGTCGTACAGAACTCATTGCGGACCCAAGTATCAAATACTTGGGGTAGCCGTACATAATTATCATATACACTTATCCTACTTGTATATCAATGCACATCAAAATTGATTTACTACTTTATTTCAAATCTATGAACTCACCAACCTCGTGTTAACATTTTTAGCATGTATTTTTAGGTTTATCGCGAAAACTTACCTTGGAGGCTTTTAGCATGGTATGGCATGGTCTATCGCGAAAACTTACCTTTGACTTTTTGGGACCGCTTTATTATTATTATGGGCCTGTATTTCCGCACTAATTTTGAATAATATAAACTTTATACATTTGTTTATGAATTTTATTAATGAAAACCCATTGTTCTATACTTTGTGTTGTGATACCAATTAGTAGCACCCCACGACCTCAATGTTTCCGCTGTACCAAATTTGGGGGTGTTACAAGAAGAATATGCCAAGATAATATTCTTTTGCTTGGAAAGAAAGTATGGATGTAGAGAGGAGAGAGAGATAGTGTAACACCCCCCAATTTCGTGATATGCAGCGGAATTCAAACTGGGTATTACTTGATGGCACAACAATCATAATAATAGAAAACGATCTCTAAAGGAGTCGTTTTAAAAAGGATTTATAATTCAAATATATCAGAGTTTACAAAATAGGTCCCAGTTGGTTCCATTGATTACAAAACACATCAATATAAAGTTTTTGATGTTTTGTGAATGATAAATTATTTATATATACAGCCTTCTTGATCTTGCCCTTCCGTGCCAGCTTCCGACATTATGGACCTGAAATACATGCTTAAAACTGTCAACACAAAGGTTGAGTGAAATTCATAGAGTTTATTTGATGGTTGAACACATTATGTTGGTAGTGTGAGTTAATTTGACTCACACCAATGGTTTGAAAACAAAACATTTATTATTAGAATAAGCATCATGAAATCAAGGCGTTAACGTGTTCCAAATTTAATTGGAGAAATTGTTGGTACGTGCCCTAATAGGTAAAATTGCCATTTTTACCTAATGTTACTCAAATATAGTGCGTTTGTTTGCCTTTAACGGGGCCAACACAAACAGGATTCGTCAATCCCAATAGATCTATTCACAATATTCGCGCCCACTCTCACATAGTGATTAATGATTCATGATTTAGGGACTTATGTTTGGCAAATGCGGTAACTTAGTGCTAATAAAACAATCAGATAAGCATACAGTTTGAAAGCAATGTGTTCGGTTTAAAATAAAACATGTATCTCCCCCAAGGTTTTGTAAAACAGTTAAGTAATAAAAAGTGGGGCTATGAACTCACCGAGAGTTGATGATATTAAGTACTTTAACGGATAATGGATAAGTCGGAAGACTTCTACTTGCAACCTAAAAAATGAAATGTTGCGACTTAGGTTTAGAATAATGTTTAAGAAAACATAAACCATCCTATATGTGAAAACGTATTTATTTGATGTTTATAGAAAGATCTTTAATATGTGAAAACGTATTTATTTTATAGATATCATACTACCGTTCGGGCCATCATAATTCAGAGGTCATGCAGTAAACGTTCGAGGAGCTAGGACACTTTAAATCGTAAATGCAGCAACTCGTCGATACGTTTTACTCAAATGAAACCCCTCACATGAAGCTCTCTACTATTGTAGCACTTAGTAGATACAACATATATTTTGAGTGAAGATTGTTATATAAATAAGTTTATCATGTTCTTACAAGTTCTCGTCGTTTCATAAATATGATTACCTTAGTTAACGGTCTTGGGCAAAGAAGCCTTAAGGCTTTAGCTATGGTCTTGCCGTGACTTTGGTCTTGACTACCATGGTCTTGAGACTCATCCTTGACCTTAGCCGTAGCCGTGGTCTTGGCTTATGGCCATTCAGCCTCTTGGTTTGCGTTTAGTTGTGACAAAAGTATAGTTGTGAGACTATATTTACGGCAGTTTCTGTTTTTGAAAGATTTTGGCCTATTTATGTGTTTTAAAGGCCCGAGCTTCTTTGTTATTGAAGGAAAACGTCGTTCCGGACAACTTTCGTGCTTTAACTTTTTGATGATTCGGACCAGAAGTACTACTTTTAAAAAGACAGAACTCTTAACAGCTTATACATGGCAGTTTTGGCATTTAGGTTTCGCTAACTTCTTTTGCTTATAACTTTTGACTTTCAATAAGAAAGGAGTAACTTAGTAAGGATAGGACTTTGATTGATCACTTATGACTTTGGAGTGAGCTAGCTTTCCACACCTTGGCACCCTTGCAAACTTGAAGAGTTGGTGATGAAGTACTAAGTGACTTGAGTGGATTTAAACTCAAGAAGATCACTTAAACTTGCTAGAGATTTGATGAAGTAGCTTGATCTTTGGAACTTCTTTGCATAAACTTGGAGTTTATGGAACAAATTATGGAAGATATGAAGGATTTATGCTATGAACGACCCAAAACAGTTTGTGAGGGTGTTTAGGATGTATTTCACTTCCTATTTATAGGAGGGTAAGTTTGGTTAACCATATATTGGGTTAAATATTAACCATGGTTAAGTTAGGACACTTGTAATCATCTAAATGAACCATGGTTAGGATTAAGCCACCAATATGATGACTCCCCCCCCCCTTAGGTCGGTCTCAATGTGTCTAGGTGGCTTAGATGATAAGTTTTGATAATATCTTGAGTTTAGAGTAAGTTTTGGTTCCGTTAAATGCCAACCGTAAGTCGTTAAGCCATAAAACGTAAAATCGGGTATCGTAAAAATACGAAACTTGTAGGAATGATGAGACTCATCATTATACTCCATCTAAAAATATAAAATGAGTGATAAGTCTCATTGGGTGCAAAAACGCTGCTTAAAGCTGGAAATACGGGTAAAAAACGCGTAATTCGCAGTTTATCGGAAAAGAACAAAATTTAAGGGAAACGACCGTGAATTAATTTAGAGTAGACTAAAATTAGTCTAAAAGTGATATGAGATGTCAAAATGTGGTTTTCTTCATACGCGGGATAACTTAACAGTTATTTGCGAAGTTTAAAAGTTACGCGATTTATGCAAAAACGTAGAATGTACAAGGTTAATTCCTTTATGGTCAAAGGAGGAGGAAAATATGTTTGAATTTTCCAAAAAATGTAAAAGTGTCAAAAACATATTAGAAACACAGTGCAGGAATCGTTAAGTCTGGATGTAAGTAGAATTGTTTAAAACGTAAGTTTAGTTTTGTTCAGCGCAGGATTTATTTGGTAACATAAAGATAAATCTTAAAAATTCTCAATTTTATCATGAGTGATCTAAGAATTTATCTGATGTTAGGAAAATTATCAGAGTTGATTTTCGTTATGCGCGTGATGTTTAAACGAGGTTCCGACCAAAATGAAACTTTATAACGATGTTTTCTTAATAACTTATGCGAAGATGATCTAACGATTGTCGAATTCTCAGGATATTACTAAAATAATTTATCTTACGAGAATGTGAAATAAAAATTTTACGGATGAATAGTAAAAGTGAATAGTAAATTATCGAAAATGAAAAGTAACCTGAAAGTGCGGGTGGTTACAGTCTCCCCCCGTTGGAGAAATTACGTCCTCGTGATTTAATTGTTACTTGATGGTGATGCTCCTTAAAAAAGGTGAGGGTACTTTCGACGCATTTGGTCTTCTCGTTCCCATGTAAATTCTGGGCCACGTTGGGAGTTCCAGCGAACTTTGACAATTGGTATTCGACTCTGTTTTAGTTGTTTGACGTCTCGGTCCATGATCTCCACAGTTTGTTCAATGAAGTGTAGATCGTTGCTGAGTTTAAGTTCATCGAGTGGAATAACTAACGATCCATCGGATAAACATTTCTTTAGGTTGGATACATGAAAAGTGGGATGTACATTACTGAGTTCCGATGGGAGCTCAAGTTTATACGCCACTGGACCAACCCTAGCGAGGATTTTGAATGGACCTATGTATCTTGGGTTTAGTTTTCCAGGTTTACCGAAAAACCGAATCGTATGACACCTTTCCAAGGTGAGACTTTTAGCATAACCTTGTCTCCAACTTGGAATTATAAAGGTTTACGTCGTACATCAGCATAACTCTTTTGTCCATCTCTTGCTTTTTGTAACTGATTTTTGACTTGTATAATTTTCTCTGTTGTTTCACGAATGAGTTCTGGACCAGTGAGTTGAACGTCTCCCACTTCGGCCCAGCAGACAGGCGATCGGCACTTTCGACCATAAAGTGCTTCAAATGGTGCTGCCTTGATACTCGCGTGATAACTGTTATTGTAGGAGAATTCGACCGTTGGTAAATGGTTATCCCATTCTTTTCCAAAGTCGATTATACAAGCTCGAAGCATGTCTTTCAGCGTTTGAATTGTTCGCTCACTCTGACCATCGGTTTGAGGGTGATACGCTGTACTCATGTCTAGGTTTGTTCCGAAGGCGTCTTGGAGTGACTGCCAGAATTTTGAGGTAAATCTACCATCTCGGTCAGATATGATAGAGATCGGTGCACCATGTTTTGAGACTATTTCCTTGGCGTAAAGTCGAGTCACGGTGATCCATCTTGTAAGTCTCTTTGATTGGTATAAAGTGTGTGGACTTTGTGAGACGATCCACTATGACCCAGATGGAGTCATAACCATTGGATGTCTTTGGGAGTTTAGTGATAAAATCCATTGTGATTCGTTCCCATTTCCATATCGGAATCTCGGGTTGTTGTAAGAGACCGGATGGTTTTGGGTGTTCGGCCTTTACTTTGGAACAAGTAAGGCATTTACTGACGTAGGTGGCAATGTCGGCTTTCATGTTTGGCCACCAATAGAGTAGTTTTAGATCATGATACATCTTATCAGATCCTGGATGTACGGAGTATTTGGATTTGTGGGATTCAAGCATGATTAAATCTCGTAGGCCACCATAAAGTGGTAACCAACTTCGTCCTTGGAAGCATAAAGTTCCGTCAGAACGGGTTTCAAATTTCTTCTGTATCATGCCATCCAATTTCTCCTTCTCAATGTCTTGTTGTTTCACCGCTTCGGCTTGAGCATTGATTATTTGAGCAGGGAAATTTAAGTTGATGGTTAGGACTAAGGCTCGAACTCGTAGAGGTTTAACCCTTTCCTTCCGGCTCAGGGCATCTGCTACTACGTTGGCTTTTCCCGAATGATAGGAGAAATTCCTTTTGATCGAGAATGTGTTGGAGACTTTTGTGGTCGGTAAACACAGTACATCTAGTACCGTATAGATAGTGCCTCCAGATCTTAAGTGCAAAGACTACTGCTCCTAACTCCAAGTCATGAGTATTGTAGTTTTCTTCATGTTTCTTGAGTTGTCGTGAAGCATAAGCCATGACCTTTTCTCGTTGCATGAGTACGGCTCCTAATCCTTGGTGTGAAGCATCGCAATAGACTACAAAATCTTCGATCCCATCTGGCAATGCTAGAATAGGGGCACTACAAAGTTTTTGTTTTAGGATTTGGAAAGCTTCTTCTTCATCTTCGTTCCAGATGTACTTCTTGTTTTTCTGAGTTAGCGTAGTCAAAGGTTTAGCTATTGAGGAAAACCCCTCAATAAACCTTCGATAATAACCGGCCAAACCTAGAAATTGATGAATTTCTGTAGGTGTTGTGGAAAGTATACATTTTGAAAGAAAGGGTCATAAGCTTATAAATATTGTTGACACATTTTACAATTACTTTGATGATGTTGAGTCTCTTTGTCCAATCAAGGAGTATGCTTTGCCTTTTATCTTTGATAGTATATACCAATAATTCAACAATCATCGTAATCAAATGCAATCTATGACTTATGAAAAATTTAATTAATAGAATACCAAATACTAAATATGCAAGCAACTTACATATGTTCCAGTAGAAATGAGTCATGTTGTCATTTTTTTTACCTTAGCTGTTTGCATAGATGACATGTAAACAATTGTTCTGATCTAAATATTCAACAAAATTATTTGTACTTATCTTAGCTATTTGCATAGATGACATGGCACAATATGAACGGGATGGCCTAACGACAATAAAGGGGTGTTTGGATCAGCCTATTTCGATGGCTTATGAGCTTATTTAACTATGAGAATGACGACAACGTCACTATCCAGAGCTTATGAGCTAATCAGCTTAAGTACTAATGAGTTTAGCTCTTTTAAAAAATAAGTCTATCGGCTTTTTTTATAAACAATAAGCGCATAAGCATGTTAATTAAGTTAATCCAAACACCCCCATCGAACAAAGAACACCATCAGTCTAAGTTGCAGGTACTTGGTGAGCAACCGAAATACCAACAAACTCAGCGGCAAGCAGGTGTTAACATGTTAACCTGTAGGAAACCATGAGCAAGTTAATAACCTTCATTTCATATCTTCTGTAAGTAAGCCATAAAGTCAATAACGCGACCTCATAAGACAAAGAAAGATAGCCTCTGTGGTATCATAAAAGTCCAAAGAATACAATATCAAAAGACAAAAAGCAACCACTATCTGTGGCGAAAACATTATAAAAACTAAATTTACAAACCAAAAGCATACAAAATCAGAATAGGGAAATCATAAAATAAAACTATATATATGCACAAAACCTACTGAATCATGCATAAATACAACATATAATACTGTGACTTTAATCTGACCAATTTAGAGAACCTGTTATAGGCAATTGCATGACATATATGCTCCGTTCCTATCTTGTTTAGGTCCTGAGTAACCCAAGTATCAGGTGTAACTTGGAACTATCCAAATCCTATAAATCAAATAATAGCTATTGTCAGGAATGTGGCATGCTCAGAAAAACTCTAAGCCCTTTTCAGAATATGACCACAGAATTTAACCATACCCCACAAATGAAAGACTGATAGGCCAAAAAAAGGAAAAGATATATGGTAAAGTATATATATAGTTCCAACACGGTTCTCATAAAACATAATAAATAAATCATTGAATTACCTCGGGCTGTTCAATGCCTGCGTCTATGATTGTACGCCACTACAGGCTGCAACTTCCCGTGCGTTTGTACCTAAAGAAACACCAACCATTATTATGTTATAAAATAATTTACATAAACTTTTGATCGTAGCATATATGAAGGATTATGTTCAGCAAATGATGGTGTCTTTACCTGGACCTTCATGTAAGATAAACCGCAAGATTGCACTTTTTGGTGTTCTTTATTGTGAAAAATGCAAAGCGGCTTTTGATTCGCTCAGCAAAAGTGTTCAGACCCTTCAAGGGCTTCGACCACCACCCAATGTGTACTTTTAATGTTTATTGAAAAAATAGTTTGATATTTAAGGAAATCATATTCAACTCTTTAGATATTTGTAAAAAGGAATATTATTTTGGTCAAATAACCAAATTGTGACCCATACAAAGAATCCCATTCTGACCCAAACCTTTCACATGACCTGCTCAATCTACCCATTTTTCAATCTTTGGATATGCTTGGGTCATGATATATTGTTTTGTTTTTAGAGTGCAATAAGACAGTAATCTGGCAAAAAAAGCTTTTACCCAAAACACCCCTTAATATACTTTTAAATACTTAACTATTTCTTCACACGATCCCCAACTCCCCACATTAATAACTCTAGAGGCTCTTTGGATTTATACCATGGGAAAAGGGAACAAAATGTGGATCATGTATTTGCGTAACCACTTAGCTATGTTTCACGTCTTGTTGAGATGTCTCTACAGCCCGCTTCACAAATTGCTATGTAAATGCCACGTGTTCTTTGGATGAGCTTTCGTGACGGAAACAAAAACTCCCTCAGCTGATTTAACATCGTTGCAGCATTGATATTTTGTGAATAATTGTGACAACTCGTAATTTCAGGTCATTTTACAAACTTTGAAAATTTTACTATTCATCTCGGGAAATTACTATTCATCGGTTACTATTCATCATTTTCGAAGTCGATTTGATATTTTGAAAAGGTATTTCAAAATTTTACTATTCACGAAACACTATTCATTCCCGGAGAAAAATCACTATTCATGATTTACTATTCATCATTTTTCGTAAACTAGGTTTACGAGTATCAAATACGCGTAACCTTTAGGGTTAAGCTGTGTATTCATGGAACATCATTGAGAACATTACATATAGACTAGAGTTAGTCTACATATCATCAGTAACATCATTTTCATATTAGTTCATGCATGGGTTTGCATATTTCATTAACGTATATTTATTTATTAAATAAACGTTATCGCACGATCATTTATTTTGAATAATTGATCTGACACTTCCAACAATTATATTGATATATTTTTATACTTATTTAAGACTGTAAAAATTATATTATTAGTTTACCCGATGTTTTGAATTTATTTTGTATATATATTGTTATATATATATATATATATATATATATATATATATATATATAGATATATTCTGACGGTTTACGTAATTTCGATACAATAATTATATAACCACCCGTACTTTTACGACTATTAAATTAACTATAAATTTTTAATTATTATTACTTTTACACACTTCGATAAACTCACGACTCATTTTAAATATTAAGATTGAGTATGTTGAAAATTTTTAACATTTTTATGAGCATTATATTTTTATGTTACCTTATTTTGATTTTCGTAACTTAAAGGTTTAACATTTGTAATTACCGGGATCAAACTATAACCAAATAACCGCTACATCTCAAAACTTAATCGTTAAGATATACCAATATTTTTATGCACGAACCGCCCTATATTTTTTACCAAACCGCCTCCCCTTCTTCTCATTATACATATATTTGTTTTCCCTCCTTCCCATTAGTATCAAAAAAGGGAGAAGAGTAACTTCTGTCTTCCTTCTCCTATATTACCAGTAACGCCCCACCACAACTCCACCATCACATCACAGCCTCCCTCCACCGCCTCCAAGACTCAAGTCAGAACAAGGTTGAAAGGTCATGAGCACGAATCAGGTCTAAATCATGGCATAGGGTCGCGTTAGGTTTGTTTTGTCCTCGGTACACAAGGAAACCCATAAGGGGTGCGTTTGTTTGCTTCGGGTCTATTTCGGTTTGGATAAATCATCACTGTCGCCACCACCGTTAACACCATCATCTTTCTCGTGTCCTTGGTATGATGACACTTTTAATCTATCTTTGTCATTACCTTTTTGTATAAACCGAATATAATCATTATTAAAGTTTTCGTGGAAATAAATTAAAAATAAAAACGTATTTAAATTTCTCGTGTGTTAAAACAGATTTAAAAGGGGGCGTATGTTTGATTTTGTTTTGTGAACGGATCGGGTCAACCCACGTACGGGTCAGGTTCGACCCATTTGGGTCACGGTTTGGCCACGAATCTGGTCATGGGATGAGTTTGGGGTTACTTCTACCTGCTTAGTGAGGCTTATTCGAGGTTGCGAGTGTTTTCTTTTCCTGGTCTCAGTTCACAAGGAAAACCCCAAGGGGATGATTTTGTTGTGATTCTGGTCTAACAGCTAGACACCCGCAAGGTTGTCTTTGGTTTGCATAATTTACGACAACACCCAAGAGGGTGTTTGTTTTTGTTTAGTTTTATTTTGGGTTATTGGTTCAAAGAAATGCCTTCGTGGGTGTGTTATAGATGTCTTAGCTGCTGTCGCAACCCACCCAAAAAGGGGTGTTTGTTTGCATGAAATAGCAGCCCATTAGGGGCGTTTACTACTGCTTAGTTTCAGCTCATCAGGGTGCGTTTGGACCTGCTTATTCAGCCCCTAAAAGGGTGCGTTTGAATCTGTTACTTCAGCCCAAATATGGGTGCGTTGTCCGCTGATTCTCAGCTTCAAAAAGGGTACGTTTGTTTACTAATTTTCTGCACCAAATGGTGGTGTTTGTTTCGCTGCAGTGCAGCTCCAACCGGGGGCGTTTAGTGTCGCGTTTCGCAACCAAATAGGGGCGTTTGGATCCTTTTATTTTCTAATTATTTGAATGTGTTTGGACAGCTAAATTTCTGCACTTAAGGGGTTGTTTGGGTTGCTTATTTTCTGCACTTAAGGGGGGGTGTTTGGAAGTGCATATTTTTATATATATAATCTGTCCAGATTTCGTCTCGTATGAACAGTAGCCATAAAATATTTTTGACAACGTATAATCTTAAAAATATGTTAGTATACTTAATTACCTTTCCGAGGATATAAAGAACGTCGGAAACGGACTTATAACGAAGAGGATACGGCCGATTTAAGATTGATAAAATATAAGACATTTTGACAGCAATTGCTTAATATTTACTTGCTGATTTGATTTTGAAACGAGGTTTTCGACCCTTTCTTGTCCGAACCGGCTTAAGTGTAAAATACGAAAGTTGTCCGAAATGATGTTTTACTTTAGGTTGCGAGTTTCTTAAGCTTGAAAGTGTAAAATGAAGGATTTAAGCTTGGTCAAGTCGGACCATTTTTCTGAAAAAGTCAAAGTTGCTTATTTTCCGGAAATTAGTATATATCGCTTAAGTGTCATTTTTCCGGAAAAATTTATTATTACTATACGTTGTCTTATAAACCATATTATTCGTTATCTCTAGACTTCGGATTGGCCATATTTGATTATAGCGCACTTTTTGATTTAATGATCCAAAAGGGGCGTCTCGGGTCCATTATTGTTTTATTTTGTCATATCGGATTATAATAGTTTTATCGAATCATATTATATTGTTTAATACAGGTTTTGTAAAATATGAGAACGTCCAATCAACGAACGGGTCATGCCGAAATTGTCTAAAATTTCTATACTTGGTGAACATTTCTACAAAAACTATATTTTCTCAAATTCCAACAAAAAGATGAAAAATCCTAAAATTTATAAAAATCTTATAATTTCTTATAATTAATTTGGAATATTTTTAGAAGTATGTTTTCTGTTATAAAAGACTTTCTCTTCTTTATTTTGAGGTTTCTGGAATTGTGTCAGATTCTATTGTTTTATCATTAATTTATTTTCTTGATTTCTTTCTTATACAATACCGGTGACGTATTATATACCTCGACTTCTTTTATAATTTCCTTATTTATTTTTACTTGTGTGTCGTTAATGTCTCGATTTCTCTTTCGTCATTGTCTACTCAACTTGAGTCTTGGTCAATACTTCTTGACGATTCCTTATAATGTATTGGGATATACATTATGATTTAGTGTGAGTTGTGTTTGGAGTGAGTACATGTCGAGTCCTTGTATTCTTACCACCACACGAAACATTAATAATAAACTTTTAAAGATATGATATTAGAAATTTAAACAAAGATACAAGTATTCCACGAAAACTAAGACACGTTGTCTTCTGAAAATTCATTTACTTTACTATACGTGATTCGAGATAAGCCGTATACTAGTAGGTTGTGCCAAAGACGTACCGTTGTGCCTGTACTCTTATATCGTTGTGCGATGCCACATTGTGATACTCTTTATTACGTTTCTCAATGCCAGTCGTGTTAGTTGTGATTCTTGTATTTCTTCGGACTAAGGTGAGTTTTCATAGCCCTGATTTATTCAAGTTTATACTTATTTCAAACCTACGGGGGAGAATACATTGCACATCATTTTTATTACGATACCAAGTATATCAAATTCATTACATTGCTTAAGTTACTTCATTGCCAATTGAATGTCCCCATTTCATGAATAATGAACCGTTAATTCCGGAAGAAGCGAGGGTGAGTGAATAGATCTATTGAGGGTGACTCCTCCATCCGGGTTGGTGGTCCCAACTGTCAAACGGATGCATTTCATTTCATTATCATTATTTGAGTTGTTTGGCAAAACACTCTGTTGGCGAACATCAGTCCAGATTCGGTGTCATGTGCTTAGAGCAATTGTAACATTTTATGTGACATATTTGTCATACATGGCCTATACTTGTGGTAGTCGTATAAAACGTTTTACATAAACTCTATGAACTCACTCAACCTTTGTGTTGACACTTTTAGCAATGTATTATCAGGTAACTAAGGCATTCACTTCATGGCATGCATGAGGACTTATCATAGAGTCGCGGTGACGACGCGTCTCACATGGATTTATACATTTTTAAAACATCGTTTGACTTGTGCCAAACTTATTTCCGCACATGTCTAATGTCATTTGGGACCTATCTTTGTAACTCTGAATGTTTTTAATATATCAAACGATGTTCTTTTCAAACGACACTTTAGGTCGTTCAATATAACTGTGATTGTGGTGCTATGACAGTCATCCTCCAGGAATTCTATTCCGCTGCAAAACAGGTAATTTGGGGGTGTGACAATAATACAATTCAGTTGATTGATATAAACTGAATAATGCACCTAGTAATAAATAAACAAAAATGGAAAATTCAATATAGTTTCACTGTATTTTTCGAGATGGTTCAGTTGAATATCTATACCTTGTAATTCTTAACCTGGTATGAAGTTCTTTATATGGTTGATCAAAAATCATTCAATTAGATTACTTTCGTAGAATGATGCAATACCTTGGCATGAGAAACTCGCGTAGCTTAAACCTAAATGAATTCTGCATTACCGCCAAGAATAATATCCGTTCATGACCAACCATCTTAGTCTTGATTTTAATTGCGCCAAGGCGACCAATTTATGTCACAATCTCAGCTTCTCGCTCAACGTTTTTTGTTTTCGCATTTAATACCTTCATATGAATACAAATATGCATGGAATATTTTCGCATTTAATACCTTCATATGAATACAAATATGCATGGAATATTACCTTGCCTTCTTCTGTTATTTCACCAAGTCTATCTCCTACACAATAAACCTATGCCATATGAATAGAGCATGATAAAACAAATAGCAAGACCAAAAAAGAATGTGACTATGATAAAATCATGTTATTATAAGAACAAAAAATGGCAATTTAAATATTTCATTATGGTCATCATTTCAGATTCTTGAATTCCTGATGAACGGAATTTAAATATATGTTCGAAAACATGAAGCCTAACTTGATTCAACTAACAAATGTTATATTCGCTATTTTGCCCAAATATACAAACTTTACCCAACCCATATTTTTAAAATAGCTATAACTACTATAAAGAAGAAAGAATTGGAGTACGGTCAACCACAACTAATCTGTCTAGGTTGCGTTTTTCTAAACATGATACTCCTGCAAAAATTGTTATATGAGAGGTCATATTTTTCTTCAATATTGGCAGCAGGGTATAACATGTGATTATGATTTATTCGTATATGTATCGCTGAGAAAAAGCATGGGTTTATATGAAAGAGTAACTTAACTACGCCTAACTGTGGCTAACACAAAGGTAACACTACCAAAGTAATATGAAGTAGCCAGTAAAATATCTAATGATTTTGAACCTTTAGGTGAATTCTTATACCCTTTTTAACTGCTGTTACATGAAAAAAAAATAGCAGTGTCATCTTATTTAACTTTCTGTTCCAATTTGAATTTTCCAACATTATTCTGTAATGGAACTACTGAACATATAAAATAGCTTCATGAAACATGATAAAACACTACTGGCAACCAATTCAAGTTTTTTTTTGGCAACCAATTCAAGTTGAGAAATTTCTGAGATGACTTTACACAGGGTGAGTTCCGTCTATTCACATACACTAATTAGCCTGTAGGGTATATCGTAAATCACCTTGTGTCTTTGAATTGCTGATTGGTCATTGCTTCATGTTCATAAGAACTCCTAATTGCAAATAACAGATAAATAGTTAGGATTGATTATAAAAAACATGTCAAATAAAGAAGCATCAATCATTGTAAGATCAATTAAAAAATACACATTAAAGTAAGGCCGGGTAACAAAAAACAGAAAAATACCTGTTAAACTACTTGTAGTTATTTATGTGTTCTCTGCGCTTTGTGCCTGTGTTATTCATGGCTATATGTAGCAGAATATTTCATTAGTGCCTACCGAGGTTCAACCAATAAACAAAATAACCAAAACAAAGCATGCATCCAACCTGCAAAATTACAACAACATAAACGTACATGTGGTTTTAGAAAAATCATTACAGCAGCATGCTTTCAATTGTTACCAACAAAGAATACAAACAACCTGTACATCAAATCAGAAAAAAAAAAATATTGTGTGGGATAAAGAGTGATATTAGGGTTTTGGAAAAAAAATACTGCGTATGATGAATGGATTGGGCTTTATTTTTTTTTTAATTATTAATTTTTTTGTGATCATTATATTTATATTTATGGCTTTGCATAATATATCACAAAAATTAAGTTGATATAGTGGTAAAAACACATGTTATTTATCCAAATAACCAAGGTTCGATTCTTGCAAGACTTATTTTTTAGAATTAAATTTCGAAAATTAATGCTTAAGTAATTAAATTCCGAAAATAATTAATAATAGCTAATTAAATTAAAAAAATGCTTAGTTGGCATGAAATTTGATTATTTGAAATTTATAAAAATCGAATTTCACAAAAAAAAATTTAAAAATTTATATAATTTATACATTAAATCCGAAAATTATATACTATTGCTTAGGTGGATTAATAAATTGCTTAGTTGGACCAAAAATGCTTATGTGGCATGAAAAACAATTACTGGGCATTGAGGTGACATTGAGGTGACATTAATGCCAAATACCTCATGTTATAATATATATATATATATGTGTGTGTGTGTATATATATATATATATATATATATATATATATATATATATATACACTTGTCATTAGGCTTTAAAACTTTCCACAATAGGTCCTTACACTTATAACTTCTAAGAAATGACAAAAACAGATCTTGTACTTAATAGTTTCAAAAAGTTATGATATATACCCCTATGCATGGAAAGCGTTACGAAACTAGTCCTAAAACCATACAAACTATATTCCTATGACACGAAAGTGTTTTATAGCTTATTTATTATTATGATAAACTTATATAAGTAGTCTAAACTAGCTTATGACTTATGACAATGGCTTATTTCCTAGAAACATGAATTCAACTAGTTTTAGGGTTTTAAAAAGAAAGCGAGTAAGTTCTAGTGATCAAGGCTTGGTCAAGGGTTCTAAAGTGATCTAGTATACCTAAAAACTATCCTAGAACAGAATTAAAGCTTATAGAACTAGTTTAGAAGCTTACATAACCTAAAGTGGGTCGTTAAGGGCGTTTAGGGTTTCTCGACTAGAAATGAATTCGACAGGCTTCTAGGCTTAATTATCTCGACCCCTTAGCTTCCTATGGACTCTCAGGACCTTATGCTACTGCTATTACTAGAGGTTTAAGGTGGATAAATGGTGGTGGGATGGTTTGAAATGGAAAGGGGTATACGCCCTTATATTGGGCTCGTTAGCCCTCTAGGATAAGTTTTGGTTGGTGTGGTGTCAAAAGGAGAAGGGAGTGACTAAGGAAGGCTACTAGCTGATGAGGAGAGGCTAGGGAGGGCTGTAGGGCTGTGTAGGGCTATGTGGTGGTGGTTTTACATTATAAGGTAAGTAGGTTACAAGTAGGTTACAAAGCTACTTGTAAGCTACTATGGAGGTGTTAGGGTGGTAGCTTGGGGTGACAAGGAGGAGGGTGAGGGTGGTGACAAGATGGTGGATCATGGAGGTGCTTAGGTTTAGGCTTAAACTAGCTTAGGATTTTTTAAGGGCTTGAACTAGATTAGGGTTTGATTAGGGCCTAGATTAGTTTTTAGTACCTATATTAGGGTTTCTAGGGTGATTAGTAACTAGGATTAAGACTTTGGAGTCTTATAATAAGTGGTGGTAACTTGTGCTAAAGAAACGGGAAGGTTTAGACCTAGTTTAGGGGCCTAAATGACCTAATTAAGGTTCTGTGCTTAAAGGACTTGTACCCATGCTCTAAGGGGTTGTACTAGGGTTTCGGGGGACTAAGATACTCTAAAGTTTCTAAGGTAACTTATACATAAGCCCTGAACACAAATTTTTTTGGGTAAAGGGTTTTACTCTGGTAAATATATAACCAAAAAATGTTAAGTACAAATGGAATGTGGCAGAAGTACCACATTTACCTCAAGCGAAAAGCTTGATGAACTAGTGTTTATGACATGCCATAAACACAATAAACCTAGCTATATTACATCACCTAACCAGGCATAAAACAAGAAAAAACTTGTAACAAGTGGACCCAGGAAGTCTGCCTCCTTAAAAACCCTTTCCAAGAAAAACCCAAAGGGAAAAACCTTGGAGTAGGGAAAAAGAGTACATCCCTTACCTGGAACCCCCTTCGTGTATAAAACAAACACTTGGAATCTTCCATTTATCGAGTATCAGACGAGCACGCGAGGTTATCTTCTTGAACTTGAAGGTAACCAGCTTCAACCGAATGGTAGATACAATAAGTTGCACCACTTCAGCAACAATAGACTTCTTTTGTTTAAAGATTCTAGAATTGCGCTCCATCCAAATGTAGTACGTAGAAGCAGCTAGCAATAATCGAGAGATAATGCTACTAACCGAATGCTCCTTAGATGTAGGAATTAGGAAATTAATAGCATTATCCAAAGAAGCCCTGAACACAATTAAACTAGCTTCGTTTTGAAATTAGGGCTTTTAAGATAACTGTAACTGGATAGGTCTTGTTTTTGTGTTATGATATATATAGTATACTAGATTGATAGATTAATTAACAAAATGATGTTTAAAACTTAGACTTGACATACCAGGGGTTTACATGATGTAAACGTAAGGATATTTGGCATTGGTGGATACGTGAGCATGTCTAGGGGTTCATGTAAGTAGTTGAAATGAAATAAATGCTAAATTTTACCTTTGAAAATACCTCATATAGATATTGTAGTAACGTTGATGAAAATTATGGGTTGTTATAGTCTCACCCCCTAAGAGTAAATCTCGTCCTGAGATTTAGTTGAAAGTAAGAGTGATGGTTGAGATAGATGAACAAGTTTGCGATCCGAAGGAAAACTAGAGACTCAATTATAGGAAGGTAACAAGGAAAGAAATTGTTTCGTACAAACGGATTGGAGGAAAAGTGTTTGTATGAATACCATATACTTAGGCCCACTTATTTATAATTCGTTACTTATAAACAGAGGCGTCCCAAATCCTTGTAAGTAAGAAGTTATAAACTTATGGTTTTTTTAACAAGGATTGTTCTTCGAAGAACGCTGCAAAAGCAGCAACCAATTTGGCCGATCAAGTTGGGATGAACATGGAATCGAATCCGTATGATAGGCTGGATATTAAGGCGTTGGAGGATAGGTTAAAACGTCTCAAAGGTGAACATGGAATCGAGGTTGATCTTTGCTGTTCCTGAGTTGTGTAAAGCTGCTAGGGTTGTCCGAAACCCTAGCAATAACGATGGTAATCTGTTTGGGGACGCTAAGGTTGATTCAGGTTGGAGCACGCCTAACATGGAGCAGCCTGACCCATGGGAGGACTCTAGGTTGGGGCTTTATAGTGATAAGGCTGGTACTTCTTTGAGTGGGTTGGATTCGAGCACTAAAGCGACTCCTACTAATGCTTCTGTTCCAGATTCTTGTGTGCCTCCTTTGGTACTTCCTAGTGTTGCCTCGAATGTGGGAAAGGAGTCTACTTCTGGTCATGAAGTAAATGGTAGCGAAAATGTGCCTAAAGAAGCAAGGTCGTTTGCTAATGTGTTACTACCGGAACAAGTCACGAGGAAAGTTAATTTTAGACCATTGGTGAGCGAGAATCGTATTGATAACCATGATACGGTTCTTCCTAAGGCTGCTATGGAGGGAGTGTTTAACCGATATGATAATACTCTTGTTGGATTTTTTGTTGGCAAGAATATTGCGTTTCCTTTGGTCCGAAACTACGTCACTAACACATGGGGTAAGTTTGGGTTAAAGAAACTTATGAAGAATGACGATGGTGTGTTCCTCTTTAAGTTTGATTCTAAAGAGGGTGTTGATACTGTCCTTCAACTGGGTCCTTGGATTATTTGTAACTCTCCTCTCATCCTCACTAAATGGACTCCTGATGTGTTACTCTCTAAAAGTGAGGTTACCAGAGTTCCCGTGTGGATTAAATTGCATAATGTGCCATTACTTGCATATTCAGAAGACGGGTTGAGCCTCATTGCTACTCAAGTTGGTAAGCCAATTATGCTTGATGCTTTCACTAGTTCCATGTGCGTTGATTCATGGGGTCGTATTAGTTTTTCACGTGCTCTTGTTGAATTATCATCGGAATCTGATCTAAAACATGAGGTGACTATGGCGATCCCTAAAAAGGATGATAGTGGTTTTACTACGGCATGTATCAAGGTTGAATATGAATGGAAACCTCCACATTGTGCGGAATGTAAAGTGTTTGGGCATGTTAATGCTAGTTGTCCTAAGAGTACTAAGGAGCATCTTGATGTAGCTCCCACCTCGTATTTGGAAGAGCCTGATTATGGGTTTAAGATGGTGCAGAATCGGAAAGCCAAACCCAAAGGCACGAAGTTGTCTAGTGGTATTAATATGGGTAAAGGTCCTAGATTTGCACCTAGGAAGCAGGTATATGTTGCAAAGGCGAAGACAGGAACTAGCTAGTGTTAATGCTAAAGGAACACCTATTACTACGTCTAACTCTTTTGGGACTCTTGAGGTGCAAGATGACACGGGCATCCCAAGTACGTGGTTGATTCTACTCTGACGAAGATTGTGAATTCTTCTAGTTGTACTAAGGAAGCAGGTATGGATGGTTCTCGGGGGAAGGAATCTCGTGTTGATACAAGTGCGGCTATTAAGCCTCCGGAGAATATGACTTTTTCTGCT
This sequence comes from Chrysanthemum makinoi, assembly GCA_910596185.1. Lineage (NCBI taxonomy): Eukaryota > Viridiplantae > Streptophyta > Magnoliopsida > Asterales > Asteraceae > Chrysanthemum > Chrysanthemum makinoi. The sequence continues at coordinate 160,663,849 of OU343223.1, read as the reverse complement.
ACTAAGGTAAGTAATCCGTTTTCTAAAGTCGAGAATGTAACTTGTTCTGATAGTGAAGAGGATGAGGTTTTGGAGCCGAATAACCCTATGGCGTCATTTTTGGCTTCTGGGGAAGGTGGGGGTTTAGAGCTTGAAGATTTTGATGATTATGCTGCTCAAGTCTACAATTTACTGGGACACTTGGAGGATATGTTTGACATGTATGATGTTAGCCTCTTAGGTCGTGGTAGGAAGTAATTTTGAATGTTTGGTAGTTCATAAGATTGGCATGTCTTTCTTATGTAATATGTTTGGTTAAAGTGCACTTTTAGTGTGTATGCATTTGCCCATGTAACGGGTCGAGGTGAGAGATTCACTCTCATCCGTTGTACTTAAACGTTTTGGTTAATATATTTTACCATGGTGCAGGATTACTCCCCTTTACCCAAAAAATTTCCTTATTCAAATGAAGAAGCGTCCTAATTCATTTCAATAAGATGGTTATAAATGATCCTTAAGTATCTTGGCGAATATGGTGTGAAAGTAATGATAAATAGAAAAATGATTCTCATGATTTTCCCAAAATCATGGAGGGTGAGTTGTACGAGGATGTTTCGAAAGTGTAGGGTAAGAGATTTGACTCAGAATTGAATATAAGGGAATCGATGAGGTTGACAAAGGAAGTCAAGAAGGAGTTATGCAGAACATTGTGAAACTAACAATGTTTTGAGGGGAAAGGTTTAGGAATCGTTGGGACCCATGGGTTATGGGCCCAATGTCCGAAGTCATGGACGATCTCGTGGAAGCCATCCTTGCAAAATTTACAAGATTGGACGGGATAGGAGTAATATCGTAGTCGAACATAATGAGGATTATGAAGATTCAACGTAGATATTTTTACAAGTTCTAACTAATAGAATCTTGCGGAATAACGGAAGATTGGAGAATGACAGGAGATACAAGTTGTAACGGAAGAGTGAGATACAAGTTCTAATACTTAGAACATTGTAAGACTTAATGGAGGAGTAAGATACCAGTTCTAATACTTAGAACGTTGTAGCACGTATCGGAAGAGTGAGAAGATTAGGGAATCCTAAAGCCTAAAGAGACTGTTATTCTAATAGGAAGGAGATATCATTAGGTTCCTCATAAGCTAGTTTCCCACCTAAAGGTCTCTGTATGATTCCTAAGGATTTATCTAAATAGTCTAACGGCGTAACTGGTCTAACTAATAAAGAAGACCCTATAAATGATGATGGAAGTTCGTCATAAGATTCAGTGTTCCTAGATGAAGTCACTTGCCTAATTTCTTAGTTATAATCAGCAAGCTTGAGTTCTAAGTCTAAGTATTGTAGGACTTAGGCTAGGCTCGGGATAATCGAGTGGTATATAATCCAGAGTAATTCCTATGATATAGTATATAAGGGATTTTAATACGGGATAGATAACCTATGAAACTAGGTATAGGGAGACTATGACTGCTTTATATCCTAAATGACTTGCCTATATGTCTTACATGGTGAAAACTTAACGAGTACTCATATCCCGTAACTAGGCTACATACTAAAATCGTAATCACTTAGGATTCTAGGCTAATAAGTTCAGTAGTCTATTAGCTAGATGTTGGTCATTTGTTGTTCTTAAGTTCCTAGGCCGTACCTAAGAGACTCCTTATGTCTAACTGGCAACTAACTTTAATATCCTCAATAATAGAAAGCCTAACACGAGCTAGGACAACCTTATCAGTATATTCCTCATGTAAGTTAAAAATTTATGTTCGAGCTTTTTCCTAGTTCAGTGTCTAACCGATCAAGGTTTCCTTAGGATGATGACTCGACTTTTTCCAAGATTACAAATCTTATTTCTACTTCCTTAATACGTTCTAGAGGTGACTTATCTTAAGTGAATAGCTTCTATCGGTTCCTTATGTCTTTCTAAAAGGGTATTTATGGAAAACTAGAAGGGGGGGGGGGGGTTGAATAGTTTGGCCAATTAAAACTTTGTTTTAAAATATTTAGATCGACTTATGTCAATCTATTCATATGTGTATGTTGGATGTTGATAGATAGATATGTAAGTATGTAATGCAAAGGTAAAGAGTAAGAAACACAAAACCACGACACGAGTGTTTATAGTGGTTCGGCTACAAGGACACCTTCCTTTCCCTACTCTACTCCCCGAGTCACCTACTCGAGAGTTCATTAGCACTACACGACACAACTCCTTATGGCGGAGAAGCCTTCACAACATCGCCTACTCTTTTTTTGGTACAAGGCTAGCCACTGGGTTCTTCCACAAGGTAGAACCACACCTATCACAACATCGCCTACAATTTATCCAGTACAAGGTTAGATACTGAGTTCCATTACAAAGGAGGAACTACTACCCAACACTACACAACACCTATCCCAAAGGAGACCCACTCCTTATTACAACATCATCAAGGATATCAATATCCTTGGATACAACCTATCTTTATTTGTACATCGATACACCATATCGATTGTACACCCTTAGCATATTTCACTAATGCCTTTGACTTGACCCTTTTGGCATCCTTCACTAATGCCTTTGACACGGACGTTTGACACCTTTCACTTATGCCTTCTTCATGAATCTTTTGGCATCCTTCACTAATGCCTTTGACACGGACGTTTGGCACCTTTCACTAATGCCTTCGTCATGAATCTTTTGACATCCTTCACTAATGCCTTTAAAACGGACGTTAAGCACCTTTCACTAATGCCTTCGTCTTGACCCTTTTGGCATCCTTTGCTAATCCCTTTGACACAACACTTCTAATGAGGAAGAAAGAACTATCAACAAGAGAACCTCAGTAGTCTGGATGATGACGAAGCAAGGAAACTCATGGACTTGAGCTTGCTCGACTTCAAGAGGTGGTGATCTCGCCTTTAAGAGGAACCTAGAGAATCATACAAAAACAAACACAAACTACATAGAAAGATCCTTTGGATATGAGGTTAGAGAGTTTACAATACTAGGTGAAAGTATGTGTAGGAGTGACAACCTAGAATGAAGAAATGGCTCACTATTTATAGAAGAAAACATGCTCTTGCGAGGAACCTAGAGAATCACACAAAAACAAACACAAACTACATAGAAAGATCCTTTGGATCTGAGGTTAGAGAGTTTACAATACTAGGTGAAAGTATGTGTAGGAGTGGCAACCTACAATTAAGAAATGGCTCACTATTTATAGAAGAAAACATGCTACTGTTCCACGGATCCCACGGATCCCTTTCTTGAGGGATCTGTCCAGTGTAAACTGGGGGAACCGTGGGACGCTCCTCTTTGCCCATGGATTTTGGGTCATGGGTCATGGGTCCTAGACTTTGGACCATGGGTATCCAAGTAGATACAATGTATTTAGAAGATGCGATGCATCTAGTCCATGGGTTAGCTCCATGAGTTCATGGATAATAGCTATTATGACTTATGCATGATGTCATGCAATGGGTTATGGGTTATACTCCATGGGTATGGGTTATTATGTACTTTGGGTTTTACCCAACTACATTCAATGTATTTAGTCAATGGGTCAAATACTTAAACTTCTACCCATTATATTAGCCATTATAATACATACTAAGTATGTATATATCTACCCACTATGTAAACACTAGTTGTTGTACATATGTATTACTAAATCATGAAAGCACTATTACTTGTTTAGTGTTTTATGTTAAAACGTAAGTGTGTTAGTAAACTATTGGCTCAAACTAATTACGTATTTTATTTGTTTCATTAAAATGATTTTACGTTTGTTATCGACAAAACATTAGAAGATCGTAAAATATAAATAAACGTTTTTACGACTTATTTGTATTAACAATCTCCCCCTTTTTGTTGATGACAAAACATAAGATTATATTAAGGAAAAACTAAAATTCGTAAAAGTTTTGAATTGGAGTTTTTACTCTCTTCTCCCCCTTTTTGTCGAAACAAAAAGAGCGTCGAAAAGAAACAAGTGAGGAGAAGTATTCTCGACTTAGCTCCCCCTTGACGTGTCCATCCCTTCGTGAGGGCGTCAAGTAAGAAGAAATACTAAACTAGTGTATTGCAACTATGTTTGCAAATGGTTTCGTCTTTGTGACGAATATGCTCCCCCTTGATGATTGCAACTTTGCAAGAGGGGACGTCATGTAATGTAATCCTAATGTGAAATATATTGCAAATGATTTTGCAATGTATCGCTTTGACACAAAAATCCCCTAGCTTAGGGTGTCAAAGTCTTCATGTGTATATTGAAAATCTACAAAACAAAGGGTAGAAAACAAGTATATAATGCATAATTTCTTGCAAATAAGACTCAAGTTAGTAGTAAACAAGTCTTACTTTGCACGGATCCCACGGTTCCCTCTTTGGAGGGATCCATCTAGGCAAAAGCGAGGATCCGTCTGTTTGTGAATATAAGACAGCAATGGTGATGTAACAATTGATGTTAACATCAAAATGAGATATGTATCAAGGCACCAAACATATTCTTAAGACAATATGGTATAAAACATGTAATTTCATTTAATAAAACTAGAGAAATGATGTACATAACTCCAAAAACTAAGAAAATGAAAAAAACATGACTTGGGATTCCTAAATCTATCTAAGTTGAGCTTAAGACTAGGACACCACTTGAATCGTTAAGCTCACGGTTTTTTAGGTTTGTTGACCTCATCGAAATGTTCGAGGAGGTGATAAAACATGAAGCGTTGCTCTTCACGTAGTTCATGTATCAAGCCTTCAACGTGTTGACAATGATAACAATCTTTGTCATGGCTCGGAAAAGGTGGTGGTAGAAAGGGAGTGGCTTGATGTAGAGGATCAAGTGAAGAGGGTTGAGGATCCTGAAAAGAATGAGGGATTGGCGGAGGCACATTCGATGATGGCTCAACAAAGGATGATGGTGGAGGTAGAGAGGTGTCAACTTCCATGTGGTCGGGTGGTTGACTTTGATGATTCCTCATAATCCAAAATGGACCATTTAAGGGAAATGGAGAAAAAGATACTGATGCAAGTGGTGATTCAACACCTTGGTTTTGTTGCACAATCTTCTCTATTGAAGAGAGTGTCGGCAATGGTGGAGGATGGGATGGCCTAGGAGGCAAGTCCTCCAAGTTGTAGAGATGTGGAGATGAATGTGAAGTGGTAAATGATATAGCTCTAGGCACCAAGGGTGATGGTTGGGTGGAAAAGGGTCTGTTTGGTTTAGGAGGTTTAGGAGGACTTGTGGTGTTTGGCGATTATATTTTTGTGGAAACAATCCTTTTGGGGATTGGTTTGATTGGTTGAGTTGGTGGGGGAGAAATCCTAGCATTTGTGAATTTAACGGGAGATGATTCGGTTGATGAAATTTCGTGTACAACACGAGCAAGTTTCTTGGGTGGTCCTTTGGTGGATGAGTTAGCACTAGGAGCTTTCCTCATGATGAAATGACTAAAGATTAGTGATTTAGAGGTTTCTAAATACTAAGAATTAAGTTGTGGTTGGTGACTAAGAAGTCCTAACATGATGGCTTATAAAGGGAAGGGTTTGGGAAGTGCATTGAAGACTTAAGCCACTAAGATCCTTTGAAATGTGATGATTTGCATGCACAAGGGTCAACTACAGATTTGCACTGATCTAGGAGTTTAATTAAGACAAGATGGATTGTTCAAGTTAGCAAGGAGAGCTTGAAATGATTGTTTTAGCCGGAATTTCTGAATCGCTGCCCGGTTCCCACGGTTCCCTCCAATGAGGGATCCGTCTAGGCTAATCCTAAGGATCCGGCTATCAGCAGTTAAGAAAGGAGGAAAAGGATGTTTGTAGAGTCTAATACCTATACATCTTGAGTGTCTCAGGGGCCGTTTGATAAAACTGAACGATTTTGCATTGAATGGCTCTTATCTCTGAATGATTCTTTGATTCTGAATGAATTTGATTCTGAATCAAAACATATTGTTTGATAGGTGTTCTGAATAAATGTTTTGAACAATGAAAAGTTACTATTTTACCCTTATGTTTAATCTAATAGCATATGAATGCTACATGTATAGCTTTAGTTTAAATTTAGTTTTCTTTTTTAAAAATATTTTAATTTAATTTGATATAAAAAAACATAACATAAACAATGAAATACAGTAGGGGTGTTCATGGGTCGGGTAATAACTAAATAAATCAAAAATCGAAAACCGAATTTATATAAATATATATTTTTTATATATATTTATATATAAAAACACTTTATAAACCGATTAACCCGCGAACCGAACCCATGAGCACCCAGATACGCAATACGAGTATTAATCATATAACTTTGACACATGATAATTCATTTCCTTAACTTAAAAAATAAAAACCAATGTATTAAGCAACAAAATGGAAAAAGGTATAAAATTTATAAATCACTATATCGATCAATCAAATGGGATCACATTATTTATTATTAAATTTGAAAAAGAAGAAAAAAAGGATACAAGAATCTTTAGGGAGGAGCAGCGTTGGTGGGGCAAACTAGGAAAGAAGACATATGCTGAATGATTTAGCATGCCTATGATGCTGAACGATCCTATGGGTGGCATTCAATTCAGTGGGCTACATTTTTGTTTATCAAACACATTAGCCTTTGACCAAATCAGAGGAGGCATCTGAGTGGCTTTAATAAGAGGCAAACAAACAGCCCCTCAGTCTTCTTAAGTGTTTTAAATGAAATGTGACTTAAATGATCAAGGGTAATGAGTGATGGTAGCTAATGATTGCCTTTTATGGAAGGAAAATGGGACTTTATGACCACCAATGGGTGATCAAGGATGACACTAGGAGATTTGAGAGTTTCAAGTGATGTTAAATGCCATAGAAAACCAAAAAAACCCTAATTCTCTCTCCCTAGGGGAGATTTCCGGCCGCCTCCCCTCCCTTTTTTCCGGCCATATTATCACGACTACTCGTCCTCTCTACCTGATTAGGGTATGCAATACGTGTAGTTTGTGTGGTATTCTTTTTAAGGGGGGAGGCTGATTGCTTGTTTTCGTTTCAAATCTTATGGAAATCTCCCTCTATTGATTGTCGTTTCCCTATCTATCACTAATATGTATTGATTCTTTCTTAAGGGTTCGATAGATGTGGTCTCTTTTGATCGTAAACGGTACGTGTTCATAAATCACAGGCGGTTTTTAACTCGGTGTTTTAATGCCTAGTACGATCTGTTTTGATGGGTTTGTTTGGATGCACGTAATGCCTAACGAAACCCTAAATTTTTAGGGTTTTGTTATCTTTCTCCTTGGATTATTGCAAGTGGTATCTGCCTGCATGTTTTTTCTGGTATGATTCATGTTTCTGGTATGTTATTAAAAGTGGGTTATGAGAGAGGGTACGTTATTGGGAGTTAGGGTTGGTTATACCCTATTTATTGGTTCTTGGCTCGTATATCACATAGACCTGATGGTGTTGGGATGTCTTCGCGTATTCTTGGTCTGATATATGACGGGATTGGAGGGTAGGGTTGTTATGCCCTATGATCGTTCACATCTTTGTTATGGAAGTGGTGGATGTGAGGGCTCGATGATCCTATTTTATGTTTATGGCTGGTCGGTTCAGCATGATGTTCATTCGGCTATTGATCTTATGCTGCTGAATTGATCGACGTGGTGTTAGGGTTTGCACAACCCTAGTGTTTGGCTATGGCAGGTTGTGTTATCCTCAGTTTGCATTGGCAGCTTATGGTTACTGAATCTCGTCTATGGTAGCTGCTATATACATGATCGAATTACTTTTTACTTAGCTGCTGTTGATCGCTAATGCTGGAAGTATGTGGGGATATTGGTTTTTAACACGGTTCATCATTCAAGGACATGTGTGTATTGTTATTTTTATGGTTCTACTGATTGATGTGCTGAATGTTATGGAAGTTAAGTTTTAAGAGTTCTTATTCAAAAACTCTATTGATCCTTTTGGTGCGACTGATCTCATGATTATCAAGGTTCGCTACATGGTTGTTAGGGTTTTCTTTAACCCTATTTGTTTTGTTACGCTATATCATGCTGCTACTGTTCACATGTACCACATCTTCGGGTAGTAGTTTATGGATTTAGTGTATGATGGGTATGGTGGTGGTTTTGTTTGTGGTCGCCTGGATTTTTCTGCGTGGATGCTTCATGGAAGTTAAGGTGGACCGCCATAGTGATTTAGAAGGCTCAAGTGTCGTTCTTGAGTAGTATTGTTAATGTTTATGTACTTTTGTCATTAGTGGTTGGTTCATTTTATTGTAAGTTATAAGAATGGTGTGTCATTCTTATATTCGAGTCTGTAAGTGTCCTAAGGGACTAAGGTGAGAGACTCACTCTCATCCGTTGTACTTCATTGTTTTTTGGTTAATATACTTTACCAGGGTGCAGGATTACTCCCCTTTACCCAAAAAATAAATGACCATAGAGATCAATTGGTTGATATCATTAAATCTACTATTCGCCTTAAGCTTCTCACATGCAAGTTCAAGAAGAAGTTGAATGTTCAACTTTTATTGCAAGTTTGGCAGGTGCCGCTTTCTCTCATGCATTCCTAATATGGCGAGCTCTATGTATGAAGATTTTGTTCATTGCCGATTGTTTGAGATGGATTTCATTTCTTTGGAAGACGTTAGTAGTGGTTGTGTGTGTTCGTGGGAGATCCACTTGAGAGCTGTACTCTTTTTCCCTACTCCAAGGTTTTCCCACTGGGTTTTTACTTGGAAAGGGTTTTTAAGGAGGCAGTCTCATTTGGTCCATCAATCTCCTTCGAAGAGGTGGGCAGATAGCTATGGTGATTCTTGCGTTGTTAGATGGTTGTTCCCTATCGGGATGTTAGTCATTGTATGTTTTTATAATTATAACGCTTAGTGGCCTGTCACAAGCGCTTTAGTGGGTTGTTTCAAGCTTAGCTTGAGGTTAATGTGGTACCTCTGCCACATTCCATTGTACTTATTTGGTTGATTGTTAATATATTTTGCCAGGGTGAATCCCTTTTACCCAAAAAAAATTAAATGACCCTAAAGATCAGATGGCAACTTGGGATAAAATTTAAAAATTCCTTAAAAATGATAAGAATTGAAAAACTAGTTTTTGACCCATTTAGAGGTAGAGATGACTAAAATCAATTTGCTAAAATTGAGAGATTTATAAAACTAGACGTGTTGACATGTGAGAGATGATGTGTGAGTATAGAAGTGTAAGGATGGAGAGTTTTGGTGAAATGATAAATCGAAAAGCACCTTGAGTGTGATCCTAAATGAGCTATGAGTGAGTGTGAAGCTTACTGAGCTTGAGGAAGACTTAAGTGGTCCTAAGGCATTATGTTTAGCTAGAGTGAAGTGATCTAGTGGGCTGGTTTGATGTGTGGGATTCTGCATTGTATTTCTGTCACCCCGGATCCCACGGATACCTAACAGGAGGGATCTGGCTAGTACAACTTGAAGGATTTGGTAACTACAGATCAGAAGCATCACAGAAAAATGTACAGTTATTGCACTATACTATGCATACTAATTGATGCTAGTTTCTACTATAAATGAAAATCATGACAAGCAAATAACTCATAAACCATAACATAAATAAGAGTAGTAGTGAAAATATCTAAACAACCAAGATAAACCATTCACAAACATAAGCATCTATTGCAAAATGATAAATAATTGTCTAAAAACAACCATAATCCTAATGTCTCTTTTGTCAATCTTTTCTCTTCCTCTTTCCCAACTTCACGACGTAGTTAGTTAGGCATTGGATCATACCCTTCAATTGTTTAAATTCGTCGGTCTCGTTTGGAAGAGTTGGAAGTTGTTCAAAGTAGGTTATGGGGTCCAAGTCGACGTTGGCAACGGGGTTAAAATTTACTTCTTCTTCATCCGAGGAGTCCGAGAGAGCCCAAGGTCTTCTTCCATTGACCATGAACCGTTTAGAGGGTTGTTTGGTGAGTGGTACCATGACATGATCGGCAAGAAAATGATCATCGTTGATAGGAGAAGATTGCATTGCACGAACATACTCACGAAGTCGTGTTAGGAACATACCATAGGGAAGTACCATGTTGGTGACTTTGAAAACACCGGCCATTCTCTTCACCATGTAATAGGAAAGGTTAAATGGTCTTTGGTGAATGAGGCAATAGATCATTTGGACAAGACATGCACTTGGACGGTCTTTATTTTCGACCAAACTAATGACATTTTCCCTAAGAATTTCTTCCCACTTTCTATAGATGGGATGCATTTCGAAGAGTTCCATTTGAAATGGATCACGGTGAATAAGCTCTTTGTTACGGTTGAAGCGAGATTGGTCGGCTCTAATTTTAAAAATGGTGTCTCGAACAATTGCGGGGTCAATAAGAGGAGTGCGGTAGATTGGTTTGGGATCTAGTGCAAATGATTGGGTGGATATTACCCAATCTTGGGGGTACATACAAATTCCTTCACAAGGAATGCGGAGGATTTGTACAAATATGTTGAGGGGTAGAGTAAGGCTTTGATTATTGATGATAAAAGCAATTGAGATGCTATCATCACTATTTCGAATGATCCTAACACCTTTCTAGAACTCAAAGATGAAAATCAGACAAATTTGTTCATCAATATCAAGGAGACAATCAAATTTGATTGCCGAGAGGACTTGACGAATGTCGGTATTTTCAAGGAAACATTCCTTGACTACACGACCTTCGTGAATGAATAGTTTTTCAAGTCTTTTGAAAATTTTACGATCGGTTTTTGAAAACTCCTCTTTTCGATAGTATCTAGTGAGGTAGTGGACGATATCATGGTGGTCTTGTTGGGTAGATTTAGGCATGGTTGGTCCTAGAAAAACAAATATTCCAATTAGGTAAAATTTGTTTGAGATGGGTTTATGGTTTTGATTTGTATTAACAATGTTGTAAGCACAATAGAATTTTAGTTATGTGAAACCCTTTTTTGTGATTAAATTTGCAAACCTAATTTCATCAATTGATGTTTTAAGAAAAAAATTGAAAACCATAAACCCTAGGATGAAGAAGATGACGAGTAGAACATTTGAGTATAATTACTTACAATGATGTTCAAGAAGGAGATGCTTGAGGATATGAAGCCCAATGGAGATGAAAGCAGCAATTGGGTCGTTTTTGTGTTTTGTGAGGAGAGGGAAAAGAGCAGAACTGGTATTGAAAAGCGTATAGTTGGTTTCTGTCACACGGTTCCCCCGGATCCCTTGTAATTGGGATCCGGCTAGTACAACTTGTGGGATCCGGCTACTGTGGACAGAAAGAGAGTGTTTGGTGTTATTTTTGTAATAAGTTATACACTAGCTTATGGAACAAAAATAGCTTTGAGGTTCCTAATTGTTTGGTCAACGTGTTCTGATAGGTTAACTATCAAGGATCTATTTGTGACGGCGGCATTAATTTGACGATCTTTAGAAAATCAAGGAGGAATACTATTCCAGATGATGAGTAAGTTGGTAAAGTGGTGAAAAGAGACTTTTTAGAGACTAGCAACTATAAACGTACTAATTAAAAAAAATATTATCAACATATCCATGTAAACATAAAATGGCTACTTTGTAGATAAGTGGACATACCTCTAAACTCTTGATATGGTTTATAGAGACTATATATCCAAAATACTTCATGAGCTTTTAAAGTAATCCGTTATACTTAGTATAAGTAAGTTGTGATTACTTTTAGGTTCTTCTTTGAAAGTTGACTTCATTTTTTTTTGAATAGAAATGAAGACCTTGGAGAAGTCCTAGCAAGAAGGTTTCTAAAACAAGATAGTTAGAGTAATCTATCACTATCCAACATAAAAAAATAACTTGTTTTGAAAGATTTTCTTATTTGTAGTTTTCAATCACATACGGATCGTATCAAGTTTTTAAAGTACAACATACTCTAAGAAACTTGGTAACGAAGCTATTATACCAATTGTGGAAAACTAGAAGGGGGGGTTGAATAGTTTTGCCAATTAAAACTTTGTTTTAAAATATTTAGATCGAATTATGTCAATCTATTAAGATGTGTATGTTGGATGTTGATAGATAGATATGTAAGTATGTAATGCAAAGGTAAAGAGTAAGAAACACAAAACCACGATACGAGTGTTTATAGTGGTTCGGCTACAAGGACACCTTCCTTGCCCTACTACACTCCCTGAGTCACCTACTCGAGAGTTAATTAGCACTACACGACACAACTCCTTATGGCGTAGAAGCCTTCACAACGTCGCCTACTCTTTTTCCGGTACAAGGCTAGACACCGGGTTCTTCCACAAGGTAAAACCACACCTATCATGACGTCGCCTACACTTTATCCGGTACAAGGCTAGATACCGAGTTCCATTACAAAGGAGGAACTACTACCCAACACTACACAACACATATCCCAAAGGAGACCCACTCCTTATTACAACATCATCAAGGATATCAATATCCTTGGATACAACCTATCTCTATTTGTACATCGATATACCATATCGATTGTACACCCTTAGCATCTTTCACTAATGCCTTTGACTTGACCCTTTTGGCATCCTTCACTAATGCCTTTGACACGGACGTTTGGAACCTTTCACTAATGCCTTCGTCTTGACTCTTTTCACATCCTTCACTAATGCCTTTGACACGGACGTTAAGCACCTTTCACTAATGCCTTCATCTTGACCCTTTTGGCATCCTTCGCTAATGCCTTTGACACAACACTTCTAATGAGGAAGAAAGAACTATCAACAAGAGAACCTCAGTAGTGTTGATGATGATTGGCAACTCATGGACTTGATCTTGCTCGACTTCAAGAGGTGGTGATCTCGCCTTTAAGAGGAACCTAGAGAATCACACAAAAACAAACATAAACTACATAGAAAGATCCTTTGGATATGAGGTTAGAGAGTTTACAATACTAGGTGAAAGTTTGTGTAGGAGTGGCAACCTACAATGAAGAAATGGCTCACTATTTATAGAAGAAAACATGCTACTGTTCCACGGATCCCACGGATCCCTTACTTGGGGGATCCGTCCAGTGTAAACTGGGGGAACCGTGGGACGTTCCTCTTTGCCCATGGGTTTTGGATCATGGGTCATGGGTTATGGGTTATGGGTCATGGGTCCTAGACTTTGGACCATGGGTATCCAAGTAGATACAATGTACCTAGAAGATGCAATGCATCTAGTCCATGGGTTATGGGTTAGATCCATGGGTCATGGATAATACCCATTATGACTTATGCATGATGTCATGCAATGGGTTATGGGTTATGCTCCATGGGTATGGGTTATGGACTTTGGGTTTTACCCAACTACATTCAATGTATTTAGTTAATGGGTCAAATACTTAAACTTCTACCCATTATATTACCCATTATAATACATACTAAGTATGTATATATCTACCTATTATGTAAACACTAGTTGTTGTACATATGTATTGAAAGCACTATTACTTGTTTAGTGTTTTATGTGAAAACGTAAGTGTGTTAGTAAACTATTGGTCCAAACTAATTACGTATTTTATTTGTTTCGTTTAAATGATTTTACATTTGTTATAGACAAAACATTAGAAGATCGTAAAATATAAATAAACATTTTTACGCCTTATTTGTATTAACAGTATTCTAAAAGAATTTCTTCAAAAATTATGAGAAGCTTAGGGGTTGTAATATGGATTTACGAGGAGGGGAAACTACTTCGGGAACACAGAAGTCTCGGGGATTAAGAGTAAAGAGGGAAGAATAGGAATTTCATTATTATATGCTTGCATATAATTATTATTATATGTTTGCATATAAAGATTACTCGGGAATGGTTTAGTGTTTCTAGGGAGTATAGAGCATATGAAATAGTCGTAATTCATGACATAGGTTGGACTACCATGATGTCATGAAACAACAAGGAATGAAATCACAACCGTATTATGTCATAAATAACTTGTCAAGATTTGACAAGTGTCGTTATTTATGCCATAAGCCTCGTAGTTGGATTTGACACAAAGACCGAAAAGGTAGGGACCTATTAGTAACTTCTAGGTTTCTAAGGGAGATGTTCTAGGTTTTTCTTAAGACGCCTAAAGTTCAAAAGTAAATATCCTTAGGAGGCAATTCTCTATCTTATAAGGTTCTTATGGGCTAGGACGGGATCTAAGCTAGATCATAACAAGTATCCAACTTGTTAGGTTTCTTAGAAGTTAACTTAATCTCTAGGCTGAATTACATATGATAGTCTAATGTAAGAATGGTCGGGTGATGGTGTACCTAATTCTAATTAATAATACTATCCTTAATAGTGAGACACTTAAAAGTAATATCTAGGAATTCGCAGGAAGGTGTAACGAAGTCATAACTTATCTTATATCATATGTAGGTTCCCCACATATATGGAATCTAACAAGTAATACTATATTATTTATCGTAGGGAAAAATTCTTAAACAAAATCTATAGGCGGTAGGGGTATACTAATTGGTGGTTCCTTCTAATTGACCTGTAAGCCTAAGGATTGGGGTTGGAAGGGATTTCTATATCTAATCGATGATGAATCTGGTTATCATTGATCATCTTTTCTAAAGTAGAAATCCTGAAATGGGAAAAGGAAATTTTATGGTGGTGTCTCATTTGGTTTTTCTGAAGTTTAGAAATTTGAGTACGGGTTTGTTGAAGTTTGGTTCTTAATTTACTAAAATCTTGTTGGGTGTCTATCTGGGTATTACTATGACCTTCTTCTATCTTCTCAATAAGGTCAAGAAAAAGTTCATCTAAGTCATGTAAAATATACTCAACCTGATCTTCCTGGTGTTCTAAAGGTGTCCTAGGGGGATCTTCTCCAACCTCAAATTTCCAAGGTGAGGTAGGAAGATTTGCTAAGTAAGATGGGGGAGCTAAGGGTTAGGGTCATTTCTGGAGTGGGTTAGACTCATAAATAGGGATGTGTGAATAAGGATGGATGGGTTTTATAGGTAAGAATGATCCTCTGGGAATGAAGAACCCTTGGGGATCAGGTTTTGGTGAGGGTAAGAATGAAGGCAAAATAGTAGGAAAAGGGATAGGGGTTGGTGGGGGAATAGGCGATGCCTTAGCATAGAATTCTCGTAAGTTTTTCAAATACGGATCATCGTAAAGGGTAAAAATCTAGAGGGATGAAGTAACTACACTATTCCTAGGATCCTCCGAAGAGTTAGGCAAAAGGTGTTTAGGGAGATAGTTTTGGGAAACGGAGGTATAATCCAGAACATTCGGAGAGGAAAGATCATTCTCCGCATTTTGTAACTGGATGAGGTGATAGTAGGATAGCGGGGAGCAGACATGAATATATAACAATCTGGTAGGATTAACATAAGCTATCTAGTTCTAAATTAACATTTATGAAAATACTTACTATGCAAACCTTTCGCACATACGGATTCGGGGAAGGGTAGCGGCACTGAGGACTTTCTTGGGTTTTAGAAAAGTAGTTGTAGCTTAGGTTTTGACCTTGTTCGATACAACTGAGGATCTGATACCAATCTGTAACACCCCCATTTTTCACAGATCATAGCGGAATTAGATCTGCTTCATGGATCACAGTCACAATAATAGAAAACAACTCGAAAAGAGACGTTTTTAGAAATTAAGTTATCATTCATTTTATTTATCAGAGTTTTATAGTGAAACATATACTTTTACCAAAGTGAGGTCCCAAAATCTATGTGAAACACAGAGTTTGGAATGATAATCGTTTTGAAAGTCTCCAAGTCCAGTGCCACACCGTGCCATGAATCTGTAATATGCTCAGTTACCTAGGTAACACGCTTAAAGGTCAACACTAGGTTTGAGTGAGGTCATAGGTTTAGGTAGTGAATACAAGCTCCACCGAGGATAGTGGAAAAGTAGTTGTAAATGTGATAGTATTATTGCACTAAGCTCGTGACACCCCACGTTAACAGTCAGAGTCAATGATGGCACTGCAGGCCAATCATGACCGAGGTGATAAGGTTAACTTGCCAAGGTTAACCTTTGTGTTTTCAATTATAGTGTTAATTGGGGCTAGGGCAAACCAACGAGAGTTGTCAGACTCTAAATAGATCTACTCACTATACTCGCATTCACTCGCAAGTGATTATGGTTCATGAAATTTTGGGGAAATAGTGGCATAGAAGGTACTCGTGCAATAACCAAAGAAAAATACTTGTGTTCGGTTTAAAGCATGTATCCCCCACGGGTTTAGAAAACATTTAAAAAGTGAGGCTATGAACTCACCTGGGTTCGGGGAAATGTGATAGGGATTTAGACGGCTTACTGACGTATCCTGAGGTAGTGTGTGCGTAGGTATGTCTATATTTCTTAAATATGTATTTCTAAGTATTACTAGATTTAGATATAACGTAACACCGTTCTGGCCATCATAATTCAGAGGTATGAAACCCCTCACATGAAGATCCCTAGTATTATTTTACATTTTAAGTATTAAGTTATACACCGTTCGGGCTATCATAATCTAGAGGTCATGTAGTAAATGTTTGAGGAGCCAGTGCACTTTAAGTCGTAAACCCAGAAAACTCGTCAAAACGAATACCCAAGTGAACCCCTCACATGAAACTCCCTAGTAATGTGTTATGTTATTAAGTAAAAAGATAGTATTCTTGATTTATGAGAAAATATCTTATTTAACCCTTAAGTTTGTAAACTGACACTATATAACCTTAGGTTATATACTTTTACGAAATTAGTCCTTATGAAAATAACTATGTATATACTTATCCTTAGGCTTTAAAATTTTCCACAATAGGTCCTTACACTTATAACTTCTAAGAAATGACAAAAATAGCCCTTATACTTAATAGTTTCAAAAATTTATGATATATACCCCTATGCATGGAAAGCGTTACGAAACTAGTCCTAAAACCATGCAAACTATATTCTTTTGACACGAAAGTGTTTTATAGCATATTATTATTAGTAGAAACTTATATAAGTATTATAAACTAGCTTATGACTTATGACAACGGCTTATTTCCTAGACACATGAATTCACTAGTTTTAGGTTTTAAAAAGAAAACGAGCAAGTTCTAGTGATCAAGGCTTGGGCAAGGGTTCTAAAGTGATATAATACACCTAATAACTATCCTAGTACATAAGTAAAGCCTATAGAACTATTTTAGAAGCTTACGTGACCAAAAGTGGGTCGTTATGGGTGTTTAGGGTTTCTCGGCTAGAAATGAATTCGACAAGGCTTGTAAGCTTAATTATCTCGACTCCTTAGCTTCCTATGGGCTCTTAGGGACCTTATGCTGCTGCTAGTACTAGAGGTTTAAGGTGGAGAAGTGGTGGTGGGATGGTTTGAAATGGAAAGGGGTATACGCCCTATATAGGGGCTCTTTAGCCCTCTGGTGTGGTGTCAAGAGGGAGGAGGGTGACTAAGGA
The DNA here is from genome assembly GCA_910596185.1 of Chrysanthemum makinoi. Taxonomy (NCBI): domain Eukaryota; kingdom Viridiplantae; phylum Streptophyta; class Magnoliopsida; order Asterales; family Asteraceae; genus Chrysanthemum; species Chrysanthemum makinoi. The sequence goes on along the minus strand of OU343223.1, from coordinate 160,646,495 downwards.
AGGCTACTAGGTGATGAGGAGAGGCTAGAGGCAGTGTAGGGGTTGTGTGGTGGTGGTTTTACCGTATTAGGTAAGTAGGTTACAAGTACGTTACAAAGCTACTTGTATGCTACAATGGAGGTGTTAGGGTGGTAGCTTGGTGTGACAAGGAGGAGGGTGAGCTTCTAGGGGGTGGTGACAAGGTGCTGGATCATAGAGGTGCTTAGGTTTAGGCTTAAACTAGCTTAGGATTAGTTTAGGGCTTGAACTAGATTAGGGTTTGATTAGGGCTTAGATTAGTTGTTTAGTGCGGATTAGGGTTCCTATGGTTCTTAGTGACTAGGGTTAAGACTTAGGAGTCTTATACTAAGTGGTGGTAACTTGTGCTAAAGAAACATGAAGGTTTAGACCTAGTTTAGGGGCCTAAATGACCTAATTAGGGTTGTGTACTTAAAGGACTTGTACATATGCTCTAAGGGGTTGTACTAGGGTTTAGGGGGACTAAGATACTCTAAAGTTTCTAAGGTAACTTATACATAAGCCTTGAACAAATTTTTTTTTGGGTAAAGGGAGTAATCCCACCACCAAAATACTATTAACCAAAAATTTAAAGTACAATGGAATGTGGTTGAAATACCACATTAACCTCAAGCAACCGCTTGAACTACCACAAAAACATTTATGACCGCCATAATGAACAACTAGCTACCAACAACTAGGACTACTAGCAAACATCATAAAAACACGCCAAACAATGAACCAACAAACAAAAGTTACTTCCTAGCATGACCTTGAAGCTTGAAATCATTCATTTGCACGGAAGATCGTAAGCGTGAGGCATAATCATCGAAAAAATAATCTTCTGGCTCGATACCTCCACCAGAAGATGAAAAGTAATTTCCTATGCTATCATTCGGCTCATAAACTTCATCCTCATCACTGTCAGAATCAACCACTTCACCCACTTTAGAAAATGGGTTACCTCTCTTAGTTGAAGTAGTCGAAGATGGAACAGAAGAAGACTTAGAAGGCTCTCCCTGAGCCTTTGGCTCCGTGTTACTACTCCGCTGATCATATGTTCCCTTACCACTATTAGCATCTCCCAGAATGTCCTCATCCACCAATGAATCCAAAACACCAAAAGAATTAGTAGCCTTAACATTCAAACCAGAATTAGCATTAGAAGTAGAGGATGTCCCTCCAGAAGATGAAGCGACCCCTTTAACTAACCCACCTTTAGGCTCCCAATGATAATGAAACGCAACCTTTGGTTTAGAAAACCGAATACCATCAATATGCTTCTCTTTACTAACTTGCTTCCCTTTTCCTTTACGCTTGTTGACCTCCACAAAACCGTCGTCATCAACAACTTGATTAACATTAGCCGTAACATTTTTAGGACAAGCATCATCCTTATGATCAAAGATCTTACACTTATCACACCTAGGAGGCTTCCATTCATATTCGACATCGATCTGCTCTAAAGAATGCCCATTCCCATTAGGAAACGGGATAGCCACCACCAACGAATCCATTAACTCGTGAAGAGAAGATACTTCCACAAGTGCCCGAGCATAAGAATTTCTACCCCATGACTTAATGCACATAGTACTCGTATATGAATCCAACCTGATCGGACGACCAATTTGTGTAGTAATTAAACTCAAACCAACATCGAATCGCCACAATAGGAACATTATGCAATTTTACCCATACCAAACGAGTAATCTCATCTTTTTAAGCTTGGAATGTCCATATGTTTAAGATTAGTGGCACAAGACGTATTAACCACGGACCAGATTCAAGGACTTGATCCATACCTTCCTTGGTGGCGAATTGAAAGAGGAAGAAACCGTTGTTCAACATAACCCGTTCCAAGCCAAATTTCGCCCAGGTATTCTTCACATAATTTTCCACGATAAGGAAAGCAAGACGTTTCCCTATAAAGTACCCATAAACCGAGAAGAAACCTCGTCAACAGCTTGCAACGGAATAGTAACATGCGCTCCTTCTACTCTTTCCTCATTACGCATCTCAACTAAATTAACAGCCTTAAGCGCATTACGACGATTAAACATAGCTGCATATGTTGGTTTATGACCCTCGACAACAGTAGCTTTAGGAATTTGTGAAGAACCATTAGAAATATTTTCGCATGTATTCACAACAGTGGGATCCTCCACTACCTTATCACATGCACTAGATAAACCAATATTAGTCTTAGTAGCATCACTAGCCCCACCTATATTCGACACATGCAGAATTTTTGCATGCATCCCCATCCGTACCAACAACAAGTGATTCCACAATCAAATGAACAATATTCTCATTCAAGTTACTTTTACCCTGATCCTCCATTGTTAATGTAGCTTTTGGAATAGTAGACGACGTACCTTTAGCGTGGTCGACCTTAATATTAGGAATGGAAGAAGGGATATTACGATGAGCCTTCTTTAATATAGACTTGAGAATGAGAGTTTCACCAAGCCTACCCCCATTAGCAGGTAAAGAAGAACACTTATGACCCTTATTTTCACCAGACATCGGCGCCTCCATAAGCAAAACAGTAGAAAATAAAAAACCCTAAAACACCAACGCGCCTCAAACAGCAGCAACAGCACGATCAAGAAAAAACGAAACCCTAAGGTTACGTTACACCATAATTACCCACACACTTATTTGATTAATGATTCAATAATAGCATCAATAGAATGAATAAAGGCAGCAGCGAAAAAGCGAAACCCAAAAAATACCACCGAAACCCTAGAACAAAAAACGACCAGCCCCCAAATCAAAACCACTAGAATGAAATAATGCAAGATTAACCCACTAAAGTAGAATCAAAATAAGAGATAAGATCAGTTTTAATGTAAGAGAATCGATTGAAAAAGAATACACCAGGGAGTCGCCAAAGTCACCATGCGTTTAGGGTTTTTAATTGGAATAGACATACTAAACTAGATTGATAGATTACTTAATAAAATGATGTTTAAAACTTAGAATTGACATACCAGGGGTTTACATGATGTAAACGTAAGGATATTTGGCATTGGTGGATACGTGAGCATGTCTAGGGGGTCATGTAAGTAGTTGAAATGAAATAAAAGCAAAAATTTACTTGTGAAAATACCTCATATAGATATTTTAGTGAAAGTAACGTTGATGAAAATTACAGGTTGTTATAGTGTGTGTGTGTGTGAAATTCAAATTCAAGATGGAATGTGTGTATGTGGTGAAGTGGAGGATTTGAGTGAATAGTAAATATGTGAATGAAATTTTTTTGATGTGAGACAAGAAGAGAATGTTTGGAGAAAAAGGTACAAGGAAGGTACATTGCGTAAGGGCATAATAAGAGGAATGTTGAGGATGTGAGTTGGCATGTGCGAGGATAAGATTTAAGAGAATTTGAATGGTTTAAGGTTTATTTGATGAACAAAGGTTTGATTATGAGATAATCATATTGTCATTAATTAAGAAAAGAGTTAGACAATAATGATTGTGGAGTGTGTTCGGGGAATGATGTAATTCAAAGGATAATCATAAATCAAATAACTCAAGTCAAGTATTCACAATATCATAATTCGTGATTAACCAACACTTGACGTAATCAATAATCATCTTGATGCAAACAAGCTAAGTGCTTTGCATCACAAGTAAAGCATTTCCCATAACAAGAAAGGATGTGTTTACGCAAAGAGACCTTTGACTTTGTTTGACCAATAAGGGACTAAACCCGTTACATGATTAGAGAAGAAGTATGCACGGAGTATGGTCAATGAATACTTTTACTTGATGTTATATGAAAAGTATGAGTCTCCTAGGTTTGGAAAAGCCTTGGCTAGTGGCGTTTGATAAACTATTTGAGTAGGATGTTTGTCGAAAACGGGATGTCTTGATTTTGAATCCCTCTAAGTCTAAAACTCGTTTCGAGTGTTCCTAATAACTCAATTATTATATTCATACTTGTAATGAAAGATCCATATTTGTCGGGTAAGGGAAAAGTTGACTTTCAAAACCGAGGCCCAAATCGAGGGGTCGGTGGTGGCCTGGTACTAGCAGTAGCGGCAAACCAGGTTTGGGTCATTTTGGTTTTTAGCTTATCTTTGTGATTTTATGTGTTGTGAAAGTTTATTTGTCATCATTAAAACATAAAGGAGACCTAATCAATGTTGCACCAACACCATGTTCTTTATCGGAGTAAAATTTGATCCATTTTTAACAAAGGGGGGCTTGAGATTATAGTTGTTGTGGTGGTGAGTTGTTTAAGATATCCGATAAGGATTTAAAACATACCTTTTAGGGTTTAATTTAAGCCCTAAATCGTTACATTTTATATCCGTTACTGCTTAAAATCGTTCTTTTTCACATTTTAGTTCTTTTGGAAGCAAATTGCTGGAACGAAGCATTTTTTGACAAAAAGGAGCGAAAACATGAAGCAAACGACAAAGTCAAGAAAACAAGGCTATTTCTAAAACCTGACGGCGTCCCAACTCCAAGGGCGACGCCGTCGCTCACAGGGTTTTCAAAAAACTCTCAAGCGACGTCTCAAAACATATTTTGGTTTCAACAAGTGATGGCGTCATGCCTTATTCCATAAGCCCGTCACCCTTTATATTTACATTAAATGACGAAGATCCTTCCAAGACGACGTCTAGAAGTAACCTAGACGGCGTCACTACTTTCTACCCGACGTCTTCCCAATGATGACTTGTCCAAGACGAAACCCTAATGACGGCGATCAGACAGCGTCACAATCAAAACATGACGCCGTCGCGAGTGTAAAATCTATATATAGTCTTCGAATTTTCTGTATTTGGTGTGCATTATTTTGGAGAGCCAACCCTAGTTCGTTTGAGGTCCGACTTGGACAGTATTTTAGGGTTCCAAACCCTCTTTTACACTTAAAGATAAGTTTGTTTATCCAATCTATCACCTTGTTTCATCTATGTTTGATTGTTTGTTTGTGTTCTTGCTTATCTATCATGCGTAACTAAATTAATTAGTGTTTTCTTAGATCCAATGAAACCTAGTTATTGATTATTGTTAGGTTTTCTCTTGTTCTAATTGGTAGACGCTAGAATAAAGAAAACTGACTTCTTCTTTAATGGTTGCGAGCTTGAACGTCCTAAATAGCAAAAAGCCTTGAGAGTGCACTTTTGGCCATCGTTGTGTTTAATATGTGAGTTGTAGCTTGAGGATAATAGGATATTCGGGGGAGATACCTCGGTAATTAGCGATCCCGGACGTTCTAAAGGAGAGTTACGATTCATAGAATTGGGGAATTAGGCACCACCTATGACTAACACGGAATACAACGCATCAATTAGAATAAGGATGTGACAATTTAACCGACCAATAAAAGATGACTAGGGAATAAGAAAATCTAAGTGAACATGCTTTTAATTATCATAAGAAACAAACTCACTCGATCCATAGCTTTTACTTTTAATTAGTTTAAATAGTTTTAAATTTAAAATTTTAAGTAGTTTAATTGGTAGAATTACCGACCCCCACTCTTCAAACCCCGAGATTTTACTTGCTTTCATAAAAAAAATATAAAATACTAAACGAATCTTCCTCACTCACCTTTTGTCATACATCTCTACTAGCATCTCTATTCTCCTTGAGAACGATCAACCTTCTGGGCTTGCCCGTACTACACTGTAACGATTAGGTACACTACCTAGTGGGTTGTAAAGCTTGCTTTAGAAAGGAAGTCTTTAGACCCGAACCCTTTATCAAGTTTTTGGCCTTCTTGGGGAATAGAATAGCTAGTTAGGTTTCTATCTCAATTAGGTTCACTCGCTTGATTCCTATCAAGTGAACCTTTTTTTATTAGATTTTTTGTAGACTATCCCCTTTCTTCATGTTTTTGTTCACAACCTTGTCACTTTTCATCATGTAAGGTCATAATCCACCTATCAACAACGATACACCATAACATCCACTACCATCACCACAAGACCCGCCAAGAGGCCTTACTCTTGGTGAATACTCTAGACCAGAGCCTTCAGGCTATAGGAACACCATTGAGCTTCCACGTTTAGCTCAAACTATGGTCGTGCGATCCGACACCATCCGGTTGGTGCAAAACGGATGTGCATTCCATGGACTTCATTCCGAAGATCCTAATCAGCATCTCAAGGATTTCTTAAAAATCGTTGATTCAATTGACCTTGATGCTACCACTCGGGAGACTACGCGATTGCGTCTCTTCCAATTCTCTCTAGGGGACCAAGCTAGTAATTGGCTTGAGCGTCTTCCCGTGGGATCCATCTCAAGTTGGGATGATCTCACTACCCATTTCCTCGCCCAATTTTTCCCACTAGGGAGAACAACTAAGCTTAGGAATGATATCTTGATGTTCCAACAACGTCAAGGTGAATGACTCGATTCAAAGACTTCCTCCACAAAGTCCCTCGCCATGGCATTGATCTTTAGCTCCAAGTCCAAATTTTTTATGATCATGTTAATCTCCCCACAAGGTAAACCATTGACCAAGCGAATGTTGGAATGACCTCCGTGAGTTGCCCAAAACTGTTAAGGCAATATCCTTGCCTTAAATTGACTCACAACTTTTCAATCATAGAATACTCGAACTTAAAGATCCAGTCAAATTTCTAATGAGTTCCTACGAAGCTCCAAAACCTTCACGCCAAGTGAATAAAATCACTTTCTTTTGTGAGTTATGTAGTGGTCCCCATGACACTCGTGATTGCACAAAACTCTCCGAACAAGATTTTGCGGACTACGTCTCCACGCGTATCGATGGTGCGAGAAGCGGTACACTTTCAAACCTGAGAAAAACAACATAGGAAATCCCTATAACCCTTCTTGGAAGAATAATCCTAACTTGAGGTGGAACCAAAACTCAAACCCGCCTCAAAACAACTCTTCCACTCCACCTAATATGTTCCAACCAAATGGTTCATCTTCGAACCGTACTCCCTACAACAACCCTTCCAAAACCGGTAATCCCAATAATCTTGAAGGGATGGTATCCAACTTTATGTCATCTCAAGAAGCTCAGTTGTCTAAACTTGAAGCCAATTTTAAATGACAACAAGGCGAGATGACAAA
>OU343223.1:160589022-160639336 GCA_910596185.1 Chrysanthemum makinoi | reverse complement strand
AATAAGATGGTTATAAATGATCCTTAAGTAATATTGGCCAGAATATGGTGTGAAAGTAATGATAAATAGAAAAATGATTCTCATGATTTTCCCAAAATCATGGAGGGTGAGTTGTACGAGGATGTTTCGAAAGTGTAGGGTAAGAGATTTGACTCAGAATTGAATATAAGGGAATCGATGAGGTTGACAAAGGAAGTCAAGAAGGAGTTATGCAGAACATTGTGAAACTAACAATGTTTTGAGGGGAAAGGTTTAGGAATCGTTGGGACCCATGGGTTATGAGCCCAATGTCCGAAGTCATGGACGATCTCGTGGAAGCCATCCTTGCAAAATTTACAAGATTGGACGGGATAGGAGTAATATCGTAGTCGAACATAATGAGGATTATGAAGATTCAACGTAGATATTTTTACAAGTTCTAACTAATAGAATCTTGCGGAATAACGGAAGATTGGAGAATGACAGGAGATACAAGTTGTAACGGAAGAGTGAGATACAAGTTCTAATACTTAGAACGTTGTAAGACTTAATGGAGGAGTAAGATACCAGTTCTAATACTTAGAACGTTGTAGCACGTATTGGAAGAGTGAGAAGATTAGGGAATCCTAAAGCCTAAAGAGACTGTTATTCTAATAGGATGGAGATATCATTAGGTTCCTCAGAAGCTAGTTTCCCACCTAAAGGTCTCGGTATGATTCCTAAGGATTTACCTAAATAGTCTAACGGCGTAACTGGTCTAACTAATAAAGAAGACCCTATAAATGATGACGGAAGTTCGTCATAAGATTCAGTGTTCCTAGATGAAGTCACTTGCCTAATTTCTTAGTTATAATTAGCAAGCTTGAGTTCTAAGTCTAAGTATTGTAGGACTTAGGCTAGGCTCGGGATAATCGAGTGGTATATAATCCAGAGTAATTCCTATGATATAGTATATAAGGGATCTTAATACGGGATAGATAACCTATGAAACTAGGTATAGGGAGACTATGACTGCTTTATATCCTAAATGACTTGCCTATATGTCTTACATGGTGAAAACTTAACGAGTACTCATATCCCGTAACTAGGCTACATACTAAAATCGTAATCACTTAAGATTCTAGGCTAATAAGTTCAGTAGTCTATTAGCTAGATGTTGGTCATTTGTTGTTCTTAAGTTCCTAGGCCGTACCTAAGAGACTCCTTATGTCTAATTGGCAACTAACTTTAATATCCTCAATAATAGAAAGCCTAACACGAGCTAGGACAACCTTATCAGTATATTCCTCATGTAAGTTAAAAATTTATGTTCGAGGTTTTTCCTAGTTCAGTGTCTAACCGATCAAGGTTTCCTTAGGATGATGACTCGACTTTTTACTAGGGTTTCGTTTACTGAGTGGCTGGTTGGTCGCAGCTAGGTTTTGAGGAAGATAGTAGTGGTGGTTGCTGCTATTAGTTTTCGTGTGCCTAGTTGTGTTGGTGGATTAGGGTTACTGCTGCTGGCCGTGATTGCTGGTGGGGTAGCTTTGATCGTGGTTACGGTGGTGCTAACCGAGATGCGGTTCATAAGGGTTTGCCGGCATATGGTTGATTCTGCATGGATGCCCATTTTTGGTCCCGGTTACTCCGATCGTGTTGGATGTTCTTACACGGGTGTTTTTCTTTGAATTTGGTATCATTGGTGTTGAATTCACCGTGATGGTGGTAGTGCGACTTTGATGGCTTGTTTTTCATTCGTATGCATCATGATTCGTGCTATTTTGGTCGTTGGAATGGTGTTTTTCACCTTGCTGAAGACTCTGGACCTTTGCCCCGGGAGGTAAATGCTCTAGGGGTGTCATTGATTGGAGATACAACTCTTGACGTGTTTTGTCTGGGTTGTTGGAAGTTGGTGTCACTCGCGGGTCAAGTAATGAAGACATTGAAGACAGGGTGCTCACTATGGAAGTGGTTCTTTTGAACCTGGTTCTTTTTACATTTAGATTGTAATGTTTATTGTAATTTAAATGTAATTTGGTAGTTTGTTGTGGTTAGCAGCGGTGGTCATTCTGCGTTTAGCAGATGTAGGTAGATTTGTTATCTAGGTTGACTCATATCGCCTATGTAATGGGCAGAGGACATGGGGTGTACGCTCATGTTAATTGTACTTCATTGATTTTTGGATATATTTACCGGGGTTTTAAGGCCCTTTTACCCAAAAAACGATGACTCGACTTTTTCCAAGATTACAAATCTTATTTCTACTTCCTTAATACGTTCTAGAGGTGACTTATCTTAAGTGAATAGCTTCTATCGGTTCCTTATGTCTTTCTAAAAGGGTATTTGTGGAAAACTAGAAGGGGGGGGGTTGAATAGTTTTGCCAATTAAAACTTTGTTTTAAAATATTTAGATCTATTCAGATGTGTATGTTGGATGTTGATAGATAGATATGTAAGTATGTAATGCAAAGGTAAAGAGTAAGAAACACAAAACCACGACACGAGTGTTTATAGTGGTTCGGCTACAAGGACACCTTCCTTTCCCTACTCTACTGCCCGAGTCACCTACACGAGAGTTCATTAGCACTACACGACACAACTCCTTATGGCGGAGAAGCCTTCACAACATCGCCTACTCTTTTTTTGGTACAAGGCTAGCCACTGGGTTCTTCCACAAGGTAGAACCACACCTATCACAACATCGCCTACACTTTATCCAGTACAAGGTTAGATACTGAGTTCCATTACAAAGGAGGAACTACTACCCAACACTACACAACACCTATCCCAAAGGAGACCCACTCCTTATTACAACATCATCAAGGATATCAATATCCTTGGATACAACCTATCTTTATTTGTACATCGATACACCATATCGATTGTACACCCTTAGCATCTTTCACTAATACCTTTGACTTGACCCTTTTGGCATCCTTCACTAATGCCTTTGACACGGACGTTTGGCACCTTTCACTTATGCCTTCGTCATGAATCTTTTGGCATCCTTCACTAATGCCTTTGACACGGACGTTTGGCACCTTTCACTAATGCCTTCGTCATGAATCTTTTGACATCCTTCACTAATGCCTTTAACACGGACGTTAAGCACCTTTCACTAATGCCTTTGACACGGACATTAAGCACCTTTCACTAATGCCTTCGTCTTGACCCTTTTGGCATCCTTCGCTAATGCCATTGACACAACACTTCTAATGAGGAAGAAAGAACTATCAACAAGAGAACCTCAGTAGTGTGGATGATGACGAAGCAAGGAAACTCATGGACTTGAGCTTGCTCGACTTCAAGAGGTGGTGATCTCGCCTTTAAGAGGAACCTAGAGAATCATACAAAAACAAACACAAACTACATAGAAAGATTCTTTGGATATGAGGTTAGAGAGTTTACAATACTAGGTGAAAGTATGTGTAGGAGTGACAACCTACAATGAAGAAATGGCTCACTATTTATAGAAGAAAACATGCTACTGTTCGAGGAACCTAGAGAATCACACAAAAACAAACACAAACAACATAGAAAGATCCTTTGGATCTGAGGTTAGAGAGTTTACAATACTAGGTGAAAGTATGTGTAGGAGTGGCAACCTACAATGAAGAAATTGCTCACTATTTATAGAAGAAAACATGCTACTGTTCCACGGATCCCATGGATCCCTTACTTGAGGGATCTGTCCAGTGTAAACTAGGGGAACCGTGGGACGCTCCTCTTTGCCCATGGATTTTGGGTCATGGGTCATGGGTCCTAGACTTTGGACCATGGGTATCCAAGTAGATACAATGTATATAGAAGATGCAATGCATCTAGTCCATGGGTTAGCTCCATGGGTTCATGGATAATAGCTATTATGACTTATGCATGATGTCATGCAATGGGTTATGGGTTATACTCCATGGGTATGGGTTATTATGTACTTTGGGTTTTACCCAACTACATTCAATGTATTTAGTCAATGGGTCAAATACTTAAACTTCTACCCATTATATTAGCCATTATAATACATACTAAGTATGTATATATCTACCCACTATGTAAACACTAGTTGTTGTACATATGTATTACTAAATCATGAAAGCACTATTACTTGTTTAGAGTTTTATGTGAAAACGTAAGTGTGTTAGTAAACTATTGGCTCAAACTAATTACGTATTTTATTTGTTTCATTAAAATGATTTTACGTTTGTTATCGACAAAACATTTGAAGATCGTAAAATATAAATAAACGTTTTTACGACTTATTTGTATTAACAATCTCCCCCTTTTTGTTGATGACAAAACATAAGATTATTTTAAGGAAAAACTAAAATTCGTAAAAGTTTTGAATTGGAGTTTTTACTCTCTTCTCCCCCTTTTTGTCGAAACAAAAAGAGCGTCGAAAAGAAACAAGTGAGGAGAAGTATTCTCGACTTAGCTCCCCCTTGACGTGTCCATCCCTTCGTGAGGGCGTCAAGTAAGAAGAAATACTAAACTAGTGTATTGCTACTATGTTTGCAAATGGTTTCGTCTTTGTGACGAATATGCTCCCCCTTGATGATTGCAACTTTGCAAGAGGGACGTCATGTAATGTAATCCTAATGTGAATTATATTGCAAATGATTTTGCAATGTATCGCTTTGACACAAAAATCCCCTAGCTTAGGGTGTCAAAGTCTTCATGTGTATATTGAAAATCTACAAAACAAAGGGTAGAAAACAAGTATATAATGCATAATTTCTTGCAAATAAGACTCAAGTTAGTAGTAAACAAGTCTTCTGTTGCACGAATCCCATGGTTCCCTCTTTGGAGGGATCCATCTAGGCAAAACTGAGGGATCCGTCTGTTTGTGAATATAAGACAGCAATGGTGATGTAACAATTGATGTTAACATCAAAATGAGATATGTATCAAGGCACCAAACATATTCTTAAGACAATATGGTATAAAACATGTAATTTCATTTAATAAAACTAGAGAAATGATGTACATAACTCCAAAAACTAAGAAAATGAAAAAAAAAACATGACTTGGGATTCCTAAATCTATCTAAGTTGAGCTTAAGACTAGGACACCACTTGAATCGTTAAGCTCACGGTTTTTTAGGTTTGTTGACCTCATCGAAATGTTCGAGGAGGTGATAAAACATGAAACGTTGCTCTTCACGTAGTTCATGTATCAAGCCTTCAACGTGTTGACAATGATAACAATCTTTGTCATGGCTCGGAAAAGGTGGTGGTAGAAATGGAGTGGCTTGATGTGAAGGATCAAGTGAAGAGGGTTGAGGATCTTCAAAAGAAGGAGGGATTGGCGGAGGCACATTCGATGATGGCTCAACAAAGGATGATGGTGGAGGTAGAGAGGTGTCAACTTCCATGTGGTCGGGTGGTTGACTTTGATGATTCCTCATAATCCAAAATGGACCATTTAAGGGAAATGGAGAAAAAGATACCGATGCAAGTGGTGATTCAACACCTTGGTTTTGTTGCACAATCTTCTCTATTGAAGAGAGTGTCGGCAATGGTGGAGGATGGGATGGCCTAGGAGGCAAGTCCTCTAAGTTGTAGAGATGTGGAGATGAATGTGAAGTGGTAAATGATATAGCTCTAGGCACCAAGGGTGATGGTTGGGTGGAAAAGGGTCTGTTTGGTTTAGGAGGACTTGTGGTGTTTGGCGATTATATTTTTGTGGAAACAATCCTTTTGGGGATTGGTTTGATTGGTTGAGTTGGTGGGGGAGAAATCCTAGCATTTGTGAATTTAACGGGAGATGATTCGGTTGATGAAATTTCGTGTACAACACGAGCAAGTTTCTTGGGTGGTCCTTTGGTGGATGAGTTAGCACTAGGAGCTTTCCTCATAATGAAATGACTAAAGATTAGTGATTTAGAGGTTTCTAAATACTGAGAATTAAGTTGTGGTTGGTGACTAAGAAGTCCTAACAAGATGGCTTATAAAGGGAAGGGTTTGGGAAGTGCATTGAAGACTTAAGCCACTAAGATCCTTTGAAATGTGATGATTTGCATGCACAAGGGTCAACTACAGATTTGCACTGATCTAGGAGTTTAATTAAGACAAGATGGATTGTTCAAGTTAGCAAGGAGAGCTTGAAATGATTGTTTTAGCTGGAATTTGCTGAATCTGCCAGCCGGTTCCCACGGTTCCCTCCAATGAGGGATCCGTCTAGGCTAATCCTAGGGATCCGGCTATCAGCAGTTAAGAAAGGAGGAAAAGGATGTTTGTAGAGTCTAATACCTATACATCTTGAGTGTCTCAGGGTCTCCAAATTGATGACCTCCTTCAGTAATCTTACACTCTTCCTCATTAAAGTGAGGAAATTTCTTGCTACTGAGTTTGCTATTAAGGAAGAACCAAGCCAACTAGTAGCACCTCCCCTATCGCTGACCTCTTTGCGACTTGCTTGATTGCGCTACGAACCAAAGCAACCTTGTGCTCTCCATTTTGGAATAAAAGTTCAATCCGATTGGCCGTTTGATAAAACTGAACGATTTTGCACTGAATGACTCTTATCTCTGAATGATTCTTTGATTCTGAATGAATTTGATTCTGAATCAAAACATATTGTTTGATAGGTGTTCTGAATAAATGTTTTGAACAATGAAAAGTTACTATTTTACCCTTATGTTTAATCTAATAGCATATGAATGCTACATGTATAGCTTTAGTTTAAATTTAGTTTTCTTTTTTAAAAATGTTTTAATTTAATTTGATATAAAAAAAGATAACATAAACAATGAAATACAGTAGGGGTGTTCATGGGTCGGGTAATAACTAAATAAATCAAAAATCGAAAACCGAATTTATATAAATATATATTTTTTATATATATTTATATATAAAAACACTTTATAAACCGATTAACCCGCGAACCGAACCCATGAGCACCCAGATACGCAATACGAGTATTAATCATATAACTTTGACACATGATAATTCATTTCCTTAACTTAAAAAATAAAAACCAATGTATTAAGCAACAAAATGGAAAAAGGTATAAAATTTATAAATCACTATATCGATCAATCAAATGGGATCACATTATTTATTATTAAATTTGAAAAAGAAGAAAAAAAGGATACAAGAATCTTTAGGGAGGAGCAGCTTTGGTGGGGCAAACTAGGAAAGAAGACATATGCTGAATGATTTAGCATGCCTATGATGCTGAACGATCCTATGGGTGGCATTCAATTCAGTGGGCTACATTTTTGTTTATCAAACACATTAGCCTTTGACCAAATCAGAGGAGGCATCTGAGTGGCTTTAATAAGAGGCAAACAAACAGACCCTCAGTCTTCTTAAGTGTTTTAAATGAAATGTGACTTAAATGATCAAGGGTAATGAGTGATGGTAGCTAATGATTGCCTTTCATGGAAGGAAAATGGGACTTTATGACCACCAATGGGTGATCAAGGATGACACTAGGAGATTTGAGAGTTTCAAGTGATGTTAAATGCCATAGAAAACCTAAAAAACCCTAATTCTCTCTCTCCCTAGGGGAGATTTCCGGCCGCCTCCCCTTCCTTTTTTCCGGCCATATTATCACGACTACTCGTCCTCTCTACCTGATTAGGGTATGCAATACGTGTAGTTTGTGTGGTATTCTTTTTAAGGGGGGAGGCTGATTGCTTGTTTTCGTTTCAAATCTTATGGAAATCTCCCTCTATTGATTGTCGTTTCCCTATCTATCACTAATATGTATTGATTCTTTCTTAAGGGTTCGATAGATGTGGTCTCTTTTGATCGTAAACGGTACATGTTCATAAATCACAGGTGGTTTTTAACTCGCTGTTTTAATGCCTAGTACGATCTGTTTTGATGGGTTTTTTTGGATGCACGTAATGCCTAACGAAACCCTAAATTTTTAGGGTTTTGTTATCTTTCTCCTTGGATTATGGCAAGTGGTGTCTGCACTGCATGTTTTTCGGTATGATTCATGTTTCTGGTATGTTATTAAAAGTGGGTTATGAGAGAGGGTACGTTATTGGGAGTTAGGGTTGGTTATACCCTATTTATTGGTTCTTGGCTCGTATATCACATAGACCTGATGGTGTTGGGATGTCTTCGCGTATTCTTGGTCTGATATATGACGGGATTGGAGGGTAGGGTTGTTATGCCATATGATCGTTCACATCTTTGTTATGGAAGTGGTGGATGTTAGGGCTCGATGACCCTATTTTATGTTTATGGCTGGTGGTTCAGACATGATGTTCATTCGGCTATTGATCTTATCGTCTGAATTGATCGACGTGGTGTTAGGGTTTGTACAACCCTAGTGTTTGGCTATGGTAGGTTGTGTTATCCTCAGTTTGCATTGGCAGCTTATGGTTACTGAATCTCGTCTATGGTAGCTGCTATATACATGATCGAATTACTTTTTACTTAGCTGCTGTTGATCGCTAATCTTTGGAAGTATGTGGGGATATTGGTTTTTAACACGGTTCATCATTCAAGGACATGTGTGTATTGTTATTTTTATGGTTCTACTGATTGATGTGTTGAATGTTATGGAAGTTAAGTTTTAAGAGTTCTTATTCAAAAACTCTATTGATCCTTTTGGTGCGACTCGATCCTCATGATTATCAAGGTTCGCTACATGGTTGTTAGGGTTTTCTTTAACCCTATTTGTTTTGTTACGCTATATCATGCTGCTACTGTTCACATGTACCACATCTTCGGGTAGTAGTTTATGGATTTAGTGTATGATGGGTATGGTGGTGGTTTTGTTTGTGGTCGCCTGGATTTTTCTGCTTGGATGCTTCATGGAAGTTAAGGTGGACCGCCATAGTGATTTAGAAGGCTCAAGTGTCGTTCTTGAGTAGTATTGTTAATGTTTATGTACTTTTGTCATTAGTGGTTGGTTCATTTTATTGTAAGTTATAAGAATGGTGTGTCATTCTTATATTCGAGTCTGTAAGTGTCCTAAGGGACTAAGGTGAGAGACTCACTCTCATCCATTGTACTTCATTGTTTTTGGTTAATATACTTTACCGAGGTGGGATTACTCCCTTTACCCAAAAATAAATGACCATAGAGATCAATTGGTTGATATCATTAAATCTACTATTCGCCTTAAGCTTCTCACATGCAAGTTCAAGAAGAAGTTGAATGTTCAACTTTTATTGCAAGTTTGGCAGGTGCCGCTTTCTCTCATGCATTCCTAATATGGCGAGCTCTATGTATGAAGATTTTTTTCATTGCCGATTGTTTGAGGTGGATTTCATTTCTTTGGAAGACGTTAGTAGTGGTTGTGTATGTTCGTGGGAGATCCACTTGAGAGCATACTCTTTTCCCTACTCCAAGGTTTTCCCACCTGGGTTTTACTTGGAAAGGGTTTTTAAGGAGGCGTCTCATTTGGTCCATCAATCTCCTTCAAGAGGTGGGCGATAGCTATGGTGATTCTTGCGTTGTTAGATGGTTGTTCCCTATCGGGATGTTAGTCATTGTATGTTTTATAATTATAGCGCTTAGTGGCCTCACACAAGCGCTTTAGTGGTTGTTTCAAGCTTAGCTTGAGGTTAATGTGGTACCTCTGCCACATTCCATTGTACTTATTTGGTTGATTGTTAATATATTTTGCCAGGGTGAATCCCTTTTACCCAAAAAAAATTAAATGACCCTAAAGATCAGATGGCAACTTGGGATAAAATTTAAAAATTCCTTAAAAATGATAAGAATTGAAAAACTAGTTTTTGACCCATTTAGAGGTAGAGATGACTAAAATCAATTTGCTAAAATTGAGAGATTTATAAAACTAGACGTGTTGACATGTGAGAGATGATGTGTGAGTATAGAAGTGTAAGGATGGAGAGTTTTGGTGAAATGATAAATCGAAAAGCACCTTGAGTGTGATCCTAAATGAGCTATGAGTGAGTGTGAAGCTTACTGAGCTTGAGGAAGACTTAAGTGGTCCTAAGGCATTATGTTTAGCTAGTGTGAAGTGATCTAGTGGGCTGGTTTAATGTGTGGGATTACATTGTATTTCTCATCACCCGGATCCCACGGATCCCTAAAAGGAGGATCCGTCTAGTACAACTTGAGGGATCCGCAAACCTGCAGATCGGAAGCATCAGAAAAATGTGCGCTTTTGCACTATACTATGCATACTAATTGATGCTAGTCTCTACTATAAATGAACATCATGACCAGCAAATAACTCATAAACCATAACATAAATAAGAGTAGTAGTGAAAATATCCAAACAACCAAGATAAACCATTCACAAACATAAGCATCTATTGCAAAATGATAAATAATTGTCTAAAAACAACCATAATCCTAATGTCTCTTTTGTCAATCTTTTCTCTTCCTCTTTCCCAACTTCGGCGTAGTTAGTTAGGCATTGGACCATACCCTTCAATTGTTTGAATTCTTCGATCTCGTTTGGAAGAGTTGGAAGTTGTTCAAAGTAGGTTATGGGGTCCAAGTCGACGTTGGCAACGGGGTTAAAATTTACTTCTTCTTCATCCGAGGAGTCCGAGAGAGCCCAAGGTCTTCTTCCATTGACCATGAACCGTTTAGAGGGTTGTTTGGTGAGTGGTACCATGACATGATCGGCAAGAAAATGATCATCGTTGATAGGAGAAGATTGCATTGCACGAACATACTCACGAAGTCGTGTTAGGAACATACCATAGGGAAGTACCATGTTGGTGACTTTGAAAACACCGGCCATTCTCTTCACCATGTAATAGGAAAGGTTAAATGGTCTTTGGTGAATGAGGCAATAGATCATTTGGACAAGACATGCACTTGGACGGTCTTTATTTTCGACCAAACTAATGACATTTTCCCTAAGAATTTCTTCCCACTTTCTATAGATGGGATGCATTTCGAAGAGTTCCATTTGAAATGGATCACGGTGAATAAGCTCTTTGTTACGGTTGAAGCGAGATTGGTCGGCTCTAATTTTAAAAATGGTGTCTCGAACAATTGCGGGGTCAATAAGAGGAGTGCGGTAGATTGGTTTGGGATCTAGTGCAAATGATTGGGTGGATATTACCCAATCTTGGGGGTACATACAAATTCCTTCACAAGGAATGCGGAGGATTTGTACAAATATGTTGAGGGGTAGAGTAAGGCTTTGATTATTGATGATAAAAGCAAT
Organism: Chrysanthemum makinoi; assembly: GCA_910596185.1. Taxonomy (NCBI): domain Eukaryota; kingdom Viridiplantae; phylum Streptophyta; class Magnoliopsida; order Asterales; family Asteraceae; genus Chrysanthemum; species Chrysanthemum makinoi. Next base: position 160,628,263 of record OU343223.1, on the reverse strand, counting down.
TGAGATGCTATCATCACTATTTCGAATGATCCTAACACCTTTCTAGAACTCAAAGATGAAAATCAGACAAATTTGTTCATCAATATCAAGGAGACAATCAAATTTGATTGCCGAGAAGACTTGACGAATGTCGGTATCTTCAAGGAAACATTCCTTGACTACGACCTTCGTGAATGAATAGTTTTTCAAGTCTTTTGAAAATTTTACGATCGGTTTTTGAAAACTCCTCTTTTCGATAGTATCTAGTGAGGTAGTGGACGATATCATGGTGGTCTTGTTGGGTAGCTTTAGGGATGGTTGATCCTAGAAAAACAAATATTCCAATTAGGTAAAATTTTTTTGAGATGGGTTTATGGTTTTGATTTGTATTAACAATGTTGTAAGCACAATAGAATTTTAGTTATGTGAAACCCTTTTTTGTGATTAAATTTGCAAACATAATTTCATCAATTGATGTTTTAAGAAAAAAATTGAAAACCATAAACCCTAGGATGAAGAAGATGACGAGTAGAACATTTGAGTATAATTACTTACAATGATGTTCAAGAAGGAGATGCTTGAGGATATGAAGCCCAATGGAGATGGCGAGCAATTGGGTCGTTTTTGTGTTTTGTGAGGAGAGGAAAAGAGCGAAGCGGTATTGAAAAGCGTATAGTTGGTTTACGTCACACGGTTCCCCGGATCCCTTGTAATTGTGATCCGGCTAGTACAACTTGTGGGATCCGCCACTGTGGGACAGAAAGAGTGTTTGGTGTTATTTTTGTAATAAGTTATACACTAGCTTATGGAACAAAAATAGCTTTGAGGTTCCTAATTGTTTGGTCAACGTTTTTTGATAGGTTAACTATCAAGGATCTATTTGTGACGGCGGCATTAATTTGACGATCTTTAGAAAATCAAGGAGGAATACTATTCCAGATGATGAGTAAGTTGGTAAAGTGGTGAAAAGAGACTTTTTAGAGACTAGCAACTATAAACGTACTAATTAAAAAAAATATTATCAACATATCCATGTAAACATAAAATGGCTACTTTGTAGATAAGTGGACATACCTCTAAACTCTTGATATGGTTTATAGAGACTATATATCCAAAATACTTCATGAGCTTTTAAAGTAATCCGTTATACTTAGTATAAGTAAGTTGTGATTACTTTCAGGTTCTTCTTTGAAAGTTGACTTCATTTTTTTTAATAGAAATGAAGACCTTGGAGAAGTCCTAGCAAGAAGGTTTCTAAAACAAGATAGTTAGAGTAATCTATCACTATCCAACATAAAAAAAATAACTTGTTTTGAAAGATTTCCTTATTTGTAGTTTTCAATCAAATACGGATCGTATCAAGTTTTTAAAGTACAACATACTCTAAGAAACTTGGTAACGAAGCTATTATACCAATTGTGGAAAACTAGAAGGGGGGGTTGAATAGTTTTGCCAATTAAAACTTTGTTTTAAAATATTTAGATCGAATTATGTCAATCTATTAAGATGTGTATGTTGGATGTTGATAGATAGATATGTAAGTATGTAATGCAAAGGTAAAGAGTAAGAAACACAAAACCACGATACGAGTATTTATAGTGGTTCGCTACAAGGACACCTTCCTTGCCCTACTCCACTCCCCGAGTCACCTACTCGAGAGTTCATTAGCACTACACGACACAACTCCTTATGGCGTAGAAGCCTTCACAACGTCGCCTACTCTTTTTCCGGTACAAGGCTAGACACCGGGTTCTTCCACAAGGTAAAACCACACCTATCATGACGTCGCCTACACTTTATCCGGTACAAGGCTAGATACCGAGTCCATTACAAAGGAGGAACTACTACCCAACACTACACAACACATATCCCAAAGGAGACCCACTCCTTATTACAACATCATCAAGGATATCAATATCCTTGGATACAACCTATCTCTATTTGTACATCGATACACCATATCGATTGTACACCCTTAGCATCTTTCACTAATGCCTTTGACTTGACCCTTTTGGCATCCTTCACTAATGCCTTTGACACGGACGTTTGGAACCTTTCACTAATGCCTTCGTCTTGACTCTTTTCACATCCTTCACTAATGCCTTTGACACGGACGTTAAGCACCTTTCACTAATGCCTTCATCTTGACCCTTTTGGCATCCTTCACTAATGCCTTTGACACAACACTTCTAATGAGGAAGAAAGAACTATCAACAAGAGAACCTCAGTAGTGTTGATGATGACGAAGCATAGCAACTCATGGACTTGACCTTGCTCGACTTCAAGAGGTGGTAATCTCGCCTTTAAGAGGAACCTAGAGAATCACACAAAAACAAACATAAAGTACATAGAAAGATCCTTTGGATATGAGGTTAGAGAGTTTACAATACTAGGTGAAAGTTTGTGTAGGAGTGTCAACCTACAATGAAGAAATGGCTCAATATTTATAGAAGAAAACATGCTACTGTTCCACGGAACCCACGGATCCCTTACTTGAGGGATCCGTCCAGTGTAAACTGGGGGAACCGTCGGACGTTCCTCTTTGCCCATGGGTTTTGGATCATGGGTCATGGGTTATGGGTTATGGGTCATGGGTCCTAGACTTTGGACCATGGGTATCCAAGTAGATACAATGTACCTAGAAGATGCAATGCATCTAGTCCATGGGTTATGGGTTAGCTCCATGGGTCATGGATAATACCCATTATGACTTATGCATGATGTCATGCAATGAGTTATGGGTTATGCTCCATGGGTATGGGTTATGGACTTTGGGTTTTACCCAACTACATTCAATGTATTTAGTTAATGGGTCAAATACTTAAACTTCTACCCATTATATTACCCATTATAATACATACTAAGTATGTATATATCTACCCATTATGTAAACACTAGTTGTTGTACATATGTATTGAAAGCACTATTACTTGTTTAGTGTTTTATGTGAAAATGTAAGTGTGTTAGTAAACTATTGGCTCAAACTAATTACGTATTTTATTTGTTTCGTTTAAATGATTTTACATTTTTTATAGACAAAACATTAGAAGATCGTAAAATATAAATAAACATTTTTACGCCTTATTTGTATTAACAGTATTCTAAAAGAATTTCTTCAAAATTTATGAGAAGCTTAGGGGTTGTAATATGGATTTACGAGGAGGGGAAACTACTTCGGGAACACAGAAGTCTCGGGGATTAAGAGTAAAGAGGGAAGAATAGGAATTTCATTATTATATGCTTGCATATAATTATTATTATATGTTTGCATATAAAGATTACTCGGGAATGGTTTAGTGTTTCTAGGGAGTATAGAGCATATGAAATAGTCGTAATTCATGACATAGGTTGGACTACCATGATGTCATGAAACAACAAGGAATGAAATCACAACCGTATTATGTCATAAATAACTTGTCAAGATTTTACAAGTGTCGTTATTTATGCCATAAGCCTCGTAGTTGGATTTGACACAAAGACCGAAAAGGTAGGGACCTATAAGTAACTTCTAGGTTTCTAAGGGAGATGTTCTAGGTTTTTCTTAAGACGCCTAAAGTTCAAAAGTAAATATCCTTAGGAGGCAATTCTCTATCTTATAAGGTTCTTATGGGCTAGGACGGGATCTAAGCTAGATCATAACAAGTATCCAACTTGTTAGGTTTCTTAGAAGTTAACTTAATCTCTAGGCTGAATTACATATGATAGTCTAATGTAAGAATGGTCGGGTGATGGTGTACCTTATTCTAATTAATAATACTATCCTTAATAGTGAGACACTTAAAAGTAATATCTAGGAATTCGCAGGAAGGTGTAACAAAGTCATAACTTATCTTATATCATAAGTAGCCTATCTTATATATCCTATATTCCTTACATATCTGGATTCTAACAAGTAATACTATATTACTTATCCTAGGGAAAAATTCTTAAACAAAATCTATAGGTGGTAGGGGTATACTAATTGGTGGTTCCTTCTAATTGACCTATAAGCCTAAGGATTGGGGTTGGAAGGGATTTCTATATCTAATCAATGATTAACCTGGTTATCATCGATCATCTTTTCTAAAGTAGAAATCCTAAAACGGGCAAAGGCAATCTTATGGTGGTGTCTCATTTGGTTTTTCTGAAGTTTATAAATTTGGGTACGGGTTTGTTGAAGTTTGGTTCTTAATTTACTAAAATCTTGTTGGGTGTTTATCTGGGTATTACTATGACCTTCTTCTATCTTCTCAATAAGTTCAAGAAAAAGTTCATCTAAGTCATGTAAAATATACTCAACCTGATCTTCCTGGTGTTCTAAAGGTGTCCTAGGGGGATCTTCTCCAACCTCAAATTTCCAAGGTGAGGTAGGAAGATTTGCTAAGTAAGATGGGGGAGCTAAGGGTTAGGGTCATTTCTGGAGTGGGTTAGACTCATAAATAGGGATGTGTGAATAAGGATGGATGGGTTTTATAGGTAAGAATGATCCTCTGGGAATGAAGAACCCTTGGGGATCAGGTTTTGGTGAGGGTAAGAATGAAGGCAAAATAGTAGGAAAAGGGATAGGGGTTGGTGGGGGAATAGGCGATGCCTTAGCATAGAATTCTCGTAAGTTTTTCAAATACGGATCATCGTAAAAGGGTGTAAAATCTAGAGGGGATGAAGTAACTACACTATTCCTAGGATCCTCTGAAGAGTTAGGCAAAAGGTGTTTAGGGAGATAGTTTTGGGAAACGGAGGTATAATCCAGAACATTCGGAGAGGAAAGATCATTCTCCGCATTGTAACTGGATGAGGTGATAGTAGGATAGCGGGGAGCAGACATGAATATATAACAATCTGGTAGGATTAACATAGGTCTAAATTAACATTTATGAAAATACTTACTATGCAAACCTTTCGCACATACGGATTCGGGGAAGGGTAGCGGCACTGAGGACTTTCTTGGGTTTTAGAAAAGTAGTTGTAGCTTAGGTTTTGACCTTGTTCGATACAACTGAGGATCTGATACCAATCTGTAACACCCCCATTTTTCATAGATCATAGCGGAATTAGATCTGCTTCATGGATCACAAATCACAATAATAGAAAACAACTTCGAAAAGAGGCGTTTTTAGAAATTAAGTTATCATTCATTTTATTTATCAGAGTTTTATAGTGAAACATATACTTTTACCAAAGTGAGGTCCCAAAATCTATGTGAAACACAGAGTTTGGAATGATAATCGTTTTGAAAGTCTCCAAGTCCGGGCCACCGTGCCATGAATCTGTAATATGCTTTCGGTTACCTAGGTAACACGCAAAGGTCAACACTAAGGTTGAGTGAGGTCATAGGTTTAGGTAGTGAATACAAGCTCCACCGAGGACAGTGGAAAAGTAGTTGTAAATGTGATAGTATTATTGCACTAAGCTCGTGACACCCCACGTTAACAGTAAGAGTCAATGATGGCACTGCAGGCCAATCATGACCGAGGTGATAAGGTTAACTTGCCAAGGTTAACCTTTGTGTTTTCAATTATAGTGTTAATTGGTACCCGGCTAGGGCAAACCAACGAGAGTTGTCAGACTCTAAATAGATCTACTCACTATACTCGCATTCACTCGCAAGTGATTATGGTTCATGAAATTTTGGGGAAATAGTGGCATAGAAGGTACTCGTGCAATAACCAAAGAAAAATACTTGTGTTCGGTTTAAAGCATGTATCCCCCACGGGTTTAGAAAACATTTAAAAAGTGAGGCTATGAACTCACCTGGGTTTGGGGAAATGTGATAGGGATTTAGACGGCTTACTGACGTATCCTGAGGTAGTGTGTGCGTAGGTATGTCTATATTTCTTAAATATGTATTTCTAAGTATTACTAGATTTAGATATAACGTAACACCGTTCTGGCCATCATAATTCAGAGGTATGAAACCCCTCACATGAAGATCCCTAGTATTATTTTACATTTTAAGTATTAAGTTATACACCGTTCGGGCTATCATAATCTAGAGGTCATGTAGTAAATGTTTGAGGAGCCAGTGCACTTTAAGTCGTAAACCCAGAAAACTCGTCAAAACGAATACCCAAGTGAACCCCTCACATGAAACTCCCTAGTAATGTGTTATGTTATTAAGTAAAAAGATAGTATTCTTGATTTATGAGAAAATATCTTATTTAACCCTTAAGTTTGTAAACTGACACTATATAACCTTAGGTTATATACTTTTACGAAATTAGTCCTTATGAAAATAACTATGTATATACTTATCCTTAGGCTTTAAAATTTTCCACAATAGGTCCTTACACTTATAACTTCTAAGAAATGACAAAAATAGCCCTTATACTTAATAGTTTCAAAAATTTATGATATATACCCCTATGCATGGAAAGCGTTACGAAACTAGTCCTAAAACCATGCAAACTATATTCTTTTGACACGAAAGTGTTTTATAGCATATTATTATTAGTAGAAACTTATATAAGTATTATAAACTAGCTTATGACTTATGACAACGGCTTATTTCCTAGACACATGAATTCGACTAGTTTTAGGGTTTTAAAAAGAAAACGAGCAAGTTCTAGTGATCAAGGCTTGGGCAAGGGTTCTAAAGTGATATAATACACCTAATAACTATCCTAGTACATAAGTAAAGCCTATAGAACTATTTTAGAAGCTTACGTGACCAAAAGTGGGTCGTTATGGGTGTTTAGGGTTTCTCGGCTAGAAATGAATTCGACAAGGCTTGTAAGCTTAATTATCTCGACTCCTTAGCTTCCTATGGGCTCTTAGGGACCTTATGCTGCTGCTAGTACTAGAGGTTTAAGGTGGAGAAGTGGTGGTGGGATGGTTTGAAATGGAAAGGGGTATACGCCCTTATATAGGGCTCTTTAGCCCTCTGGTGTGGTGTCAAGAGGAGGAGGGCGTGACTAAGGAAGGCTACTAGGTGATGAGGAGAGGCTAGAGGCAGTGTAGGGGTTGTGTGGTGGTGGTTTTACCGTATTAGGTAAGTAGGTTACAAGTACGTTACAAAGCTACTTGTATGCTACAATGGAGGTGTTAGGGTGGTAGCTTGGTGTGACAAGGAGGAGGGTGAGCTTCTAGGGGGTGGTGACAAGGTGGTGGATCATAGAGGTGCTTAGGTTTAGGCTTAAACTAGCTTAGGATTAGTTTAGGGCTTGAACTAGATTAGGGTTTGATTAGGGCTTAGATTAGTTGTTTAGTGCGGATTAGGGTTCCTATGGTTCTTAGTGACTAGGGTTAAGACTTAGGAGTCTTATACTAAGTGGTGGTAACTTGTGCTAAAGAAACATGAAGGTTTAGACCTAGTTTAGGGGCCTAAATGACCTAATTAGGGTTGTGTACTTAAAGGACTTGTACATATGCTCTAAGGGGTTGTACTAGGGTTTAGGGGGACTAAGATACTCTAAAGTTTCTAAGGTAACTTATACATAAGCCTTGAACAAAATTTTTTTTTGGGTAAAGGGGAGTAATCCTGCACCCTGGCAAAATACTATTAACCAAAAATTTAAAGTACAATGGAATGTGGTTGAAATACCACATTAACCTCAAGCAACCGCTTGAACTACCACAAAAAACATTTATGACATGCCATAAATGAACAACAAGCTACCAACAACTAGGACTACTAGTAAACATCATAAAAACACGCCAAACAATGAACCAACAAACAAAAGTTACTTCCTAGCATGACCTTGAAGCTTGAAATCATTCAGTTGCCCTGGAAGATCGTAAACGTGAGCTGCATAATCATCGAAAATAATCTTACGGCTCGATACCTCCACCGAGAAGATGAAAAGTAATTTCTATGCTATCATTCGCTCATAAACTTCATCCTCATCCTTGTCGAGAATCAACCACTTCACCCACTTTGGGTTACCTCTCTTAGTTGAAGTAGTCGAAGATGGAACAGAAGAAGACTTAGAAGGCTCTCCCTGAGCCTTTGGCTCCGTGTTACTACTCCGCTGATCATATGTTCCCTTACCACTATTAGCATCTCCCAGAATGTCCTCATCCACCAATGAATCCAAAACACCAAAAGAATTAGTAGCCTTAACATTCAAACCAGAATTAGCATTAGAAGTAGGATGTCCCTCCGGAAGATGAAGCGACCCCTTTAACTAACCCACCTTTAGGCTCCCAATGATAATGAAACGCAACCTTTGGTTTAGAAAACCGAATACCATCAATATGCTTCTCTTTACTAACTTGCTTCCCTTTTCCTTTACGCTTGTTGACCTCCACAAAACCGTCGTCATCAACAACTTGATTAACATTAGCCGTAACATTTTTAGGACAAGCATCATCCTTATGATCAAAGATCTTACACTTATCACACCTAGGAGGCTTCCATTCATATTCGACATCGATCCGCTAAAGAATGCCCATTCCCATTAGGAAATGGGATAGCCACCACCAACGAATCCATTAACTCGTGAAGAGAAGATACTTCCACAAGTGCCCGAGCATAAGAATTTCTACCCCATGACTTAATGCACATAGTACTCGTATATGAATCCAACCTGATCGGACGACCAATTTGTGTAGTAATTAAACTCAAACCAACATCCGAATACACACAATAGGAACATTATGCAATTTTACCCATGCCGAAACAGAAGTAATCTCATCTTTTTTAAGCTTGGAATTCGGCGTCCATATGTTTAAGATTAGAGGCACAAGACGTATTAACCACGGACCAGATTCAAGGACTTGATCCATACCTTCCTTGGTGGCGAATTGAAAGAGGAAGAAACCGTTGTTCAACATAACCCGTTCCAAGCCAAATTTCGCCCAGGTATTCTTCACATAATTTTCCACGATAAGGAAAGCAAGACGTTTCCCTATAAAGTACCCATAAACCGAGAAGAAACCTCGTCAACTGACTTACCGGAATAGTAACATGCGCTCCTTCTACTCTTTCCTCATTACGCATCTCAACTAAATTAACAGCCTTAAGCGCATTACGACGATTAAACATAGCTGCATATGTTGGTTTATGACCCTCGACAACAGTAGCTTTAGGAATTTGTGAAGAACCATTAGAAATATTTTCGCATGTATTCACAACAGTGGGATCCTCCACTACCTTATCACATGCACTAGATAAACCAATATTAGTCTTAGTAGCATCACTAGCCCCACCTATATTCGGCTTACATGCAGAATTTTTGCATGCATCCCCATCCGTACCAACAACAAGTGATTCCACAATCAAATGAACAATATTCTCATTCAAGTTACGTTTACCCTGATCCTCCATTGTTAATGTAGCTTTTGGAATTGTAGACGACGTACCTTTAGCATGGTCGACCTTAATATTAGGAATGGAAGAAAGGATATTACGATGAACCTTCTTTAATATAGACTTGTGAATGGGAGTTTCACCAAGCCTACCCCCATTAGCAGGTAAAGAAGAACACTTATGACCCTTATTTTCACCAGACATCGGCGCCTCCATAAGCAAAACAGTAGGCGAAATAAAAAACCCTAAAACACCAACGCGCCTCAAACAGCAGCAACAGCACGATCAAGAAAAAACGAAACCCTAAGGTTGCGTTACACCATAATTACCCACACACTTATTTGATTAATGATTCAATAATAGCATCAATAGAATGAATAAAGGCAGCAGCGAAAAAGCGAAACCCAAAAAATACCACCGAAACCCTAGAACAAAAACCCACCGGCCCCAAATCAAAACCACTAGAATGAAATAATGCAAGATTAACCCACTAAAGTAGAATCAAAATAAGAGATAAGATCAGTTTTAATGTAAGAGAATCGATTGAAAAAGAATACACCAGGGAGTCGCCAAAGTCACCATGCGTTTAGGGTTTTTAATTGGAATAGACATACTAAACTAGATTGATAGATTACTTAATAAAATGATGTTTAAAACTTAGAATTGACATACCAGGGGTTTACATGATGTAAACGTAAGGATATTTGGCATTGGTGGATACGTGAGCATGTCTAGGGGGTCATGTAAGTAGTTGAAATGAAATAAAAGCAAAAATTTACCTGTGAAAATACCTCATATAGATATTTTAGTGAAAGTAACGTTGATGAAAATTACAGGTTGTTATAGTGTGTGTGTGTGTGAAATTCAAATTCAAGATGGAATGTGTGTATGTGGTGAAGTGGAGGATTTGAGTGAATAGTAAATATGTGAATGAAATTTTTTTGATGTGAGACAAGAAGAGAATGTTTGGAGAAAAAGGTACAAGGAAGGTACATTGCGTAAGGGCATAATAAGAGGAATGTTGAGGATGTGAGTTGGCATGTGCGAGGATAAGATTTAAGAGAATTTGAATGGTTTAAGGTTTATTTGATGAACAAAGGTTTGATTATGAGATAATCATATTGTCATTAATTAAGAAAAGAGTTAGACAATAATGATTGTGGAGTGTGTTCGGGGAATGATGTAATTCAAAGGATAATCATAAATCAAATAACTCAAGTCAAGTATTCACAATATCATAATTCGTGATTAACCAACACTTGACGTAATCAATAATCATCTTGATGCAAACAAGCTAAGTGCTTTGCATCACAAGTAAAGCATTTCCCATAACAAGAAAGGATGTGTTTACGCAAAGAGACCTTTGACTTTGTTTGACCAATAAGGGACTAAACCCGTTACATGATTAGAGAAGAAGTATGCACGGAGTATGGTCAATGAATACTTTTACTTGATGTTATATGAAAAGTATGAGTCTCCTAGGTTTGGAAAAGCCTTGGCTAGTGGCGTTTGATAAACTATTTGAGTAGGAATTTGTCGAAAACGGGATGTCTTGATTTTGAATCCCTCTAAGTCTAAAACTCGTTTCGAGTGTTCCTAATAACTCAATTATTATATTCATACTTGTAATGAAAGATCCATATTTGTCGGGTAAGGGAAAAGTTGACTTTCAAAAACCGAGACGCCCAAAATCTGAGGCTGGTGAGTGGCCACGCTACTGGAGTGCAACTTGTAGCGGCAAACCCAGTTTTGGGTCATTTTGGTTTTTAGCTTATCTTTGTGATTTTATGTGTTGTGAAAGTTTATTTGTCATCATTAAAACATAAAGGAGACCTAATCAATGTTGCACCAACACCATGTTCTTTATCGAAGTAAAATTTGATCCATTTTTAACAAAGGGGGGCTTGAGATTATAGTTGTTGACGGTGGCTGTTGTTTAAGATATCTGATAAGGATTTAAAACATACCTTTTTAGGGGGTAATTTAAGCCCTAAATCGTTACATTTTATATCCGTTACTGCTTAAAATCGTTCTTTTTCACATTTTAGTTCTTTTGGAAGCAAATTGCTGGAACAAAGCATTTTTTGACGAAAAGGAGCGAAAACATGAAGCAAACGACAAAGTCAAGAAAACAAGGCTATTTCTAAAACCTGACGGCGTCCCAACTCCAAGGGCGACGCCATATGCTCCAGGGTTTTCAAAAACTCTCAGCGGCGTCTCAAAACATATTTTGGTTTCAACAAGTGATGGCGTCATGCCTTATTCCATAAGCCCGTCACCCTTTATATTTACATTAAATGACCAAGATCCTTCCAAGACGACGTCTAGAAGTAACCTAGACGGCGTCACTACTTTCTACCCGACGTCTTCCCAATGATGACTTGTCCAAGACGAAACCCTAATGACGGCGATCAGACAGCGTCACAATCAAAACATGACGCCGTCGCGAGTGTAAAATCTATATATAGTCTTCGAATTTTCTGTATTTGGTGTGCATTATTTTGGAGAGCCAACCCTAGTTCGTTTGAGGTCCGACTTGGACAGTATTTTAGGGTTCCAAGCCCTCTTTTACACTTAAAGTTAAGTTTGTTTATCCAATCTATCACCTTTTTCATCTATGTTTGATTGTTTGTTTGTGTTCTTGCTTATCTATCATGCGTAACTAAATTAATTAGTGTTTCCTTAGATCCAATGAAACCTAGTTATTGATTTTTGTTAGGTTTTCTCTTGTTCTAATTGGTAGATGCTAGAATAAAGAAAACTGACTTCTTCTTTAATGGTTGCGAGCTTGAACATCCTAAATAGCAAAAAGCCTTGAGAGTGCACTTTTGGCCATCGTTGTGTTTAATATGTGAGTTGTAGCTTGAGGATAATAGGATATTCGGGGGAGATACCTCGGTAATTAGCGATCCCGGACGTTCTAAAGGAGAGTTACGATTCATAGAATTGGGGAATTAGGCACCACCTATGACTAACACGGAATACAACGCATCAATTAGAATAAGGATGTGACAATTTAACCGACCAATAAAAGATGACTAGGGAATAAGAAAATCTAAGTGAACATGCTTTTAATTATCATAAGAAACAAACTCACTCGATCCATAGCTTTTACTTTTAATTAGTTTAAATAGTTTTAAATTTAAAATTTTAAGTAGTTTAATTGGTAGAATTACCGACCCCCACTCTTCAAACCCCGAGATTTTACTTGCTTTCATAAAAAAAATATAAAATACTAAAACGAATCTTCCTCACCTCACCTTTTCGTCATACATCTCTACTAGCATCTCTATTCTCCTTGAGAACGATCAACCTTCTGGGCTTGCCCGTACTACACTGTAACGATTAGGTACACTACCTAGTGGGTTGTAAAGCTTGCTTTCAGAAAAGGAAGTCTTTCGACCCCGAACCACGCTATCAAGTTTTTGGCGCTGTTGCCGGGGAATAGAATAGCTAGTTAGGTTTCTATCTCAATTAGGTTCACTCGCTTGATTCCTATCAAGTGAACCTTTTTTTATTAGATTTTTTGTAGACTATCCCCTTTCTTCATGTTTTTGTTCACAACCTTGTCACTTTTCATCATGTAAGGTCATAATCCACCTATCAACAACGATACACCATAACATCCACTACCATCACCACAAGACCCGCCAAGAGGCCTTACTCTTGGTGAATACTCTAGACCGAGCCTTCAAGGCTATAGGAACACCATTGAGCTTCCACGTTTAGCTCAAACTATGGTCGTGCGATCCGACACCATCCGGTTGGTGCAAAACGGATGTGCATTCCATGGACTTCATTCCGAAGATCCTAATCAGCATCTCAAGGATTTCTTAAAAATCGTTGATTCAATTGACCTTGATGCTACCACTCGGGAGACTACGCGATTGCGTCTCTTCCAATTCTCTCTAGGGGACCAAGCTAGTAATTGGCTTGAGCGTCTTCCCGCGGGATCCATCTCAAGTTGGGATGATCTCACTACCCATTTCCTCGCCCAATTTTTCCCACTAGGGAGAACAACTAAGCTTAGGAATGATATCTTGATGTTCCAACAACTTCAAGGTGAATGACTCGATTCAAAGACTTACTCCACAAAGTCCCTCGCCATGGCATTGATCTTTAGCTCCAAGTCCAAATTTTTTATGATCATGTTAATCTCCCCACAAGGTAAACCATTGACCAAGCGTCCGGTGGTAAGTTTAGTGAATTAACCACGGAAGAATCAAGGGGTACTATAGAGGACCTTGCCTTCTATGACAACGAATGTTGGAATGACCTTCGTGAGTTGCCCAAAACTGTTAAGGCTATTCCTTGCCTTAAATTGACTCACAACTTTTCAATCATAGAATACTCGAACTTAAAGATCCAGTCAAATTCCTAATGAGTTCCTACGAAGCTCCAAAACCTTCACGCCAAGTGAATAAAATCACTTTCTTTTGTGAGTTATGTAGTGGTCCCCATGAAATTCGTGATTGCACAAAACTCTCCGAACAAGATTTTGCGGACTACGTCTCCACGCGTATCGATGGTGCGGGAGAGAACTGGTACACTTTCAAACCTGAGAAAAACAACATAGGAAATCCCTATAACCCTTCTTGGAAGAATAATCCTAACTTGAGGTGGAACCAAAACTCAAACCCGCCTCAAAACAACTCTTCCACTCCACCTAATATGTTCCAACCAAATGGTTCATCTTCGAACCGTACTCCCTACAACAACCCTTCCAAAACCGGTAATCCCAATAATCTTGAGGGGATGGTATCCAACTTTATGTCATCCCAAGAAGCTCGGTTGTCTAAACTTGAAGCCGATTTCAAACGACAACAAGGCGAGATGACAAATAAACTCGACACCTTCTTGAAAGTCTTCAATGACCGAGTTGCGGGAGCACTCCCAAGTGACACCGTCAAGAACCTAAAAGTAAACTCGATTTCGTCGAACCAATGTTCTTGCTCACCAAGGGAAAGCGCATATCCATGCCCGTCACACCCGCAAGTCCACTCGGTTAACGCTATCAAAACATGTTTCAAGTAAACTACCCCAAAAGACCAAAAACCTAAGTTATTGGTCAATCCAAATCTTGAAAAACCAACTAACCGAGAACCTGAATCTACTCTAGAAGAGGAATTTAAGGAGCTCTATCAAGAAAAACCGATTCTTGAAGTCTTGACTCATGCGCCATACTATCATGCTTTAAGAGACAAATATGAGCAAACACTAAAATTGGGAGAACGCGGGTCCGCGTTTGTGCAAAACAACTTACCTAAGAAGTTAAATGATCCTGTCTAATTCATTCTTCCGTGTAGCATTGTAAATTCCAAAGCTTTCGACACATTAGCCAATCTAGGATCAAGCATCAACCTTCTCCCATTGTCTCTCCATAAAAGCCTTAACCTAGGGAAGTTAGAACCAACGGAAACCATCAAAAGTTTAGCGGACGGAAGTTTTGCATATCCGGTAGGGATAATGAAGGACATGGTAGTACATATAGGAAAATCTACTCTTTTGGCGGATTTCCATGTACTAGACATGGCTAGTGATACCACGTGTCCATTGTTGGGGGGAAGTGGATTCTTAGCTACCGCTAGTGCCATAATCGTTTGTAAAATGTCCAAAATAGTGGTAGGAGAAGGAAGTGTTAGGTTAATCTATGATGTCAAGAAACATTCTTATGATGATGAGGATGAACAAACACCTCATTTGATCGCTTTAGATAGAAGACCATCTAGATATGGACCTTGGACTAATGGAGATTTCATAGGCCCTCAACGACCTTTCTATCTAGAAGAGGCATTCATGAATAACACATCTTACTTAGAGTAACAATTGGCTAGGGACATTGAGATGAATCCATTCGAGAATACTTTAGTGTTTAGGAAGATGACCGAATTCCTAGGAACCTTGCCTATTGATCTTTGTATGAATAGATGGAAAGTTGTGAGCAATACGCCTAAGCATAAGTGGAATTGGGATAAGCCACCTAGTGATGGGAATGGAGAGTGGCACATTAGGATGACGATCTATGATCCTAATGGCGAGAAGTTTGAAAAGGCATACCGGACTAAACATACTAGTAGGAAGTTAAAAGAGAAGTTTGATCCTACCGATGTCCTTGAGGATGAACTCACTCACCTAGGTACGTAGTGGTATGGCTTCGAGTCTAGCTATAAGACTCATAAATAAAGAAAAACGCTTCTTGGGAGGCAACCCATGTTTATGTATTTGCTTGTTTATTTTTTATTTTTCATTTGTGTGTTTATATACATCTTTTTCATTATTGCTTAATTCTCATGTTTATATTATTTTGTGAAAATGCTTTATTTTGTTTTTAACTTCGTCTTAATTGCATATAAAAGTATTTTACAAAAAGATAAGTGTAGGGAAGTTCACATGTGTTTTTAGAACTAATATGAACATAAGATTAACAATAATTGAAATTGTATATATTTGTGTGTTTGTTAGAGTCAAATGCTTGTATGGAGTCACAATGGATGTTTTGGAGTAATTTTTCCAGGTCTTTGAAGAAGTAATTTTTCCAGAATTTTTCTGAAAAACGCATCTGACTCATTCTGTCAGGACAACCTGACGGCGTCGGGATTAACATCCACAGCGTTAGGCAAGGTATAAACAATTTCCAAATTTTTTATTTTCTGTCTAATTTGTAATTTTTGGAAATTTCCAGGATTCTTAATTTTCCAGAAATCTACAAACATCTATTTTACATGCATTATATCTTACTTGCTTTCTAGTGTAGTTTTCTTTTTATATAATTTTTACCGTCAATTATACCCGATGCTTCGTTTTCGTTTTCTTATAAGTATGCAGGTTATATTAGACAAGAAGATGAAGTATATGATGGAAGCAACAATTATTACTTACTCATTCTTCTTGGAGGAAGATTTAACCGCGATTCTACACATATCCTAGCGAGCTAATTAGGGGAGTATTAGTTTCTCTCCGTTATTTTACCTTTCTTTATCATAACTTTGATACTTTTGGGGAATATTGGGGATACTGTTCAGTTTAAGTGTAGGGAGGAAGAATAAAACGGGAATTTAGAAACTATTCACTCACTTGATTTTTGCCTTGTCCTTCGTAAATTGTGTAATAAACTATAAGAAATATTTGTTAGGGTAATTTTAGCACAGAATTTAAACTTTTTATGGCATTTACGAGTAAAACTTTAGTCTTAATAAAATGTCTCATGGTAGGAGTTATATGACTAGCACAAAAATCGTATACCACTCAAATTCCACCCCAAAAATGTCAGGTTTGCCCCTAGATCTTTAGGAATAAAAGCATTCATCTTTAATGCTTAGTGAGTTTACCGATAGTATAATAGATTCTAGAACTTGTTTTGTGATGCATTCCGAGATCACTATTGAGACTACATTCGTGTAGTTAGGATTAACTAAATGATAAGAGGCATTAGGATAACCCTTGTTTTAAACCTGTAATTTAATTACGTCAACCTCATCGGTTGAGTAATTTTCCCTACACCCTTACGATGTACTCATCTTTAGTACACGACACCCATAGTTAACCCCTCAGAGCCTATCTGTTCGCGGTTCTCGTGATTTTCCGGTTTTCGGAATATCAATGAAGAGCATTATTTACAATCCACCCCCAAATGTTACACCCAAATCGCCTTAGCCCACCTTGTATGCACTCATCTTTAGTGCATTATTGTAACTATTGTTTAAACCCTTAGTTCAATTATCTAGTTTCTTTAGTGCATTGTTTAGTGCATTGTTGTATTACATTTGAATTGTTTTATACGTAATTGTTAGGTTGCGTTGTTTAGCTTGGTCTGATTGTAAGTTGCACGTGTGTGTGCATTTTTATCGCCCTGATCGAGCAGAGATGGGGGATTCACCCTCATCCTTTGTACTTCAACGTTTTTTTGGTGTATTGAATTTTACTGGGCGGAAGGCCTTTTACCCAAAAAAAAATTATCTAGTTTCTTGAATGGTTGCTAAGTTGAGTCATATCCTTTGTAAACAGTTTGGGACGATTGGGACTCATGGGTTAAAGTAGTATTTTATGGAGTAACGGGAAGGAACGTTAAATTCAATTTCCCTTTGCCTACGTAATTAAGTACTCCAAGTGTTTTGATCTTTTCAATTCGGGTAAATTATTGTTAGTGAAATAAAAACTCAAGTGTAGGGATGCTCTTATAAATCCCTTTATATTGATGTTATCTTAGAGGATCGTAGGGTAAAAATGTATGAAAAACAAAAACGAAAAAAGAGAAGTGAAAAAAATGAGAAAAACATACGGACTACCATCCTACATCTATCTTTTATGTTTTATTTTTATGTCTTATGTTTATGTAAAGTTGTTATTTAGTGTTAGTGAGTCAAGTCTTGTCTTAGCAACGCCGTGTTTTACATGCATGTAACTTAGATTTTTGACTTGCCACCACTAAAAATTCCTCATATCCAACAAACCCCTTTTATAGGATTCGTGTAGGTTTAGGGGTTGGTGTGTATGGAGAAAATAGTATAATAATATCAATATCAAAATAAACACGAGAATCGAATTGAAAACCTCTTAGGAAAAAGGTTAGTCAATCAAATCCCGTGAGTGAGATATGTGATACCGGATAAGGATATCCGAGTCGTTTCCCAACGAGGTGTGAATGGGCAACGTCGTTTTAGGTTTGTTATTAAAATGCTCGATTTTTCGGGTTTGATTTTTTATTACGTTTTAGATTCTAATTAAACAACTAAAAGGAAATTAAAGCACGTAAATAGCAATTAAATCAAACTAAAGCGTGTAAACTAAAAAAGTTACCTAAATCTATCTTAAATACAATTTTAATTTAAAAAAATACGTAATTTACGGGAATTTTAAAAACGCGATTTAAAACTAAATATTTCAATTTAAACCCTACAACTGAAATTATATTTTTCCTAGATACTATTTGATAAAAGAAAATTTTAGGAAAAAGAATTATATTTTTTTGATTATTTTTATATTTATTATGAATTAAAAAAAGAATTCTACTAATAAAATGCTTAAAAAAATACTGAAATGACTTGGAAAATTAGGGAAAAATAATTTTTGCGACTTTTTGATTTTCCTAAAACTGAGAAAATTAAATTTATATTTTTGTGACCTTTTTCTGAATTTCTTTGATTAAAAGCTATTTAAAATTGCTTAAAAGTCTAAAAAAATAGTAAATGGTTTAGGAAAATATGAAAAACTATAGAAAAGTCCTAAATATTATTCTAAAACTAGGAAAATTATCAAATACAGCTTAACAGGATTGGATAAGCAAATTGGGCACAAACTGTTTGAAATAAGTACATTAAAATAAGCTAATATGGATAATACTAAAGCTAAAAGGGACTAAGGGAAGCCTATGGGAGCAGAAATAAG
Organism: Chrysanthemum makinoi; assembly: GCA_910596185.1. Taxonomy (NCBI): domain Eukaryota; kingdom Viridiplantae; phylum Streptophyta; class Magnoliopsida; order Asterales; family Asteraceae; genus Chrysanthemum; species Chrysanthemum makinoi. The sequence continues at coordinate 160,609,674 of OU343223.1, read as the reverse complement.
TTAGGGATCACTACTGAATAAGCTAAAACTAAAGGGAACATATTATTACTAATAAGCTAAAGGATGCTAAATAAGCTAATGGAGATGGAATAAACTAACACATTGGTTGGTTACTTCCTTGGTAAGACGATTGCTTTCCTGAATGTTCAAAGTTATGTTAAAAATACTTGGGGAAAATACGGTTTGCAAAAGGTTATGAAAAACGGTGATGGTGTGTACCTTTTTAAGTTTGCTACCAAGGAGGGTGTGGATCGTGTTTTGGATCGAGGTCCGTGGATTATTCGTAACTCGCCTATTATTCTCAACAAAAGGACTCCTACTTTACTCCTGAATAGAAATGAGGTAACCAAGGTACCGGTTTGGATTAAATTGCATAAAGTTCCATTGGTTGCTTATTCAAAAGATGGTTTAAGCTTGATTGCTACATAAATAGGAAACCTATTATGTTGGATGCCTTTACTAGTTCTATGTGTGTTTAGTCATGGGGTCGTATTAGTTTTGCTCGCGCCTTAGTTGAACTAAGCGTTGATTCTGATTTAAAGAGCACTGTTAGTATGGCTATTCCAAATGAAGATGGTAATGGTTTTACGACAGCGATTATTGATGTTGAATATGAATGGAAGCCTCCACATTGTGGTGATTGCAAATCTTTTGGACATACTCCTTTTGATTGCCCAAATCGTATTAAGGAGAATGTTCACAATAACATTAATGTGGCAGTTAAGGAATCTAGTCTGGTGGATGATCATGATCAGGGATTTACAGAGGTTAGGAATCGTAAGTACAAAGGGAAGAATGTGGCATCTTCGTCTCAATCTCGTCCTATTGGAGGTGTTAGGCTTAATAAGCCTAAACCAAATTTTTGGAGACCGAAACAGATTGATCCTAAGGTTCAATCTACTAGTAAGAACTCGAAGGCTTCTAATTCGTTTAATGTTTTGGCCTCTTTGGTGGAGGAGGATGTGGATGGGGTTCAGCCGAATGAGAAAGGATCACAAGATCAGCTTGTGAGTGGTTTGTCAGAGAAGATGCAGGTCGAGGCCTCCAAGCCTAGTACTTCTTCTTCTCCATATACAACTTATCAAAAGGTGGGTAACCCATTCTCTAAAGTGGGTAATGTGGAAGTTTCTGACAGTGATGATGATGAAGTGTTTGATGACCACGTTGGGACGTTATATTCTGGAAGTGGTGGTAAGGAGCAAAGTCTTTATGATGATGATGATTTTGGTCTCTCTCCTGCTCAAATAAAGGCTGCTGGTCTTCAAGATTTTCATCTTAGTTAGGATTCGTTTTGTTTTTGCATAAATTTTTTATGTATGGTTTTTTATGCTGGTTATGGGTTGGTAGTCTTTTTGGTTTTAGCTAGTTGTCATTTATGGTCTGTCATAAATGATTTAGTGGTTGTGGTAAGCGATTGCTTGTGGTTAATGTGGTACGTCAGCCACATTCCATTGTACTTAAACATTTTTTGGTGTAATATATTTTACCGGGTGGAATGCCCTTTACCAAAAAAAAAAGTTAATCTAAGGTATCCTAATAAGCTCAAGGGATCCTAAATAAGCACTACCTAAGGCAATAAGCACCTAAAAAGCGCTTAATGTCTGCTGTGGTGCAGGGGAAATGATATCCAAACCACCAACTTCAAAGCACTTGCAGCCTTAGTAAAAGATTTTTTTGAATTTTTTCCTTTTGAGGGAAGTGAAAAGCTATTGAAAATGCTATTTCTAATTTTTAATTATTTTTATGACAACTAAAAATGGACTTAAATGGCTAATGAAAACTGAGAAAACTGACTTTGGACAAAAAAACTCAACAAAATACCAACTTAAGACAGCTAGCAGACCTAGTAAAAGATTTTTTTGATTTTTTTCCTTTTGGGAAAAGTGAAACTATATATTGAATTTGCTATTTTTAATTTTAAAATTTTGTATGACAAATAAAAATGGCTAAAACAACTATGAAACTTGCTACTTGGACTGATTTAACAAAAGATTATGACAAGTTGCAAAATGCCCAAACTAACCCGAAAGCTTTGACACTATTTTGACACTTAACCAAACTTAAAAACCGACTCAAATGGGACTAAATGACACTAAAACAACAACTAAGTGTGACCTTAACTGCAGTTTACTATATTAACTGTTTTAATAAAATTTTAGACCCAAAACTTATCAAATGAACTAAGATGCTTAAAATCTACCTAAATATGATTAAAATGACTCTAAAACTGATCTTAGGAGTTAATGAAAGCTTTTTGAAATTTCTAAAATGACCAAAGAGTGAGAAATAATATTATGCCAAACACTCCTTTAAAAGGGGCAGTTTGGTATTTTTCAAAGGAAAACAGATTTTTAAGCTTGGGTTTTAAAAGAAACTATGGAATAAGCTGTAAAATCACTATAAAAGTAGTTTTCAACTAGATATAAGCACTAGAAATAAGCTATTACTAAAAAGCTATTATTTTTTATTTTTTAGAGATTTTTGATAAAAAAAACTTGTGAAACTTTATAAAACCTATACTAATGTACTAAATAGCAATATTAAACCATATTAAGCATAAAGGAACAATAGATATGCAGTTTGTTAAGAAAAATAAGCAGTTTGACTTTTTTGACTTTTTGGTTTTTTTTGGATTTTTAACTTGTAAAACTTATGAAACTGAAAAGGGACTTCTGTGAATACTAATAAAGACTCACAATAAGCTATAGAGAAGCTTTTATAAGCTTATGATGATAGAACAAGGACTAATCAACCATTATGAATAAGCATAAACATAATATTTGGACACAAATCAAAAGGAACTACTTTTATTATTAAAAATTCTAAAATACAAAGTAAGAATAAGCTTTTTTTTTTGGGTAAAGGGGAGTAATCCTGCACCCTGGTAAAGTATATTAACCAAAACGTTTAAGTACAATGGATATGGGTGAAGTCCATATCTCGGCTGTGCAGAGGCTACAACACTAATATAAGCGACGAACATTCCTATAACTACTAATAACCACCATATAAAAGTGACAAACCACTTTTATAACAAATAGTGGACATAAAGATATACGACTAAAATAACGAGTTCGCATAAGTCAAGTAGGTCACTTGATTCTCCAAAATTCGTCATGACGTCCATACAACCATTGGTACAAGCATTATACCAAACTTCCCATCAACACTCCGTAAGCGACCATCAAATCAGATTTCCAAAGAGATCGTAGGGAACATGAGAACACCAACCATCCTAACCAAGCGTTAGGATCTTAAATAGTAGATTGAATGTACACTAAACAAGATCATGAGTAGATTGAGGCACAAGCAATCAATCCAAAGTTTTTGAATAAGAACTCTAAGAAACTTAACTTCAAAGAAAAAAACGCCAACAAATCACATAGAACTTCACTCTCCCAAAACCAGCGTTCCAATTCGAACCGGCAACTACCACGACCCATAGTGACTCAAGAACAAAAACCATGATGGTTACATTCAAGAAGATAAACCACGATCATCAGATCGACTTTCCACCTACAGCACAAAGATATATAACAATAAAAGCATCAAAGAAACCTAGCGATCAACCATCAAAAAACTAAAACCTAAAAAGAGATCGTTCATGTAGCTTAGATCTTGATCGCTTCCATACAGCCATAGCACCCAAACGATAGAATGTAAAACCAATAAGGTTTTATAATAGTTCAACATAGATCAACCGAGAAACACCTACGAGATCGATCTATAAATAAAAAAGTCGATAACCGACTTAGATAAACCATGGTCGGTCATTCAAAAAGAAACCAAAGGCGGTTTGTAATATATTCGATGATACCAAATCCGAAACCCTAAACCAGATTCCAATCCACAAAACAACCAAGAATGGTCGACTTTCCGAGAAAACAATTAATATACGATTAGTTAGGGTTTATAAGATGCCAAGATAAAATAAAGGAAAAAATCCGAAAAAGATATATAGAAAAGCGAATGCCAAACTCTACTAAGGATATCTAATCCCAAAACGTATTGCATACCCTTGAAACAAGGATAGATGGCGTTTGGGGGTAAGTGGCGAGGAGTAGAGTGAAATGGTTCTCGGGGAGAGAATTTTAGGGTTTTTTATCGCTGTACAACATGTTCAAAAAGTAAGAATAAGCTTTTAAAACAATAAAACAGTAAATAAAACATAAAATTTAGACAGAAAAATTAAATACTTAAAAAAAGACAACTTTCTTGTGATACAAAGGGGTCCTATTTATAGCTGAGGTGGAGGGTTGCTGCTAGGGTTTGTGAAGCTCCCAGAAGCTCTAATTTCGTCCCTTGGATCAGTTTTGGTCCCCAATAGTCAATCTCAGACTTTCATTATTCCCATGATGTGGCACAGCCAATAAGAAGGCTCCATCTGTCATTTTCCAAGTCAGCTTCCAGAAGCTTTCCCAAGATGCTTAGTATGATGTATGGAGTCAAGGTAATATTGTTGGAGCAGGATAAATGTTCCTGGGGAAGATGTACAGTGGTTGGAGGTAAAAAGGGTGGGATTGACTTATTGTTTGACTGGGATTAAATGTGGGATGGACTGGGGTTGTGAAGGGGTTAAAGAGAGGGGTGCATAAGGATTGTGGACAGGGTTCTTCATAAGGTGTTGAGCTGGGGGTTCAAATGTAGAGAGGGGGTCAGTTGGTGAGATGGGGGGTCAGTTGGGAAATAATAAAACGGAGAAGGGTGTATTACTAGGTTTGACCGGTTGTTTAGTGGAGTTTGACTTGGGCTTTTGGGGTACAATGGGCTTGGGATATATGGATAGGTAATGGGTTAGTGTAGTATTTTAAAGTTAACATTCATCAAGTGATCTTAACATTCATTAAGGGTAAATTTCGCCAAATTGATAAGTTGAGGGACTCAAGGTGTATTTTTAGCATCGTACTTTCAAGGGCTCAATTTGATAACTCCATAAACTCCAAGGAACAGATTTGCTAATTTTGATTCTTCAAGGACTGATATTGCCAATTCTGAAACTTCAGGGACTATCCTTGACGATTTGAGAAAAGATGATCCAAACTTGAAAATTCCTTCCCCGGCCTCGGCTTTTTGCACTTTTCCAAATCTCATGCTCGTTTTCAGCCGTTTTGTCTTTTCTTGTTCGTTTGGATGATATCATCCTGTTGCACTACACAAAACACAAAAACACAACTTTTTATGGCTTTAGAGGTTAGTTTTTGGTCTTTTTGGTTTGATTTTGATAAAGAAAAGGTATATGTTTTCACATATACCAATTCCCTACCCGAAGCAAAACATTATAACCCTTTGTAAAGACCTCTTAGATAGTTCCTAGGTGCTTATGCCAAAGCGGTGGAGGTTTGATCTATTATCAAGCCTATGGTAATTTATGTGCTATGACATGTAGAGAGTGTTTATCTTCCATTTCCTTACATGTTATATTTCATATACACCTGAGAGATGAGAGAATCCAAACACCAATTGTGAGGTGCTAGTGTATAATTTCCGTGCTTATTTTGACAACTGTGGCGCTTGTACTTGTTGTAGATTGTTTTAAACAAATTCTAAATGACCCGTAACTCATAAATTGATTAGCCAAAAGCACATTTGCTTGAGGATAAGCAAATTCGAAGTGTAGGAATATTTGACAAGGATTTAAAACATACATTTTAGGGGGTCATTTAAGCCCTAAATCGTTACATTTTGTATCCGTTACTGTTTAAAATCGTTCCTTTTCACATTTTAGGTCTTTTGGAAGCAAATTGCTGAAATGAAGCATTTTTGGACGAAAAGGAGCGAAAACGACAAAGTTAAGAAAACAAGGCTATTTTGGCTTTGACGTCCCCAACTTCAAAAGGCGGGCTTAACTCGCCCGAGGTTTTCAAATACTCTCAGCGGCTCGAGAACATATTTTGGTCTCAACAAATGGCTGGCCATTTATTCGAATCCCTTTCTTTTTACATCAGACGACCAAGATCCTTCCAAGATGACGTCCAGAAGTAACCCAGAAGGCGTCACTACTTTCTATCCAACGATGTCCCAATGATGGCTTGTCCAAGACGAAACCCTAATGATGGCGATCAGACGGCGTCACTATCAAAAGGCAATGCCGTCGCGAGTGTAAAATCTATATATGGACTTCGAATTTTCTGTATTTGGTGTGCATTATTTTGGAGAGCAAACCCTAGTTCGTTTGAGGTCCGATTTGGACAGTATTTTAGGGTTCCAAACCCTCTTTTACACTTAAAGGTAAGTTTTTTTTATCCAATCTATCACCATGTTTCATCGATGTTTAATTGTTTGTTTGTGTTCTTGCTTATCTATCATGCGTAACTAAATTAATTAGTGTTTGCTTAGATCCAATGAAACCTAGTTATTGATTATTTTTAGGTTGTCTCTTGTTCTAATTGGTAGATGCTAGGATAAAGAAAACTAGCTTCTTCTTTAATTGTTGCGAGCTTGAACTTCCTAAATAGCAAAAAGCCTTGAGAGTGCACTTTTGGCCGTCGTTGTGTTTATTGCGTGAGTTGTAGCGAGGGATAATAGGATATTCAGGAAGAGAAATACCGGTACTTGGCGATCCCAGATGTTCTAAAGGAGAGTTACAATTCATAGAATTGGGGAATTAGGCACCACCTATGACTAACACGGAATACAACGCATCATATAGAATGAGGATGTGACAACTTAACAGACTAATAAAAGATGACTTGGGAGTAAGAAAATCTAAGTGAACACGCTTTTAATTATAATAAGAAACACACTCACTCGATCCATAGCTTTTACTTTTAATTACTTTAATTAGTTTTAAATTTAAATTGTTAAGTAGTTTAATTGATAGGATTACCAACCCCCACTCTTCAAACCCCGAGATTTTACTTGCTTTTATAAAAAATATAAAAGACTCAAAAGAATCTTCCTCACCTCACCTTTTCGTCATACATCTCTACTAGCATCTCTATTCCCTTACAGAACGATCAACCCCTGGGCTTGCCTATACTACACTACAATGATTAGGTACACTGCCTAGTAGGTTGTAAAGCTTGCTCGTGGAAAAGGAAGTCTTTCAACCTCGAACCACGCTATCAATATCCACATGGTTGAATACTTGGTTACAAAAGTCAATGGGATGTTGTAACACCCCCAAAATTAGCACAGTGAAAGTATTCGGGTCGTAGGGTGCTACTAAATCAATATCCATAACACAAGGAAATAAAGAATGGAAAATTTATTCCATTATCGAAAGATAGATTAATTTAAGAAATCTTTTTTCACCATTGTTTCAAAGTGCGGAAGTAAAGCCCATAAAAATATATGTTGTCCCATTAAATGTTGTATTAGATATGCTTGGAAACACTTCGGATGCCAGTCCTTAATAAAAATGCCTTTGCCAATGCCCACGCCAAGAAGCAAACATGAGAAAAACATGCTAAAGTGTCAACACAAAGGTTGGTGAGTTCATAGGTTTAAGTCAAAGTATTCAAGTTGGACCACAGTTATTTTTATATAAGCATCTCCGTGAATGATATTATATGTGTAAAGTCTATTATGTTAGTACCAAGTTCATGCAACCGAAGCTGCTGACGGTGTGCATGCATCTAGAACATGATAACAAAGGCCGGCAAGTGTATTTCCAATACACTTGTATTGATATGATATCGTTCGGCGTTTGCCTATCGGTCAAACTTCGAGCGGGATATCACCTAATAGATCTATTCATAACATCGCACTTCCCAAAGAGGCGGTAGCATAATGGGATTCAAGGTTGTTTCGCGTAATAGTGTAATCGGTTCAGTCGAAAGAGTTTGCATGTTTCTCACCCCATAGTTTTATAAAGCAAGTAATAAAAGTAAAAGTGGGGCTATAAACTCACCTTAGCGATAGTGATAAAGCATAAAGAGATCAAGTGTGATATAGCAGTGGCTCCAACCCGAAACCTAGGAACGAGATGGCAAGTCTCAGAATAATGATAACATTTGGTTCACGACCAAAATGATAGAGCATTGAATATACAATTCAATATAGCGATATTAGCGTTGATTTATAAATATAAGGATGTTGCCAAGAGTTTAAGATGTGTCGGTGATTTATAACGTTTTCATATATTTATATACTTATGAATATATATAAGTTTAATTAGATATCGACGTAATAATTCTCGTTATGAACTCTAGGTCGTCAAAATACTCGTTTTTATAAAGTCGTTATAAGTTTTACAAGTTTTCTAAACATTTTCCCAAATTTACACTTTTTACTCTCAAGTTATAAAATATACGAGTTCTGGGTAAAAGGGCTTATTCACCCTAGTAAAATGCATTACACCAAAAAACGCTGAAGTACAAAGGATGAGGGTGAATCTCCCATCTCTGCCCGATCAGGGCGACAAAAATGCACAAACAAGTGCAACTTACTTGCAATCACAATATAAGAATGACAGACCATTCTTATAACTTACAAAATAACCAACAAGCTACATAGGCTAAATAAAAACTCAAAACCATGTATATCCTACTCAGGAAAAAACCTGAGCCTTCCATATCTTCCATGTTATCTTCATAAGCCAACTAGAACTCAAAAAGCTCAGCAATCATGACATAGATGAATAAACATATATGTAGAAGCCGCATACATATGGTAAGGCACGATCCATATAACCATTACACCAGCTTCCAAACCCGAATATTGCTTCCACAACTTACAACATAAGCCAATTACGCAAGTCATCAATCACCACAATAATAACATAAGAATGTAGTATAGATGAATTATTGACCTGCATAAACCAGAAAAAGGTTTGACAAACCCTAATATCCAACCAGCCGTCAAAAGACGACTAACACATAACCAACCATAATCTGCTAACAAATAGGAATGTAGAATAGTAGACCGGATCATAAGTAAAACAAATTAGGGATTATAAAACCAACCTAGCATGATAATGACAGGAAACAACAAGTCATCACCAATATATATATATGGATAAAGAACCGATATATAACTTACGCGTGTTCTAACCACCACATTAAATGACCGGCAATCTTTATCAACCGTAGGAGTAGTAGAAACGACCCCAAGGTATGGCAGTACCTAACATAAATGACCCCCAATCCCATGGTACGCTGCAAAGGAGCATCATTATAGGAATAATGTGGATGTACGGTCGAGTCAAGCATAGAGCGAAAATAGAGGTCACCAAAGTTAACGTCCAACGACATCAAGTCTTAAGATCACAAATTATAAAATAACCCAAAAAGAATAAATCGAGCAAGATGTAATTAGAGTATATGTAATCCCTAACTTCCAATAAATCAAACCGCAAGGATTACAAGATCATCGTTAACTTGACCGTTTCGATAAAACAATAGGATGAATAATCCTAACTTGACTTTCATCTCTTAACCCATACATATAGTACCAATCTTATTTAGAACATGCCAAAAGAACAACCGGATCTCGAATCAAGCCTAAAACTATAAAACCTATAGAGTGAGGTTAATGCAGCCGTTAAGAATATGTGACAGCGAACCAAAAGCGCCCCAGAATATAACAAGAACACCTAATCGTGCACGAGATATGGATGGAATAGTCGGGATTGATGAACAAGAATATGTAAGCGATCAACCAGAGCCCAGCGGAAACCCAAATAAAATGAAAACCCTCAACGTTTCTGGACTTAAGGGGGATTCCGAATATTAGGGTTTAGAAGCAAATCCTCGAGATAGGGCGTGTAAAGAGCGCCGCCGTATCTAAATACACACAAAACAAAGAGGAACCGATTGCATACCCTTAGGTAGAGAGGCGGTTCTTATTTGATTGGCGAAACAAGAAGCGTTTTGCCGGTGCCTCAGAGAAAATAGGTTTTTGCTTGGGAGTCAACTCTACTAGACTTCTGAATATTCAACAGTTGGCTTCACGTTGGAAAAATGACAATTTGTATCCAAATATGTTTCTCATTCAGAATTTTCAGTTTTGGTCCCTTAACAAAACTGTTTTTTTCACAAAGTTGATCCCAAAAAATCATATTTACATTTTTAGTCCTCAACGTTTCAAAGTTTACATTTTTGTCACAAAATTTTTTATTCAACCTTTGACACAAGTTTTCCATATTTACAACTTCTACCCTGAACTTTTCCCATGCATACGTATAATATAAAAATATACCCTTTAACTTTCCAAAATGTTTACTATTGACCTGAAAACTAAAACAATTGCGAATTTAGTCCACATTTCGACTTATTTAGCTTATTAAACTTTCACCTTAGCTTATTATTAGCTTATTATGGCTTATGAACTTATTTTTTTCTAAGGTCGGGTATACTTTAATTGGGCCGCGGTTTTCGCGTGGCGGGCCTTAAGGCCCAACATGGTTTCGTATGTTTTAAAAGTTAACGTGACTTGGGGGGGTTTAATGGTTTCTTAGGTCATTTTTAACCTCATTGACTTGGTATAAAGTGATGCGTTATGATTTCATTTGCGAAAATGAAGGTTATACGTGACTTGGTTCAAAAGAAATATGTACGAGACCTTGAGTTTTTAAAGTAAAAGTATAACGCGACTTGTTATTAACAAAAGTTATAATTTATGGTTCGGTTGATATAAAAACGTCTTTATAGTTTTCCAATATTTCAAAGGTTTGCGTTATATTTGTTAGATGTTAATGTGATTGATTCTAAGGGTGCATTAATATATAAATCATGACATGAGATATTAACGAGGCAATGAAGTTTGAAAATACTTGTGAGGAACTTACAACACCCTAGAGGGTGGTGATGAGGTTTGTGGCGTGTTAGAATGTGACCAAATTGATTTCCCTCGAACCTTATACCCACACTAAATGACCAAACCCTTAGCGGTTTTCCTTTCCTCCTTGACCCGTCTCCACAGTAGGCGATTTATGAATGAGTGAGATGAGTTTTGAGTGAGTTAAATGTGTGAGCTTGTGTGAGTTTGTAGCTAAGTGGTTAGAGATGTGTTATATAGAGAAAATAAGCATGGATTCTCTAATATTTTATGTGTTCCTCCTAGTCCCAAGAGAAAGAAGAAATGGGTGTGTTGTGTTCTTGAGCGTGCATGATAACAGGCCCCCAAACATGGGCATGATTTGGGTTAAGTCAAATCACAAGGAACATGTAAAACATTAGGACTAATGGGTATTGAGGTCAAGTGGTCAAAGTGTGTCCTAGGCTTAATTTAAAAATAAGTTTAGGGTGTCTTGGGTTAGTGTTTGTCTCCCTTAGATCACCTTCACACGTAAGTTTAGATGACCAAGTTTTATATTTGAGTTTTTCTTTTGTCTTTGTGTCGCTAGTGTCACAGAAACATAGAACATATACAAATTTTACTTATGTCCATTTTGTGTTATAATTTCATTAGGGTGCGTTTGGGCTGAGAAACAAAAGGGCTAAGTGAGAAAGACAAAGGAATTAGGTTGGATTTGGATTTGCGTCTTTCGAGCTCAAGGAGAAGAATATGGTGTGGATTGGGTTGGGCTTAGAGGCCCGGTAAATAAATAAAAATAAAAATAAATAAATAAAAGTTTATTATATATTTTATATAATCTATAAATATAAAATAAGGAAATGTTATTATCTAGTTCAAGGTAAGTTACAAAAAAAATAACCCGTAACTTGTCGTGATTATAGTTCGAAAAGAAAGAAGAAAAAAAATGTAGCCACCACGTCCTCGTGGTTTAATATGCGGAAATCGTCAAGGTCAATACAATGAAGAGATGTAGGTATATACACCTAAAACATGGCGTGGGAAAAAGGGGCTAGTCGTTCAAGAAAGATTTGGTGACATGAGGTGATAGTTAAACAAAAGATAAAGGATTCATTAAGCGGAATATTTGGAATACAACGCGGTATCAAAAAAGAGTATAATAGATAGGAAACTTATGTTTGCCGTACTAATGGCTTTTCGGGTGGTTGAAGATGCTTGTGTTAAGGCTTCTTCATGTGGTGCACGCTTCAATGTGGATTTCTGACGTGTTTCATGGTATTGTTAGAGCTTTCTGGATCGCATTGAAGTTGATTGGAAGTACTATTTATGACTATGGATCTGATTGTCCTGAGTAAAAGATTGCGGTTAATTCACATTTTTTATCTTTTATATAGTCGTTGTAGTTGTATGTTATAAGAATGGCATGTCATTCTTATATGGTGGTTACATGTTAGTTGCACGTGTTGTGCATTTTTTGTCGCCCTGATCGGGCTGAGGGCATGGGATTCACCCATGTCATTTGTACTTCAATGTTTTTGGTGTAATAGTATTTTGCCAGGGTGAATTAACCCTTTTACCCAAAAAGATAGGAAACTTAAAGGATTGCAATCTAAGAGGCCGAAGAATTTCTTTGTTGTCGTCACTCTAGATAGTGCTGAAGTTGATCTTGACGCTCTTCTCTTTCTCCAAGGAGATAAGCTCTTCCTCGGGTTGCTCCAATCTGGTTGTTTCCATTCTGATCCTTTGGATTTTTTTTGGGTAAAGGGGAGTAATCCTGCACCCTGGTAAAATATATTAACCAAAAAACATTGAAGTACAATGTATGAGAGTGAGTTCCTCATCTCAGTCCCGTAAGACACTTACCTAACCACTATATAAGAATGACAGGCCATTCTTATAACTTACAAATCCAAATACAACTAACAATGACTAAAAATAAAATTACAATACATCGTAACTCAAGTAAACACTTAAGTCTCCTTAGCCATCATAGCGATCCAGAACTTGCACATGAAGAAACCCATAACCAAGTTTCCCCGCCTTCCAAATGCTCATTCCAAAACAAATCCATTTGCGACTTCTATTAGTATTATACAAGAAGCATAATCTAATAACCTAATAAGAATGCAATCCATAGCAAATCGAATTTGAACCATAAGCAGGGTGTAAGCATATAATAACTTGAACCAATCTTCAAAACAATCTGAGTGAATCACATGAAGACAACCAAAGATCAAGTCACAATGACACCACACCTCCCATGATCACACAAAGATTGAAATAAGTAACATCAATCGCACACCCTTCATACGCAGCGTGTGATCACAACGAACACTATGACATGATTTGAGTACCAATAAGCAGCCAAAAGCAACCAAGATCAGAATGCAAACCGATGGTATCATAACTGCCATAGACTAACACAAGGGTGATTGGCATAATCACTAAACCCTAACTTCCATAGAAACTAGTAGCATCGATCAAAAGATTAAATAAGATTGGCAACAATGACTTTGAACGATGAACAAGGATCCCTAAACATGACAACCAGCAATAACAATAACTAGACCGATTAGTATAACTTGAATGATCAGCAGGTCTTGAATCGAAACCAAGGGTTTTTGAACAAGGCACCCTCACAAACTTGACTACCATCTCTCTCGTAACCCCCCAAACAACGTCACTAACATCAGCGAAGAAACATCTAAACTGAACCAATCCCTAAAACGGGATAACTTGCAGCGACCAAAAAGACCGCACATCGAACCAGAACATGGATCCTAGAAGCGATTCAACCCAAAAGTCAAACCCTAAAACAATAGCATTAACAACAAGGGTTTCGCAGCACCATCACCACCCTACCAATCTTTTGCACACAAATACGAAATCCTGGATCGATATCGCGAGGTGACACTTTAACCAAGCAATTGATTAAAATAAGTGCAAAAAGATGGATTAAATCCATAAACCCAACAAAGAAATCAATAATAGGAGATATTAGGTGGGTTGCAAATAAACCCTAATAAAAAGCGATCATACAATAAGATTCGATTAGGGTTTAATGTAATAGCGATCAAGATCAAACTCTTAAAACAATTCCAACAGAAACTTTGGTGAAAAAACGATTAAGGGTATTAGAGTTGATCAAGAAAAGGACGGCACCAGAAAACCCTACAACCCTAAAAAGTCGACAACTAATAAACTACCCAAATCGCATAAAAAACTAACAAATCTGTAATAGGAACTAAAGAACACGGATGTTAATTAGTAGCAATACAAATCGTTAATGAATTATACAGAATTAGGAAGAGAATATTAGAAGAAAACGATTTAGGATTGTAAGGGTTTTTTGGTCGCCTTTTTTCACCAGAGAGAGAGGTAAATTTCGAAACAAAAAAATTCTTCTGATCCTTTGGATTGGGACACTCACTCTTGTAGTGTCCTCATTCTCCACACCCGAAGCAAGTTACGTCAGCAAGAGCCTTTGACTTGCTGTCTTTGGTCATGTGTCCAATCTTCTGACAGTTGCGACATTTCACAGTACATTACTTACTACGTGGTGAGTTTATAGCTACGCGGTGGGTGCCCTCATAGCCCTTCTTCTCTTCTGTCCCAACAGAGTGGACCTTAACTACCTCTTGTCTTTTGTTTTGACTGTTGTTGTTGTTTTTGGAGTTATCATTCCACTTCCGTTTGTTGTCCTCACTACTTCAGCGACATCCTCGATCACTTGATCCATCGACCTTAGCGTCACTTCAATAGTCTCAAGGGCGCTCCTTGGAGGTAGTCACATTTCCCTTGATAGTTGGAAGTAGCCCTCCGATGTACCGCTTTATTAAGCTAGTTTCAGTTGGTACCATCTTCGGACATAGCAAGGCCAACTCTTAGAAACGTTGGTTGTAGGATGCCATATCAGTGCCCTTTACCTTGAGATTCCAGAATTCAGTCTTCAACGTCTTGATATCATTATGAGGGAAATATTTCTTGAGCACCATACCCTTGAATTATTCCCAAGGCATAGCATAAGCAGCATCAATTCCTGTAGACTTCAGGTAATTATTCCACCAAGTTAGGGCAACCTCTTGAAAAGTGAACGAAGCAAAACTCACTATATCTTCATCTTCGCAGTTGCAGATCCTGAACACAGTTTCCAGTTTGTTTCAAACCATCTGGTCAAAACAACAGCTCCCTCCGTTCCATTATAACCGCCAGTCATACGTAGAATCTCCTTGTGCGTGGTACCGATTTGTTACCGGAGACCTAGAAGTTCCCAAGTCGATGGTTGAGTTGTTCAGATATCGCGACTAAGGCCGCTGGCTACACCGTTTGACCAATTGATCAATCATGGCTTAACTCATAGCCGGTGGGTTTGGCAGGACCTAGCAGAGCGTGTAGAGTAGGAGTAGCGGCGGGTCGGCCACGGGTGATTCTGGTTGACTTTCTCCTAGCCATCTTCTACGATACAAGAAAAGACGATAATTGAGTTTAGAATAGAAGGAGTAGTGTCGTATGAGGGTATTAAAGATAGAATATATGAGTGAAATAATAGGATGTGACCAGTGACAGGGGTGGCTTAAATACATGTGTGGATATAATATAAATCAAGTAGTTGAATGCTTCATAAAAAAAATTACATAGAAGCAATTATAGGAGTGTAGCATAACATTAATACGTAATAGTGTGTACGTTGCTTAGTTTAGCATGGAGAGGTAACAATCATAAGCATCCGTAGTCTACCCTACACTATCTTTAAGTTAATTATTCCTTAATTTCATTTAGTTTGTTACATCAACCTTATACTCATTTAAACTTCGCGACCCAATCAAACAAGAACAACCTTAAAGTTTAAATGTGATTCAATTAAGAAACTTAATGACTTTGAGAAATAATTAACTTAATCCAAATGAGAGCTTATACGAACCTAAGATGCAGCAGTAACACATAGCACGACTACATCATGTAACAGTAGTCAAGGCATGGTAGACATCGGCAACTGTGGCAGTGTTGAAGTGTTTTTAAGAAAATTTGGTTATAGTTTAGGTTTTTGAAAAAGTACCTAATTCTCTATAACCTTGGCTCTGATACCAATCTGTAACACACCCAGAATTAGCTTTTACTTTTGCGTTCGGGTCATGTGGTGCTACTAAATCAATATTCATAACACAAGCTAATAAATAATGGAAAATCTATTCCATTATCGAAAGATATATTAATTTAAGAAATGTTTTTACACCATTGTTTCAAAGTGCGGAAGTAAAGCCCATAAAAATATATCTTGTCTCATTAAATGTTGTATTAGATATGCTTGGAAACACTCCGGATGCCAGTCCTTAATGAATGCCTTTGCCAATGCCCACGCCGAGAAGTAAACCCAAGAAAAACATGCTAAAGTGTCAACACAATTGTTGGTTAGTTCATAGGTTTAAGTCAAAATATTCAAGTTGGACCACAGTTGTACATATAAGCATCTCCGTGAATGATACTATATGTAGTAAAAGTCTATTACGTTAGTACCAAGTTTGTTAGGTCACCATATTGTAACACAAGCATCAATATGTTATAAATATAAAAGAGAAGGGATCGGATGAACACTAAACACAATATACACGAGATGAATATGAAATGTTATGCGTAGGATATAATGAGAAGTGAACAACCAACCTTCAAATGAAGGTTTAAAACATTATTTATAAGGGAAGGGACTAGGGAAACACTACAAGTTCCCTTCCTTCCTTATGGGCTTGGGCCAAGGCTTATGGGCTTTCTACATAAGCCTTGCCTTTAATTCAAACATAAAAGCCTAATTAAGCAACCTATTACATGTTAATTACAAACACTTGAACTATAGTTTAGGAGTGATTCCAACAATCTCCCCCTAAGTGTTGGTAATAAATAACTTAAGTAATTTGAAACGTTGTTGGTGCTGATGTAATAGTTGCTTTGACGTCTTCTGACATTCTTCTTTCTTTTGAGAAGAAGTGCCTTGATTCTAACAATCTCCCCAGTGTGAGGATCTTGTTTTATTTGAAGTTTTCAGCTTTGACGTCTTCTTTTATCTTTGTTCTTTGTTCTGGTGTGGATATGGTGATGTTATGTTGTGGTTATCTGCATCAGGTCCGCTTTGTTGCTCAGGTGTCTCTACGTCCTTCTCCAACATGCTCACATGCTCTTTGACGTTGGATATCAGGATAGATGTAGTTCTCTTAGTCATTATACTTTGTAGATTCTTTGGCTTTGAGAAAGAATCATTCTGACCTTTGTGTTGCCTTTCGAGAGAACTTCAATATGTGTTGTTGTTGGTATGAGCATGTGGAGAATGTGCACGATCATCTCCCAGGAGCATCCATAAGAAGAAAACATAATAATGGGTTAGTGATAAACACCAATCATCATTGTAGTCGCTTCTTAAAGAGTCCACTACGATTGTTCTTTTGATGAATGTCTTGATTCCATTCACCTTGGTCGGGCGACCGTCCGAGTCCCATAAGGGACAGTCGGCATTACATTGAATAAGTTCAAGTAATGACCCACATCTTCAGGACTCGATTCTTGAAAGGAATCTCCTTAGCGGGATTTCCAGGACTTACAAGTTCGAACTCGGCGTGCAAAAGATAGTGTGAAAACACATCTCTAATTCTAGCAAAGGCTATTCCGAACCGAGTCCCTCAAGTAGGATAACACGATGTACTTAGTACACCTACAACAGAGTCAGCCGGTACACCAAGCATCACCCCACGATGAGACCGCTTGAGATAACACTAAGCGTAACCCACAAGGAGTTACCAAAGTGACTGCTGCCGTGTCGCTTTGATGTTAACCCCGGCGGAGTTTCCATTCAATCACTAAGGATCACGGTTGTGAACCCCCTAAATGTTCTCATTGCTAAGATCCGTAGGACTCTAGAATAGTATCACTTGCGTCCTTATTGTTGAACGACAAGTGATGAAATGTTGAGTGTTACTAAGAGATCTTTTGATGAATCTCGTGGCTCTAGACTCAATAGTGCGCTTTGGTTTTTCTGAGCGGAGACTAGGGAGAGGGTCTCCTTCTTCAATACCTGCAATCTCTAAGAGAAAGCCGATAGTTTATGTAGGGTTCCCTGTGAGAATGAAACAAGCTTACTTGAGTGAAACTTAAGTGGCTAATAGGTGCATGCCCATGGGTCCATGACGGCTTTAATCTTCAATACCAGTGTCAAGTGACAACCGGTAGCATATGAATTGAACTTGTCTCGCTCTAAGTTGAATAATTTGGAGGGCTATTTCTTTTCACCCTTTTCTTTACTTTTCTTTTTAATTCTTCAACTCCTTCTTTCTCCGATTCTCATTTTCTCCTTTTTATAATCATACCTAAGGACTTCTAAATTCTAACTATTGGTGGTATCCTTGGGTAGACCCCTCCGGCTCTGGCGGATCATAGGACAGTTATTCCTAACCTTAGTCACCTTATAACTCCATGACTAACCTATGTTGCCATAAAACCATTTTCATGAAAATCTCTCAAAGTGGTTATGAGTAAACACATTTTGTACCACTGTGAGAGTTTTGTACTGTGAGAGTTTTGTATTTTGTAGAAATACTCCCCCTCCACACGTGCTTAAGTTTTTTGACAGAAATCTGCACGGTGAGAGAAGAGCGTGCACTTTTTGAATTGATCGATTTGAGATAGACAATTCCCCAGAGACACTATGCGTTGCATAGTTAAAGAGTTGCATTGTCAACTTTTAGGTGACAACTAGCTCTAATAACTACCTTGAAGATGTGGACAACCTCGAAGGCTGTCAAACCTCCAAAGTTCATGTTTATCAAGGGTTTCTCGAATAGGTACAATCTACTCGGATAAGTCTTTGAGGACAAATCTTTTTGACATGTATGATTCAGAACTCACAATTCATGGGTTAAGTCTTTAACGAGGATTCAATCAATTTCACAACATATTTGTATCACACAATTTTTCTCCCCTCAAAATGGCATATAAATGGTATTTTTGATGAAATTGATATCGAATATGTCCATTTCGAAGTTTGTAGGAAGAATTCAGAGGAACTTTGTGAACAAGGTTTTAAGCAAGTACTCCCCCTCAACAAGTAATACTAACTTTTGAGGTTTTGAAAACATAGGGGGAAGTACTTGTTCTTTTGAGCAAAACTTTAAAAGTGAAAGTTTTGATAAGTTTTACTCAAAAGTAAGAAGCTTTCGCTCCTTTGATAAGGATTGTGGCGATGTTACTATTGGGTCCTTTTATTAAGTACGGGTTGTAATCTGTTATGTGCACAAGCCATTGTCAAATATAGATCAACACATCCAAATATTAGTAAAAGAAACAAATCAAGGAGTACCAGGAAGTCCGTCAATAACACAAGGAGTTCTTTCGGACTTTGATAGCCCTGTTAGAGATATGCTCGACGTCCACCCACTAAACTCTCCAAAGTCCTAATCTGATCAATTTAAAACAACCTTTCATCAATCCTTGTGATGATTTTCTTCGCATCCCTCTTTTCCCTCGAATTCCACCTCTTCTTCGACTCCTGCCTCTTGAATCTCCTTTAACCGATATGCTAACCCGTCCCGAACCTTCTTTAAAGTGTGATCACAAAACTTGTGAAGCTCCTTGCACGCCATGAAGCAGTTATGGTGAAGTTCATATGTAAACTACCCCAAACTTTGGTTTCTTAAGGATGGTGCTTGAGCGTGTGGTTGATATCGGAATGTATAGCATTGGTGGTGTGAGATTAACACGTTTTTGATATGATTCCACGGCAAGTTGAAGGTCTTCAACACGTTCTGGATGACTGATTCTTCCGATGAATATCGCAATGACTTGATGTATCGGGAGCTGGATGTTGGTGGAGAACTGTCGCATTCGACCTTGTACCTTAGCAAGATACATGTCTTCAATGTCCTTGAGTGACAATCTCGGAAAATCCGCCTGATAAGTCATATTCCTTTCGTCTTGGCGTTTGACTATGATTTTCTTCAGAATGAGTAGTCCCACTTAGTAAACGGTGACATGCATTATAGCAGCGATCCGTTGTTCATTTGTACACCTCTTTCTTTCGATTTGAGTACACCGTACCGTAGTAGATTCTTCTTCGCTCGGGCGGTGATGAATTCCATGCTGCATCAAGGTCATAACTAACCACATTATCAACCGAACATATGTGTGGCTTTCCCTCGATGGCCACATTGTTGGAGAAGATAGTGCCGGAAAGGGAAGGTGAGTGAAGTAGCGTATTTCTTGCTAACATCGCTACTGTGCTGAAGAAATTCCAGGTCATTATTGAAGAAATACCGATAGGGAATCCGAGGTTGATCAGTCGACCACCGGTAGTGGCTTGGTCCCGGCTCAAGGTAATAAGATGTTTCGTCGTCCGGTGAAGTCGATGTTTGATTACGGGTTGAGCCAATCAATATTGATGGCTCTGCAATGTTGTCGAGATGATATTCGACTTCAATTGCACCGTCGAGTCGCCTTTTAGCGTTGAAAGGCTTCATTCTTGATTCCTCTTAACTTTGCTTTCGCCATCTTTCTTCACCTTAAACTTTTCTTGAATTAACTTGGCATGCTCGAGTTCTAATCATCACCGTTCTTGGCCTTCCGTAATTAGTGGGTTGCATCAACAAGCTTTGAAAACCATTCATATTCTTCAGTTTCATCTTCATCTAGCCATGATACAACCGAGGTTGACTTTCTTCTTTGGTCGAGGATGATGTCGGGTTGCTTAGTTGATGTAGAAGAAGAGGTTGTTGCGGGGCTTAGGAATCTTCGTCGCCACCACCAATGTATTCAAAATGATCACCGCTTTCTCCGCTGGTGGTGGAGACGCCAGAGTCCCGAGGTTTGTCTCTAGCAGAGGGACGCTGTGGAGATCTTCTAGTGGTGGTGGTCCTTGGGGTGGTGGGAGGCATAGATGATCAATCGCCGCTTTTTGGCGCTCGCCGTAATCCTTATCCG
>OU343223.1:159701255-159929960 GCA_910596185.1 Chrysanthemum makinoi | reverse complement strand
AGAACAAAGAGACATTTTTCAGAAAATCACCTAATGTTAAAAACTTGAAAAGTTGTGCAATTACCAGGAAAAGGATTTTCATAAGGAACTTGGGTGCATGAAAAACGTTTCGAGAAAAGCGAAACATCTATTTCAAACACTAAGCGTAAAAAGAAAATGTTGCGAAAGATGTTGATCGACTCTTTCAAGAATCATCATCTGTCATTGATGTTCAAAATCTTTGTGTTATTGAATTCTTTGTCATATGCATTTGATAATATCTCTGAAATCTTTGTTTACGTGGTAAATGTTGAGAACCATGATAATGTGCTTCGGTCGAGGTCATATGAGTTGAAAACAGCGATTGTCAAGCGAACTTTCTCAAATGCAATCGTAGTCTTAATTGGTGTCAAAAAGATATTCACGGTCAACAACTTGTTTTTCAACACAAAATCAACCATTGCTGTTGCAAAACCTTGATTCTAAAATTGAGCAGCTGGATGATCAAAGCGTGTCTTTTAAGTGTCAAATCTCAAAATATGAACAAGAACTTGTAAAAGTTAAAAGGAATATGGTGTCATATTTGATTTACTCAAAAAACTCGTGATGAAGCATCAAATGAACTTGATCATTATCTTGCACAGACTTAAGAAGTTATGCATTTCTTTGGAAATGTTTGATGCGAAAATCAAGATCGATTCACACTATCATCAAGTTAAGAGGAATGTTAGGAAAGTATGAACAACTTACGCCAACAATCATTAAGAGATTAGTCCCCGTAACACTTAGTACTCATGCACCTAGAATCTCTACTGCCAAATCACAAGTAGCTAGCGTGCTTCCTTCTCTGGCGAGGAATAGTTGAGCCTTTTCCAACGTCCGCACTTCACACCTAGGCACTCAATGAAGAATAGGAAGTTGCGACCTAAGAAAAGATCAATCAAGAATGCTAAAGTAGAAGAACACCCTAGGACTATGAATAAGACTCACGTTGCATCCACTATAGATATTGATGCGGCAAATGTAATAGAAATAGTGATGTAACGAATGCTAAACCGTTAAGTACTTTTGATATTGATGGATGCATCTTGTGATATTTGTGGTAAAAGTATGAATTCCGATTGCCATGATAAATGTGTTGCTAAAGCTATCATCTCTCGTTTAAGGAATCCTAAGAACCGAAATACCTCTAGACCCACTAATCTTTCTAAGTCTGCATTGCGGTAGACCGCCATCTTTAGATTCTAAGAAGCGCATTCTTTGTCCACAGCTCCGTTTCACCTCCTAGGAATGTAGTACCACCTAGTGAATTCACTAAGACTAAAGCACAGAGTAGTTATAGATGGCAGAAATGGTTATATAACACACTAGGATTTAAGTGGATACCTAAAGCTATTGATGTGTGCATATCCACTATTACTGCTATGGAACCCTCTAACATTTCGGGTTCCAAATCTACTTCTATTCCATCATCGTGCGTATTGTGTAATGGTGATCTGAGATCATTCTCTGGATTGTTGATAGCGGATGTTCCCCGACACATGACGGCAATCTTAGCGTTATCAAACTTTATTGCAAAGTTCATTGGCCTGTCGGGTTAGAATGATCACTTCGACTATCATGGGCTACGAGATTATGTCAATAGGGAACTCGAAATTAGGGGTTTACTATGTGGAAGGCCTCGGTCACAATCTGTTTTGATGGAGTCAATTTTGTGATGGAGATTTGGAGGTTGCTTTAGGGAGAAAACTTGTTTCATTAAGTGATCTACAAGGAAATGACCTTATATGCTCTCGTAATTCTAGTCTCTACACTATCTCTATGCAAGACATGGTTGCTTCCTCTCCTATTTGCTTACTTTCTAAGGTAACATCAACAAAATCACTGCTATGGCACGTCGTCTCTCATCTAAACTTTCAAACCATCACCAACCTTGCTCGACACAAACTAGTTGAAGGACTCCCACGATTTCGGTATTCAAAAGATCACCTTTGCTCAACTTGTGAACAAGGAAAAAGTACTCGTGCTCATTTTCCTTCAAAGGTGGAACCTGACTCTGCATGTGCTTCATCTTCATGGATTTGTGTGGCGATCGTGTGCAAGCGATCAATGGCAAACGCTACATCTTAGTAATTGTTGATGACTACTCACGATGGACTTGGGTCTACTTTCTTAGTAGCAAAGACCAAGCTCCACAAATGATCATCACCTTTCTCACAAAAATACAGGTTCACTCGCCAACCGTGTCAGAATCATCGAAACGGACAAAGGCGAATTTGTTAACAAAACCTTAAAATTCTATGAGAAAGTGGGATTCAAAGATCAAACATCTATTGCACGTACACCGACAAAAGCGGAGTTGTTGAAGAGCGAAACGAGCGTTAGTGGAAGGCTGCAAGAACAATGTTAATCAATGCTAAACTTCAGTTACTTATGGGCGTATCTGCATGCTATACTCAAAACCGTTCTATGATCACAAGCGTCACAACAAAACACCTTCGAGCTTGTCCACACTATAAACCGAACCTCAAACACTTTCATGTATTTGGATCCCTTTGCTATCCGAATAATGATCGTGATGATTTTGGAAAGCTCAAAGCCAAAGCTGATATTGGAGTCTTTATTGGATACTGTGACAATTCTAAAGGTTCCGAATCTGGAATCGTCGAACTAAGGAGGTAATGGAAACGATTCATGCTCATTCGATGAACTTCGGAAATGGCTTCGAGTATAACGACTTAGAACCCGGTCACAACCGTTTAAACTTCCCTCAACCCCCATCATCGGTGAAAGCCCTCGACTAACTCGTCAACAAATGGAAAGGTTATTTGCTCCTCGTTACGTGGCGATATTGATGAACGTGCTCGGTGTATCCGCATTTTCATTTACACAACGATAATATTCCTATACACGACACCGCTACAACAACTAATGTTGAAGATGCACCTACACAGTTGACTCCAACACAGCAGTTGAACCACCGCTTCCAACAATGATGAACCGGTGATGATATTCGAATGAAGTACCCCCACCGTAGATTTTGATCAAATGCGTTCTTCAATCGTTTGCTAATGAGACGGCTGCACCGGATGTCGCGAATCTTCAACAAACCATTTGAATCCTCGAATGCACAATGTATACCAACATCAACCCTCACACATAGATGGACGAAAGACCATCCTCACGGAAAACATTATTGGCAACCCGATCAACCGATTCGTTACGAGACAACGTCTTCACACAGAGCGGTGAACATTGCATTTATGCACTCAGCATACGCAATATGAACCTAAAAACATCAAAAGGCAAATGACAAAAGACAAGCGGATTGAATCCATGCAAGAAGAACTCAACCAATTCAAAAGACTTGAAGTATGTGAACTGGTTGAAAGACCAACGAGGGTCGTCATTGGTCTAAAATGGATTTGGAAAAACAAATTGGATCTTGAAGGAAATGTTATCGAAATAAGTCACGTCCCAGTTGGCTAAGGGTTATCGGAAGAGAATATGACTTTGAAGAATCTTTTTACTCCGGTTGCTCTTGAAATTTGTTGTTGGGATATTTCTAGCGTTATTTCATATATGAATATGGCGGTCTATCGATGGATGTCAAAACTGCGTTTCTCAATGGACAAAAAGCGGTTTATGTCAGTAACCGGATGGATTCGTTGATCTGATTTCGAATCACGTCTACAAATTGAACAAAGCTCTGTATGGTCTCAAACAAGCTCCTCGGGCATGGTGCGATAAGCTATCATCCTTCCTCATTGCTAATAATTTCACCAAAGGTTCGGTTGACCCAACTCTTTTTATACAATATCACGGGGAACACATCTTAATTGTTCAAATTTACGTGGATGACATCATTTTGGGTCTACACATAAAAAGTTTTCAATAAACTTTTGCAAAACTAATGAAAAAAATTTGAAATGTCCATGATGGGTGAACTTACGTTCTTTCTAGGACTACAAGTTCATCAATCACCCGTGGTATTTTCTTGAGTCAGTCCAAATATGCCCTGAATTGTTAAACAAATTTGGAATGAAAACACCGTGACACCTATGCCACACCAATGGCTCATACCAAGAAGCTAGACGCTGATTTACATGGGAAATTGGTGGACCCTACAAATACCGTAGTATTATTGGGTCTCTCATGTATCTAACACTAGCGGACACGATATTGTCTTTTGCCGTTTATCTATGCTCCCGTTATCAGTCGCGACCAACTGAAACCCACCTCTGAGGCTAAAAGAATCCTCCGATACATAAAGGGAACCATTAACTTGGGGATCCGGTATCCAGAAGGATTAGGTTTTGAACTAATTGCTTTTGAATGACCCGCGGAGATGCTTAGACTCGCGGAAAGCGCCTTGGAGAGCTTTACAATTTCTTGGTGATAAGCGGTGTCATGGTCGAAGAAGCGAGGATTGTACATCATTGTCATCAACGAAGCAGAATATGTAGCCATGTTCGCATGTTGTGCTCAAGTCATCTGGATGAGAACACAACTCAAAGACTATGGTTACTTATTTGAGAATCGATGTATTCGCGACAATCGGTGCCATTGCAATCTCGTGCAACTTCGATTCGGCCTTTTCGAAATCAAAGCACATCGATCCGCTATCATTTCATCAAGGACCCGTGGAGAAGTGCCGGTTGAATTATACTTTGTGAGTCTTGAATACCAATTGGCGGATCTTCTCACCAAAGCCTTGCCTCCTGCTAGGTTTAATGAGTTGGTCCACTGAATTGGTATGAGGTGTTTGACTCAAGGGAATGGATGACCTCTTAAAGCAGTCTTAAAACACATCAAACACCAAAACATCTCTTTTGTAAATAAATTTTCAAAAACAAAATACAAAAATATAAAATCTGATAAAACAACAAAATATTCTTCTATCTATTTTCTTTCAACATTGCAAGTACATTTCTTAGTCAACACTTTAATCTTTCAAAATTGATATTTTTCGATCAAGTGTTGAGGAGGAAAAAATAAACTTCTTGTTCAAAACATCGTGTGCTTGCATGTTATCATATCTTGGTTGTTTCTTTTAACAAATGGTGGTAAATTTTCTGGTACAATGACACTCCTCGGACTAAATTAATAACCTTTCATTATTTCTCAAGTCGAGGGTGTCAAAGTTTCTTTCTAAAATCTTCATTTGGTAACAAAAATGGAAGTTAAAAGGCTTTGGTTGAAAATGGAAAAGGTGGAGGGACTGAAACTGCCAAAAACCACAAAGTCATTTTTGATAAAACACCCCACTAACACTTTCACTTCACATTTATTACCAACACCTAAAAGATCCTACGCGTAGAAATTGTTTAACAAATCCGTGCATTGGATCATCGATTTGTAAGTGGTTTTATGATCTCAACATGTTTTTAAACATAGGTTTTGATTTTGATACAAATCAGCGGTCAAATCTTGATCTATGCTTGATTTAGTGTTCTCATGTAAGTGTATGAACACTAAATCAAGAAATGGGTTTAGGTTAATAAGATTGTGTCAAAATGTTCCTTTACATCTATAAACACATATTCATTACCCAAAATCCCAGTCACGAATTGATAACTTTTCAAAATTAGGGTTCTTGGTTAAATTGGGTATTTTGAATGTGAAGTGTTTGGTTAAAAGATTGTTGGGTTATGCTCTTATGTTGTTGAATTGATGATTTCCAAAGTTTATAACCACCCGAAACACAATTGGTCATCAATTGAAATTAGGGTTTAAGCTCATAAACTTTGGGTATTTTTGATTCTCAACAAATTAAGTGTTACAACTTGGCTTATACTCTCATGTCTTAACATACGAGAAAAAGTTTGGTGCATATTCCATGGCTGGATCTCATGGCGTAGATTTAGGGTTTAGACTACTGGCGTATATGTATCTATAGCTTGTGTAACATCTGTTCTTGCCATGATTTGTTGTTAAAAAATCTATGTGTTAACTAGTGATATTGATGGTTTTATTTTGGGCTTACTTATGAAAATCGAGAATCAAGGTCATTTTGCTTCTACGCATAAGGATTACCACCGGTCATGTTGCAGCGTAAGAAAATCGCATAACAACTACGCGTAAGGTTCTACAATGGACTACAGCGTATCGTGAAGGATATGCGTGTGACCTCGCATAAGGTCAACTCTTACGAGTAGCCTTGGCGTAAAGGTTAATATATATACGCATAAGCTCGCATAAGGTCTCCTTTTCCCTCGTAACACTTCTACAGCGTAAGTTAGGATTCTGGCGTAAGTCTACGCTAAGCATATATCATTCTGTCTCACGCGCCTTTGCCAAAACTACGCTTAACCGGATTGACCTTCATGATGAATTGTTGTTCAAACTTGTAAATAAACTAATCATATCATCACGAATCCTAAAATGTCACTAATAAACTTAAATCATTTGATATGTTGTGAACAATAAGTGATAAAATAAACTTTAAAACTTAAAGTTAACTAACTCACGAAAACATTTCACGACATCATTGGACTATTGAATATACAAGTGACTTAGGACTCGTAACAATCATTGACACATTCAATAACTAGACAATAAGACCTTACGTTGACTAACATTATGTCTTCGATATGTTGGTTCTTTTGGCTAATGTTATTTCGAGATCCGACATGGTGAACAAATGAATGTGGATGCACACGAAGTTCTCTCCATTGCCGATATCTATCCTCATGGCTATCCAATGAAGATAGGAAAGAATAATCTCCGTGTTGACTTTGACACCCTCACTTGCTCTGAATCTTCGTGTTTAATTGCTATTGAAATTTTGAGGACTCATCCGTATCGAACATGCTTTCACACTCTGCAATTCACGAGATCTACATCCAACAGTTCACGGAACACTATGGAAAGGGTCAAAGGACAAATAGCGTGAGCCGGTGACTCTGAATCACAAACAAGTCACCATTACACACTGAGACTTAAGGCTGTTCTCCTAATTCCTGATGTCGATCCAACCAAACTATATGCCACACCTGGTGAAGAGCTCACTCTCCAATTCTTAATCAATATCGGTTATGACGAGGCTACGGGAATAATCACCAAGCATTCTCACGTAGAGCTTAAGAGTATTCCTCAACCATGGTGAACTCTCTACATGATCATCACCAAGTCTGTTTTAGGTGGTGGCGTGGCTATGAGCACCCTAAGCTCAGGGAACTGCAAATATTCTGGGCATTGGTCAACAAGAAACACATCGCTTCTCGAAGCTCGATTTGGGATGACATGATGTCATTTCTCAACAAACTTGGCTCAAAGATTCCCTACATCAGATAAACAAAATTGTTGATCAGAGCGGACTTCATCACGACATTCCCAAGAGGCTCAATGACCCGACAATCACGACATGTTGTGAACCCATTCTATCACGTAAGAATCAAGGAAAGCGTCTACAAAGAAACAAGGTGTTGTCTGCCATTTCCTTCTAGCGAAGATGTCGAAAGCTTGAATCGTTACAAAAGGTATCGAAGCGGTCAGACAAGGCAAAGTTGGTCATCTCGACGAAAAATCTTACGGAACACCTGTAAGGAGAAAAAAGAGGAAGTCAGGAAATACGAAGAATCTTGTGAGTCAAAGGAAGTTCCCCAAGAGGAACCCCTCAAAGAGGATTGTTCCATCTAAGGAAGCTGCTCCCATCCCAATTCCCAAACCCGAACCGAAAAGAAAGCTTGTGGGACGAAAGCTCACGAGTCTTGACGGATGAAGAGATTACCTACTACGAATCGGCCATAACACCTCCTCCGCAGACTAAACCTCCAAGTCCAATTGCTGAACATGGCAAAGGAAAGACTCCTGTACTTGAATCATATGATGAAAGCTTTGAAGAAGAAGAAGAGCTCTTGGATCAATCCTACTGGGAAGAAGTTTAAATTAGTTAGAAAAATTCAAAAAACTGAAGAATTTGCAAAAGATCAAATGGGTGGCCAGAGGATCAAGTGGTCTTGTCCACTCTTCACGAGGTCTGATGCGGTTAATCAACCCGATAAGGGATGCGGTGCCACCTCTTGCAACAACAAGCTTGTGAAGGAGTCTCTTGATCTTAACTTTGAGGAACGAGAAAAGAATAAAGAGAAAAGCCCGTGAAGAAGCTAAGGTACAGAGCGGAAGAAAAGGCTAAATCGGACATGATGGCGAAGAAGATTATGATGACTTTCTTCTCAGTGATCCAACTCGTTCCAAGGGATACTACGCACCTCCAAGGACCCGAATCTCCTCATGTCCCCTCCTCATCCAGATTCTTCATCTCACTTCACCACCACCATCAAAAGATCAACCAAATCATCATCCAAATCACATGAAGAAACCATCTAAATCTTGGATTTCTCAAGCTCATAAGCGGATTCAAAGGCGTCAAACAAGTCGGAGAAAAGCGTGCTCAACAAAAGCTAAATTTCTTTCTTTGATCACATACAACATATATTATGGCAGCATGAAAAGATGGAGAAAGGAAATTTGTTGGAAATTCATGAAAAGTCATGAGTAAAAGGCGAACGAAATGATCGAAGGTTACAAAAAGTACCTTCGGATACGTTCCTAAAGTCCAAAGGAGTTGTTCTGACAAACAGATTTATCCAAATCTTATGCGAGATGTAAAAGACGATAGATCGGACAACTTAACCGTAACAATCAATCCACAATCCAAGAAGTTTTCTCTCGAATTAATGAATTAATCGCTAAACTTGTGATACAAATGTCAAAGCGATCGGGACGTTTACCTCGATGAAGCTAAATTTTCAAGCATTCTTGATTTTCAACTTCAAGATCATGTAGATTGGAGTCGGCGATCCTAGAGCGATGAAGACGATGATAAGGATAAGGATTACTGCTAAGCGTCGAGAAGCGGTCACGGTAAATCTACTATGATGCCACCTCCTCCACCGGGACTTCTTCTCAACAAACATCTCCTCCTCGGTCTTCTCTTGATAAACCTGGGGCGATTCCGAGTTACCACCCACGACTCATAAAGCGGTGATTACTTTGAGTATACGGGTGGTGGCGATGAAAGATCCGAGCCCGACAACAACCCACCTCACCCAAACAAGTAGAAAACCAGTATCATCATCAAGGCCTTCCAAAAAGAAGAAGACGACTCAGCCTGGAGTCGTATCATGGCTAGATGACGATAAAACCATAGAGTTTGAATGGTTCTCCACACTTGTCAATCAAACTCCTACGATGATGAAGGTCAAGAATTGGTAGAAGGTTCTACATTGGAGCACGCAAAACTTTTGCAAGAAAAGTTCCATGTGAAGAAAATGGCGAAATCTGAGTTGAAGCGAATCAAGAATGAAGCATTTCAACTTCTTAAAGCGACTCTGGCGCCCGAGGTCGAATATCATCTTGAGAACATCGCTCGAGCTATGTCTAACGACATGGATTGGCTCAATTCGGAAGCAAACATTGACTTCACACAAAGGGACAACCCTCCATACTACACCGATTGGACCAAACCCCTACCGACCATTGGCCAAATAGATGAACCACGGATTCCCTTTCGATACTTCTTTAACGAAGACACGGATTTTCTCTTACGGTAGCGATGGTTGGCGAAAATCGCTACATCATTGACTCTTCCATTTCCAGTGACTATTTACTCAAAGCGCATAGCTATCGAGGCGTGCAAATCACTTGTTTTCGACAGCGTGCAAGCATCGACCAAGATGCATTGTATGGGATTCATCATTGGCACGAGCGCGAAGAATCTACTACGAAGCTGCACGGTTGAAGTCTCAACATGCGATGTATAGTTCTAGGACATCGTGGCCATCAAACACATTGATCTCAAGTCTAAGTGGGACTACACATTCTTAAAGAATATCATAGTCAAGCGACAAGATGAACAGGACTATGGATTCTCCGAGGCTGACTTTGAGAACTTGTCCCTCAGACATCGAAGACATGTACCTTGCCAAAGTCTGAGGTCGTATGAGACAATTCTCGTTGAAGTTCAACGTGAATTTATCAAGTCGGTTCTCATCTTCATTAGCGCGCCATTGATCAAAGAGCGTGTTGAAGATATCGGATGGTGTTTTAATCTTATCGGGCGTGTCAACCTCACTCCTCCAGCTTACTCTTCCCGATCTCAATCGGCTACCTCAATATCGCTCATCGGCAAACCTTCGAGTTGTTTACCCGGTGAACTTCAAAGCGCTTAATGGCGTGTAGTGATCTTCAGTCGGGGGATCATACTTTGAAGGTTGGGGAGGATTAATCTGAGTTGAAGGATATCGCCTGAAAGTTGGGTCTCTAAGCGCTGGAATTCTCGGGAAAGGAGGGATGTGAGAGGATCATCACCATGATTGATGAGCGGTTGTTGAAGGGATCGATTGAGACGATTGGAGAGCTATGTTGGTAGTCGACCCAGGAGAAACATCACCGGCTTTCCAGCATACAATGCGCCTCACAGGAATATCACTGCAATTCTGGTACCCTTGAATTGTTTCCCATATAATTTTGGATGTGTGATTTAATATGTGCATGGCTTGTGCATACAGTGTACAACCCGTAATTGTCAATAAAGGACCACGTTAGTGCGCTTCGATGCCACAATCCTTATAAAGGGCAAAGCTTCTTACTTTTGAGTAAAACCTATCAAACCTTTCACTTTTCAAGGTTTTGCTCAAAAGAACAAGTACTTTCCCTTATGATTTTCAAAACCTATACCGTTTATATCACTTTCGTTGAGGGGATTACGATTCACTTTGTTCAAAATTGTTCACGATGGTCATTCTTCCCAAACACTCGAAATGGTCATATTTATTCTCAAAACGTTTCAAAAACAACACTTTAATATGCCATTTTGAGGGAGAAATATGTGATAAGAAATATGTTGTACAAAATGCAAATGAATCGTGTACCTCGGACTTAACCAGCGAATTGGCGATGCTTAGCTTAGTAACTTCGAAAAGACTTGTCACGGACGGGTAATAATTTCAAGCTAGTTCGCTAGTGATGTAGCGTGTCTAAAAGGACTTGTCGAAGTAGAATGTACCATTCGAGAAACTTTTGATAGACATGAACTCTGGCGGGTTTGACAACCTTCCAAGGTTTGTCTACACCTTCAAGGTAGTTATTAGAGCTAGTTGTCACCTAAAAGTTGACAATGTAACTCTTTAACTATGCAGCGTAACCGTGTCTCGCGGGGATTGTCTATCTTGATGGATCAATTCAAAAAGTGCGCTCTTTCCTCACTGTGCATTTAACCATTAAAACTATTAAGCACATGTGGAGGGTGAGTATTTATGCAAAACATCATCTCTCACAATGGTTCAAACATGTTTTCCATTAACAAACCCTTTGAGAGATATTTTATCATCTGTGGTTTTAATGGCAAACATAGGTTAGTCATGAAGTTATAAGGTGACTAAGGTTAGGAATAACCGTCTATGATCCGCGAGAGGAGGGATCTACCCAAGGACACTACCATTAGTTAGTGTTAGAAGTCCTTAGGAATGATTATAAAAAGGAGAAAATGAGAATCGGAGAAAGAAGGAGTTGAAGAATCAAAAAGAAATGTAAAGTAAAGGGTGAAAAGAAACAACCCTCCAGATTATTCAACTTAGAGGCGATTAGGGTTCAATTCATATGCTCTTGGTTGTCACTTAGTGATGTAGATTGAAGATTAAAAGTCGTCATGGACCGGTGGCGCATGCACTAAACCTTCTTATCCACTCAAGTTTCTCTCTCAGCGAGCTTGTTTCATTCTCACAGGAACCCTACATAAACTATCGGCTTTCTCTAGAGATGCGGTATTGAAGAGGAGACCCTCTCCTAGTCTCATTTCAGGGAAAACCAAAGCACTATTGAGTCTAGAGCCACGAGATTCATCAAAAGATATCTTAGGAACACTTGACATTTAATCACTTGATGATCAACTAATAAG
The DNA here is from genome assembly GCA_910596185.1 of Chrysanthemum makinoi. Taxonomy (NCBI): domain Eukaryota; kingdom Viridiplantae; phylum Streptophyta; class Magnoliopsida; order Asterales; family Asteraceae; genus Chrysanthemum; species Chrysanthemum makinoi. The sequence goes on along the minus strand of OU343223.1, from coordinate 159,918,079 downwards.
ATCATCAATGGTTCATATCGAGTCCTTCACAGATCTTAGCAATCTATCGAGAACATTTATGAGAGGTTCACATTTGTGATCCTCTGTGATTGAATGGAAACTCGCCGGGGTCAACATCAAACAGCCACGGCGGCGGTCGCCGGCAACTCCCGTGGATTGCGTAGTGGTCTCAAGCGGTCTACGGTCGTGAGGTGATGCCCGGTTGTACCTCGGCGACTCATCGAATCGTAAGGTGTACCCGGTACATCGTGTTATCTCACTTGTGGGACTCCGATTCAGGAGCGGCCTTTGTAAGAATTAGAGTTGTGTTTTCACACTGTGCTATTAACACTCTCGAAGTTCAAACTTGTAAGTGCCGGAAACGCTTATTACTAACCGTTTGAAATGTTTTCTTCTTATGGAAGCTCCGGGAGGCGGGATGATCGTCTTTGATTCTTCTCATGCTCACGCCAACATCATCACTAATGGAAGTTCTATCTCAATGCAACACAACCGTCAGAATGATTCTTCGTCAAACCAAAAGAATCTACAAAGTTAAAGACTTAAAGAACTTCATCGATATTGATTTCCAGCGTCAAAAGCGTGTGAGCATGTTGAAGAATGGCGTGGAACCTGGAGCAGCAGAAGCAGACGGCAGAATGATGCGGAGACAACAACATACTATCACTTTCACCACAAAAAACAATGATCAAAGAACAAAGTTAAAGATGGCGTCCAAAGCATAAGCGTTCAAGATAACTATCTCTCTTGGGGAGATTAATTCGAATGGCAATTCTTCTCACAAGAAAGAAGAATGTCGAGAAGGCGTCCTTTGCTACTATTACATCAACGCCTTCACCGTTTACATTCATATATACTTGAGGAGGAGATTGTTGGAATCACTCCTAAACAGTATTTCAAGTATTTATATTTCATATGTAATAGGTAGCTTTATTATGGCCTTTATGTTTGTTTAAGGTCAAGCTTATGTAGAAGGCCCATAAGCTTAGGCCCAAGCCAATAAGGAATAGGGAAGGAGAGAGAGTGTTGCCCTAGCTCCTTGCCTATATAAACCATGTAATAACCCTCACTTGAGGGTTGGTTGTTCAATTTTTCTTTTCACATATGCCAGCCTAACTTTAGTATACTATATTGTGTGTGTGTGTGTTGATACTTGTTCAATGTCCATCTCCTTTCTATATAACTTGTGTTGTAAAACTAGTGACCTAACACAAACTAGTAGAAGGTCTTCCAAGGTTCAGATATTCAAAAGACCACTTATGCTTAGCTTGGGAACAAGCAAAAAGCACTTGTGCTCATTTTCCTTCGAAGGTTGAAGACAACACTCAGCATGTTCTTCATCTTCTTCACATGGATTTGTGTGGCCCGATCGTGTCTGAGGCGATTAATGGCAAACTCATTATAGTAATCGTTGATGACTACTCTGATGAACTTGGGTTTATTTTCTCTGAAAAAGATCAAGATCGACAAAATGATCATCACCTTTCTCACGAAATTCAAGTTCAGATCGTAACGATTAGACAAGTTAGAGCAGAGGCCGAATTTGTAAAATAAACTCTTCGAGAATACTATGAGAAATTGGGAATTGAGCATCAGACATCAATTGCAAGAACACCAGAAAAAAATTGAGTTGTCGAAAGATGAAATCATACATTAGAGGAAGCTGCAAGAACGATGTTGATAAATGCAAAACTTTCTGATTACCTATGGGCGATTTATCGCGCATGCCTACACTCATAACCATTCTATGATAACCAAACGCCACAACAAAACACCTTATGAGCTTATCCATAACAGACAACCGAACCTCAAACACTTATCAACTGCATGCTGAGGTTCATAAAATATTGTTTTCTGATGAAGAGATTAATGCTGACAGCGAGGAAGAAAATTTTTTAGCAGGTGAAGAAATGGACGCTAATGTTCACCCACAAGATCAAGAACATCAGCCTGATCCAACAAAGCCGAAGTCACCCTTCCAACCTGAAGAAGAGACTCTCTCGACTCTTCATTTCTTCTACCTCTTTCGCCCGAGGAAATGAAGAAATATGACAACATTCTTCCCCTCACTGAAAGACAGCTTGTGATGTGGGTAAAAAAGGCTACTAGAAAGCTATACTCTGCATTGAATGACAATATTTGGGATCAACATGTTGAAGCCGCTGCAAGCTACGCTGATCTCAAGGCTGAAGTGGTTTCAAATTTTGAAGATAATGATGAGCACAGGGATCTCATTTATGATCATCTTCACAAGCTGGATGATCACCTGAAGAAATTTCTCAAAACTTTTTAGGATGCTCATACCAAGCTCGATGAAATCAGAGAATCCGTCAAGGAAGACCCTGCACTCAACTCCAAAGTGCTTGAGGCTACGAAAATTTATTTGAAGAACTCTTCCAGTCTCATTGAAGTGATCATTATGCTAAATAATTCAAATGTTCAGGGTCTTACCACTTCAGTTCAGGTTATTCAGTCAACTCTGGGCTCATTGGATACAAAGGTTGTTGATCTGGCTAAATCATCTTCTTCTATGGCCTGGAATCTCGGGCCTAGAATGACTGCACTGGAATTATCTCAGGCCACTCTTGGAGAAAAAGTCACCAGCCTTTAAAAAGACACATCAGACATCAAGTCCATGGTCTCAGAGATTTATTAGACCTTCAAAGGTCAAGTTGCTCCTTCTCCCTCAATGTCTCAACCAACTCTTGCTCCCACCGGCTCGGCAACATCACGAGGGGAAGATCAGCTGAAGAGACTCCCTCTCACACTAAGGGGGGGCCAACTCAACCAGTATCTGCAGTACTCATCTCTTCAATCACACCAACAGGAACACAAGTCACAACAACAACATAAGTAACGACAGCAACAACAACACCAGTGGTAGCAACAACACCTCCAGTGATATCAACATCAACATCATCAGTCCAGGACAAAGGAAAAAGCATCACACACGAGCATGTCAAGATTCCCTATAAAATACAAGGCAAAAAGTACATGCTCAGTCCAAAACAGCTAAGTGCCTATCTTGAGAAGGAAGACAGACTCAAGAAACAGGCTGAGGAGGAGGAAAGAAGCAAAGCTGCCTTGGTTTAGGTGGTTCATGAAGAAGCTGAGAAGTTAGGGATCGATCCTACTACACTGGAAAAAGGACAAGTTGGTCTTAAGTTTAAAGCAGCTCAGGATGCTGAGATGGCATCCCTAAGAAAGAAAAGGGATGAAAAGGCTAAGAAGACTGCTAAAATAAGTCAAGCAATGATCGATCACTACAACTGGACTATGACAAGCAGGAGGGCCCTTGAGAAAATCACTGATGTTTACATCATCCCCAGATCCAAGCCTCTTGCAATGAATGTCTACAGGGGAGAAGATAGAAGGGACTTTGAGGTTCATGATCCCCTGAAGTTCACTGACTTTGGGATCACTGAACTTGATGAACTTGGTCCCACCATTTAAAAGAAGAAAAATCAGGTAGTCAAGGATTTGATGAAATCTCTTAGCAAAAGATATGAAAGAAAAGACTGGGATGCACCAGCTCACTTGGACCAATCAGCTCTCACTTAAGTGCAAGGCACTCAACCTCAGTCCATCAAAAGAAAAAGGAAAAAGTTGAATCCGAGCTGAAGCCAAGGTCCCGGTTTCAACAACAGACTGCATGAAGGGGTAAAGTTTATTAACTGCTTGGTCATAGAAGAGCCTAAAATAGGACTCTTCTTCATTGATGTTTATGGAAACCCGACATTCCAAAGATGTGCGATGCTCGATCGAGGATGGCGTAGCTACATCTGAGTTATGATGGCCTCTCAAATTCAGTCTCCTTGCAAACATCGAGGTTTTGCTGACCTAAATGCTAAAGTGAGAGATCATCCGGACAAAGCAACTATGCTATCAAAAAAGCTGAAGCTTGAAGCCCTGGGTATCCGCATTGATTGACATCACTGAAAAATATATCATCTCATCTTTTGTACTAGTGTTAGGAACTTGTAATCTTTATGAATAAACGATGTATTTTTTGATAAAGATCAGTGTTTGTTGTTCCCCGTTCACTATCGTTTAAAACAGTTTAAATGCATAAAACAAGTTAAAAGTGAACTATGACTGAAATTAACATAAGAAAACACACTAAGTAATTTTCAACATAATATTCTTACTAGAAATAAATCAACAAAGAATACGTTACTCAAGTACTTGCGGAATAGTACTTGGGATTGAAATGACAAAGTTGGGTGACTCCTCTCTAAGCTCAGGCTAAGTCTGAGCACAACTCTTAGAGCTCACTGAGCTATCTCAGGAACTAAGTTGTATTTTGAGGAGTGAAAAGATGAAACTGCGTGTGTGTGTTTTACAATTCACAAGCTTAATCTTTTCACTTCATCTCTTATGCTATTTATACATGTATGAGATTTAACTCTTTCCTAAGTGACAAATATGACATCATACAGAAAGATAAAATCTGATGTATTTGTCTCTGTTTACAAAGACTATTCTAAGTAAAGGACAAGGTGCTTTCCATATTTCGGATGATGAGCTTGTAAGCTAGCCATTCAGGGAAAGTTGACTTATGTTGATAAGGACTTCTTTATCTGATTCAAATTTCTCCCGCTTGTCCCGCTCTTTCTTTAGTCTATTTATCCTTAGTCTTCTTCTTCAGTTTGTCTTGAGTGTAAGTAGTTGGAGAGGAGTCTTAGGGATTCAGTGAGTTATTGTCATCTCACTTTGAATCCATCATCTTCTTCTTGACTCAGTCTTCACCCTTTAAGTTCGCCTTCGAGTGGAGAGACTTCTTCTATGCCTCGTACTGAGTGTCCTGAAGATGACTCACTGAGAGGCTTTGCACTCGGTGACGATTAGTGTTTAACGGACTAAACACTTGGGCTATTTTCTATTCAAATCCTAGATTAAGGGGTTTTGGTATTTATTGAACCCACGTCTCCCCTATTTGGATATACAAATAGCCTAAGTGGTTGATCGATGTTAGGTGAGCAAATGGCTTCTTCTCTTGAATGTACTAATGAATACAATAAGGAGCAGAGTAAATTAATAAAAACATACATCGTTTATTGATCCGATTACATAGTTCCTATTACTAGTACAAAAGAGATAAATTAAGATGATCAGTCCAGATGGATCCCCAGTGCTTCAAGCTTGACTTTCTTTGTGATCGGTGTTTCCTGTCAGATGATCTTTCATCTTGGCATTTAAGTCGAAACAGAATCTGATATTCAGGGGTCTGAATTTGAGAAGCCACTGGTATATAGCTTATCATTGTAGCTACTCCTGCCTTATCAATATCGCTCCATCTTTGGAACGCTGGGTTTCCATACTCATCAATGAAAAATAGCCCTCTTTCAGGCTGTTCAATCACTAAGCAGTTCTCAAACTTAACACCTTCGGTGGCTCCACTGTTGCACTCGAAGCCAGGAACTTTTATCTCAAGTTGGAACTCAACTCTTTTCCTTTTGCCAGTAGAAGTTTGTGGTTGAGATCCTTGAGGTGCAATCAGGCTGAATTCCTAGTTGGTACGGTGCATCCCTCACCTTCATATCTTTTGCCAAGCATCTTCATCAGTTCCTTGACCACCTTATTTTGCTTCTTTCCAATGATCGGACCAAGTTCATCAAGTTCAATGATCCCAAAGTCATTGAATTTTAAGGGATCATGAACCTCAAAGTGTCTTTTGTCATCCCCTCTGTAAACATTCATAGCCAATGGTTTGGTGTTGGGAATAATCTTGACATCAGTGATTTTTTCAGGAAGCCTTCGGCTGCTCATTGTCCAATTGTATTCCTCAATTCGCTTTTCACGAGCTTGTTTTCTTTCTCTTTTCTTCATCGCTTTCTCTTTCAGCCATTTGAGCACTGAGCATCCTTGAACTTTTGTCTGCGACCCTTTGGGAGCTTGCTTGCATCTAATCCCATATTCTCAGCTTCTTCTGCGACAACCTTTGCCAGTGCTTCTCTGTTCTTTTTCTCTCTCCTCAGCTAGTTTCAATCTTCTTTCTTCTTTAGCAAGATGTTTACTCAGCTGTTGAGGTGTGAGCAGGTATTCAATGTCGCCAATTTTATAGGGAATCTTCGAGGCTCAGCAATCGTCATTATGCCTTTGCCTGTCCGGCACGAAGAAGATGATGCTACTAAGGGTGGTGTTGTTGTGATAACTGCCAGGTGTGTTGATGATGTTGGTGGGATGGATGAGATGGGAGTTGCTGTGACTGGTGGTGATGTTGATGTCGGAGTTACAGTGATGATGTTGGCTCCCGGTGTGAAGAGGAATTTCTTCACAATATTCTCCCCTCAACTGTTGCCGTAGCATCAGTGAGGGCAAGAGTTAGTGTTGGTCTTGAGGGGGCGGAGTTTGACCCTTGAAGGCTTGATAAATTCAGTGATCATTGCCTTCATGCAGGTGTCAGTTGAATACCAGTGACTTTTGCTTCCAAGGTAGCTTGTGAGATTTCAAGAGCAGTCATTCTGGGCCCAAGATTCCAGGCCAGAGATGAGGATGCCTGAGCCAATGTAGCCACCTGTGTATTCAATGAGTCCAATGTAGCTTGAAGAGGAAGGAGGATGGAAGACCCTGAACATTTGTAGACTTGAGCATATTGAGCAGTTCAGTGAGTTTTGAGGATTGTTTCGGTACACCTCATAGCTTCCAAGACTTTAGAGTTGGTTGTTGGGTCTTCTTTGACAAACTCCTTGATTTCATCTATCGTGGTACCTACATACGAAGATGCGAGGAATTTATAGCCATGTTTTCATCCAGTCGGTGAATGTTGTCATACATCAGATCCCTGTGCACATGAACATTTTCATCAGCCCACCTCGCCTTAAGATCACATAACTTGCAGCGACCTCAGTATGTTGTTCCCATAATGTTTAGTAACCCGAGTATAGCTTCCTTGAAGCCCGGTGATCCACTGAGCCTGCCGCTTTCCACGAGGGAAGAACATTGTCAAACTCTTTGAATTCATCAGAGCTTGAGGATTCAGAAGTATGATCATCATGTTGGAATGGGGACTCAGTAAGCTCCTTTGGATCAGGTTGAGGCTCTTGTTCAGCTTGAACCTCGGCGTCCATTTTCTCCTCGGTGATAAGATTTCATCATCAGATCTCGGCGAGCTCATCTTCAGAGAATAATATCCCAGTGACATCAGCAATTGTGAGCAAGGGATTGGTTATGGGTTCCATATCGGCGGTGGTTTATATCCCTGAGTCTTTGTCCCCGTTGACCCCTCGGACACTGGTGGGCGTTTCCCGATGCACTGGAGTCAGGATTGGTTGTGGGTTCGTATCGTGGTTGTTTTCCCTCCGAGTCTTTGTCTCCGTGACCTCCCGAGACGGTGGGCGTTCCCAGTGCCTTTAGCGAGTCGGTGATAGTTGTATCCCTATCGGCGGGTTTTGAGTCCTCGAGTCTTTGGGATAGATCAGTGTGCCCGGACAAAGGCTTGGATTGCTAATGTCATCACTGGGCGTTGTGGAAGCTCCCCTAGCCGGGTTGTATGTTTCCCTCTGGATCTTGGGGAGTAGTAGGTGTGACCAATGGCACTGGCGATGTATCGGTCGCCGTTGTCACTGGGGTGATTGTTGCCTGCGATGGGTGTCTTTTTGGCACGCGGGCTTTTTGTACCTCTTAGGTGTGCTCCTGAAGCCTCAGGGGCCCGAGACTTTGGTTTAGTCTTAGTCTCTCGTCGAGACTTCCCCTTTTCGTTTTAGGAGCGGGGTTTGGAGACACTGATCCACTTTGATTGTTTGACAATCATGTGGGCCCGTCAATTCAATGGGAGTGACGAGGGATGGGTCCTTTTGAAAATTTGAAGGGCTCAGGATGCCGGGTAAATTTCCAAATTTTTCATCCTGAGTATAATTTGAACCGATAGCGATTGCGAGCACAAGAGACAAACCTAGGATATGAAACATATTTCGTCCTAGTTTTGCTCTGTGCTTCGATGCGAGATCACTGTAAATGATCTACCCTATGTCGAAAGTGACCCCATTCATCAAGCAGTATGCCATCATCAACTGAATAGAGTTAACTTGTTCGGTGGATGAGTGGTTCCCGCCGAGGACCTGAATCACAAAAGTGAAGAGGATCCTCCAAGCCACGGGGAATGAGCTTTTAGTGACTGGGTCTTGTCCAAAAAAGTTGGATCTAAAATGATTTGTTTTAACCCATCCTTCTGTGGAGGGTTCAGGATGGGCGACATAAACACCTTGTTATAATCTAACCCTTGTAGTGCAAAACGTTTAAAATCCGGGTGTATTGTTCCCCATTAAGACTGAACCGATGAGATACTCCGAGAGGTCTATGGTTATTCTCATCAGTAGAAGGTGTCGGGTCAAAGGCTCTAGCTGTAGCCCAAAACTCCCAGAGGTAGTTTGGGTAAATCTGAGGACATTTTACAAAGGCGTTTTGAGGTGGGCAGTTGAATAAAATTTTATAATGTCTTTATAGGTTGGGACATTTTCAGGATATTCAAAATTTCCTATGACATTATTTGTTTTAAATTCAACGTTAGTAAGATCTCCTACCCCTGAGAAGCAAAGCTGGAGAGATGCGTTCTAGTCATTTCCATTAACAAATATTTTAGGATTTAAGAAATGTTTTGACTAGAACAATCAAAGTATTTAGATCTCTTCAAGTTTGTGATGAAAAACTTTTGCAAATGTTTACAAGAAGGGTTTTCCAAAAGAGGTTTAAAGAGTTTTGAGCACACAAATGTTTTTTATTTTTAAATGATTTTGACAGAGTTTTGTTGCAGAAAAGATTTGTGTGTGTTAGTTTGTGTTTAAAGAGGGTATTTATAGAGTGATAAGAGGGGTGTTTTGTGCACAAATGGGAATGTTATGAGTTGGTTTTTGAAAGGCGTTTGAATTTCCACATTTAATGCTACCACTCCATTACCCGCAGCAAAATCCCATTTTTCAAAGGAACAGTTGCAGTGCACAGTGTACTTTTGCAGAGATAAAATATCAATTTGATATTTTTGTGAGGCATTAAATGCCAAGTGGGATGACAGTAAGACAAAGACATATATTCCTTTATTAAATTGGCATAGTTACCAACCTAGGACATTAAAGTAACTAATACTTGGATCATTTAGTTACTTATTCCTTCTTTGTCAAGTGTCAGGGACCCTGAATGAGTCTTACTCATTCAGTGAGAGGTTTATTTTGGGTGTCAGGGAGGATGAACCATTTCAGAGAACTTACTGGTTGGTTTTCGATACTTGACTTCAATGTCAAGCATTCCTAATTCAGCTTTCGGTCTCCTGAAGGTAGGTTCATCCAAGGGTTTGGTGAAGATATCAGCCAGTTGATATTCAGGAGGGATGAAATGAAGTTCTATGTCTCCTTTCATTATGTGATCCCTGATGAAGTGATATCTGATATCAATGTGTTTGGTTCTTTGGTGGGGGACGGGGGTTGTTGGAGATTGCAAATGCACTAGTGTTATCACAGAAGATGGGCACCATTTTGTAATGGATGTCGTAGTCAGGATTGACTTTTCATCCACAATACATTGGCACAACATCCTGCAGGCGACTACATATTCGCTTCACTTGAGGACATAGCTTGATTGTTGCTTTGCACTCCAACAGACAGTTTTCCTCCAAGAAATTGAAGGACAGGTACTTTTCGTCCATGTTGAGCCAGGATAAGAGGAATCAGAGTAACCCTTGAGATCAAACCCTGAGCATTTTGGATAATAGAGTCCAAGGCTCAGGGTTCCCTTCAGGTACGAGTATTCTCTTGGCTGCAGTGAGGTGAGATTCTTTGGGATTGGACTGATATCTTGCTAGTAAACAGACTGAAAATGTATGTGCTGTCAGTAGCGGTTAGATACATCAGTGATCCAACAATCCCTCTGAAATGAGTTTGATTGGTGATTTGCCGGTGAGATCAGGTCCAAGGTTGTTAGGTGGGACCATTGGTGTCTTCACTGAGGCATAGTCAAATATCTCATATTTCTTCAAGAGATTTCAGGTGTATTTCTCTTGACTGATGGATATTCCTTTATCAGTTTTCCTGATTTGTAGTCCAAAAGTATGTAAGTTCCCCATCATGCTCATTTCAAACTTCTTTGTCATTAGGTTTTCAAACTGTTTGCAAAGTTTGTAGTTTGTTGAGCCAAAGATGATATCATCAACATACACTTGGACTAGTATCACATCCTGTTGGGTTCTATAGACAAACAATGTGTTGTCTATCTTTCCTCTGACAAAATTGTTTTGAATCAGGAAGGCTGAGAGAGTTTCATACCATTCCACAGAGCTTGTTTAAGTCCATAGAGGGCTTTATCAAGCTTGCAACATAGTCAATTCACTACTCTCAAGCCTGGAGGTCTTGAACATACACATCTTCTTTCAGATCACCATTTAAGAATGCACTTTTAACATCCATTTGGTAGACCCTGAAATTCATGTATGTTGCATATGCAAGGAAGATCTTGATGGCTTCCATTCTTGCAACAGGAGCAAATGTCTCATCATAGTCAATGCCTTCTTGTTGACGGTAACCTTTGGCTACCAGTCTGGCTTTGTTTTTAATGACAGTGCCATTTTCATCGGTTTTGTTTCTGAAAACCCACTTCATTCCTATGACTACTACATCCTGAGGACATTTGATCAAGGTCATGACCTTGTTTTATCAAATTTTTGCAGTTCTTCTTGCATAGCCTAAACCCAGCTTGGGTGTTTTAGAGCTTCAGTGACATTTTTGGGTTCTATTTCTGATAGATAATCAGTATATAGACATTCATTGGCGAAGTAGTTATATTAGCACCATGCTTCGGTGAGCATGCCCTCAGTGGGTTCACCAATGATGTTTACGAGCTCAATATCCTAAGATCTTGTCCACTTACTTTGGTCTAGGATCGAGTTTGATGAGTCACGGAAGTTCAGGAGTGAGATTGGTTAAAGGATCAACAGATTCATTTTGAGCATCTGTTATGATGTCTGTTCGGTTGGGTTTCATGAATCACAGGATCTGAATAGTTGGTTCAGTGTTACCTATCCTATGGGGTGATAGATTATCAATGAATTCATTGGTTGGGGTAGGTTGTGAGGTAAGACATAATATGAGATGTCGCATCACTTGATATGAGGAATTGAATTCGTGGTGAACTCATCGGAGGATATCTTGATGAGTCATCAATTCCTATTTCCTCCACTGAGGTGTTAGTGAACTTGATGCTTTCAGAACTTTCATCAAAGGTGACATGAAAGGTTTCCTCAACTTGTTGTTTCCTTGTGTTAAAAAACCACGAGGCTTTGGAGATCAGTGAGTAGCCTAAAAAGTATCCATCATCAGCTTTTGCATCAAACTTGCCTAGATGATCCTTGTGGTTATGAATGAACACAGGACATCCAAATACATGAAAATAGCTGATGTCAAGAAGTCTACCTTTGAAGATCTCATATGGGGTTTTGTTATGTCTTTTGACAATGATTGACCTGTTTTGAGTGTAACAGGAAGTTTTGACTTGCCAGTCCAGAAATGCTTTGAGAGGGCTGAGCCATTTAACATGGTTCTAGCAGCCTCAATGAGAGTTCTGTTTTCCTTTCAGCAACCCCATTTTGTTCAGGGGTATATAGAGATGAGAAATTTGGAGAAATTCCTTTTTCATCACAGAAACTCTCAAGCTCTTGATTTCTAAACTCAGTACCATTGTCATTCGATTTGTTTAACGTAATGTCATTCGGTTTTCAATCTTCTGATGAATGACATTATTGTATCATCTGCTGACTCTTTTGGAAAGAAAGTATACCCAAGTGTATCTTGAGAACTCATCAACAATGACAAGATTATACTTCTCATGCTTGGATTGATCTGGGTGTGAGTCGAAAGAGATCCATGTGCAGGAGATGAAGACTTTGATGGAGAAATTTTGTTTGGTTTTGAATGATGCTCTGTGGTGTTTACCCTTTTCACAGGCAGAGCATGGTTTGTCTTTTGCAAAAACCAGTGATGGTAAGCCAAGGACCTTGTTTTGTTTTGCCAAGTTGTTGAGGTTTTTGAAGTTTAAGTGTGAGAGTATTTTATGCCACAGCCAATTGATAGTTTCAGTGGCTTTGGCAAAGATTTTCCATCTTGGGAGACTGTTGACATGTCTAGCACATAAACATCATCTCTCCTAGGAGCTATCAACACAACTTCCTTGTTGGCATTGAAAATGGTACCTTGTTTATCATTGAATTGTACAATGTATTTAGCATCACATAGTTGACTAACACTGATGAGATTGTATTTGAGACCATTGACATAGGCTATTCTAGAGAAAACTATTCCATTACAGGTTCTTGAACCGAACCTTCAGTGGGACATGATGAGTTATCACCAAATACTACCTTGGGTCCTGGTTCCTTTACATACTTGTGCAGATATTCCTTCACACCAGTCATGCTTCTTGAGCATCCACTGTCTAGATGCCAAATAGTCTCCCTGGCATGTCTGCGCACAAGTAGTAACTGAATTAGTTTCTCTTAGTGACCCACTTACTAGTGGGCTTGGGTCTCAAGGTCTCTCTGAAATTTGCAATCGACTCATGGTCAGTGGTTGTGTGCACAGTGCTACTACAGGTTTTGCATTTAGAGTGAGGATGACTTCACTAGGTTGTTTGGAATTTCTCCTTGCATGAATGACACCGTCATGTTGGGATGTCTCATGGCTGGATTACTATATCACATGTATTCATGAGACAATCATCTGATGATGATCATTAAACCAGTGAGGGCAGAGAGGAAAGGTTTTGCTCTATTCTTTGAGCGACTTTGGAGGATGAAGCATACGATGACCAACTTTGGTATAGTTTGCTTGATGACATACTGTAGATGATCTGCAGTCTGTGATCATCCTTTTTGCGATCATTGAAAAGGATTCTATAAAATTGTCATTGGTATGGTGGTGTAATGACACAGCTCACACTTTTGTTTGTTTTGGAGGTTGACTTAGACTTTGAGGCGGAGGAAGTGACTTAGTCTCCTTGATTGGTTCAGGGACCTTTTCAATGGATTCCATTTTTTCAGTAAGCTTTCTCACAAGTTCATCGATTCTTTGGTGGTTAGCTTCGAGTGGGGTTAGAGGATGTTGAAGTCTCAGTAGGAGTAGACTCTTGTTGGATTAGTTTTGCTTGTCTTTGTAGGATGGTTCTACCAAGTCCAGACCTTTCTTTTGGTGAATGAGGATTGAATTGTAGTGGAGTAAGCTCAGAGCTTGGATCGGCACCACAGAAGAGATTTCAGGGGTGGAAGCGGTGTTTGATTCTGCTTTAGATTCAGAGATGTGTTGGTCTCTGGTCATCTCGGAAGTCCTAGCATGCTCTTAAGAGCTTGGCTCTCAGGATCAAGAATCCTTCCAGAATCGTAATTTGGAAGCTTACTCGGGATTCACCCGTTCAATCCAATCCTGGAATTGGGGTCACCAACATATTTGTAATCATGCCACGAGACACAAATGGCAGGAGACTGGTCTTTGTTGAGAGGGTCAGGGAGATGATCTTCACCTATGACTCTCTTCTTTGGTATGACATCAAAGACCGGGATTCTTAGCATCAACTATTAAGAATATCATTTGCCTTTTTAAGTTCATCTTGAAGATTCCGATTTCTTTTAACTAGTTCAGTGTTTTGAATTTGCAAAGTGACAACCTCAAGCTTTGCTTGTTTTAAAATAAGCAATTCATCCCTACACTTATTCAATTCAAAACATAACTTGTTGTACTTAGAAAAAAGATTCAGTCTTTGCTCTTCTACGAACTTAAGGTCTACATTCAGATAATTCATGTAAGGCAATCAGAGAGTCATCATCCATAGAAAGTAAAATGTTTACCTTCTTCATTGTGATGTTGACCCATTCTCCATTGGCATGATTCTTTCCAACAGCAAGCTTGTCCTCTTAGAGAGGGCCATCAGTCTGGACATGCATCAATTCATCATCGGATGAGGCGGCTCTTCATCCTAGTTTAAGGTTTCAGCACCGAGACCCTTGTTTTTACCCTGCGTAGATTGAACATTTTTGTTGTTTTGAGGGACTGGCCTCAAGGAATGCAAGCTTAGCTTTTGCTTTCTTATACTTAGCTTCATAATCAATGGTTTTGTTAAGATTAGATTTGTTTTGAACATTTTGATGAGGCTGATAGATTTTGGTTGAAATTTGCTAAAGCACGAGTGATTAGATCATGATGGTTTGTAAGAGGGTTCAGAAGTTGTTTTTGAAAAACAGTCTTTTGCAAAATGGCCTCTTTATGACACTTATAGCATTTAGTGTCTTCAGTTGCTGCAGGTTGAAAACCTTTATTTCTTTTTATAAACCTTCTAGAGTTAGCAAGGAGTGCCCTTTCAAATTCAGCATTGGTCATTTAGGTACTCTCACTTGATCTCGTCAGGCTCATCATCGAGTTTTCTTGGAAATCTTGAACCACATTGTAAGAAAAGCGGTTGAAATTGGTGATGAGGTGGTGGTGGGGACTTCTTGACTTCACGAGACTTCTTTAAGTCGGGTATCGTCTGTTGATGAGGTTTTCCTCATAGACAAATTTCCCATAAATTTCAGGAAGCTCAAGATTTTGGATATGATTAGCATTCCTAAGTCCTTGAGAGAAATTCAACCACTTCTCAGGGAGACTATTGACAAAACCAATATTGATTTCATGTTTGGACAACTTAACACCATCATTTGAAAGTTCATTTAAAAGAGTTTTGTATCCGGTGTAAGTTTGAGAGAGAGTTTCTGAGTCCTTAGCCGAAGGTGTTATACTCAAGTTTAGGTCCATTATCTGTTTTCCTTGGTGTCAGATGGTCCTTCATGACTATGAACTAGGTCATCGAGGTTTGCTTAGCTTTACTACGACTTATACAGACTCCATAATATCGTCAGGAAGACAAGATATTATGATACTTTTGAGTCTTTGTTCCTGGTTGACCACTCTCTTCTTTCATCCTGGGTCCATTGAGCTTCAGGTTTGGGCAACCCTTCAGCAGTCTTTGGGATAAATGGACTTTCATTTATACACTTGATATAATAAGGTTCCATCCCAATCAAATAGCAAAGCATTTGCTTTTTCCATTTGTTGAATTTACCAACTTCAAGTCTAGGGGCAACAGCTGAATAAGCTCCACCCTTTTTATCGACTAGTTGGGGTACATCAATTTTAGCCATTTAGGATCCTAATTTAAAAACTTTTAGAGCGGCCTAAAAAACGAGTTTTATAATTAGCCTTGCTCTGATACCACTTGTTGTTCCCCGTTCACTATCGTTTAAAACAGTTTAAATGCATAAAACAAGTTAAAAGTGAACTATGACTGAAATTAACATAAGAAAACACACTAAGTAATTTTCAACATAATATTCTTATTAGAAATAAATCAACAAAGAATACGTTACCCAAGTACTTGCGGAATAGTACTTGGGATTGAAATGACAATGTTGGGTGACTCCTCTGCTCAGGCTAAGTTGAGCACAACTCTTAGAGCCCACTGAGCTATCTCAGGAACTAAGTTGTATTTGGAGGAGTGAAAGATGGCTTGTGTGTGTGTGTTTTACAATTCACAAGCTTAATCTTTTCACTCCATCTCTTATGCTATTTATACATGTATGAGATTTAACTCTTTTCTAAGTGACAAATCGACATCATCTGAAGACAAAATCTGATGTATTTTGTCTCATTTAAAAGACTATTCTAAGTAAAGGACAAGGCTGCTTTCCATATTTCAGTGATGACACTGAGCTTGTAAGCTAGCCATTCAGGGAAAGTTGACTTATGTTGATAAGGACTTCTTCTTTTCTGATTCAAACTTCTCCGCCTTGTCGCTCTTTCTTGGTCTATTTATCCTTGGGTCTTCTTCTTCAGTTTGTCTTCAGCGTAAGTAGTTGGAGAGTCTTAGGGATTGAGTTATTGTCATCACTCACGAATCCATCATCTTCTTATTGACTTCAGTCTTCACCCTTTAAGTTCCGCTTGCGAGTGGAGAGACTTCTTCTATGCCTCCACTTGAGTGTCGAAGATGACTTGAGAGGCTTTGCACTCAGTGACCTGATTAGTGTTTAACGGACTAAACACTTGGGCTATTTTCTATTCAAATCCTAGATTAAGGGGTTTGGGTATTTATTGAACCCAACAGTGTTCCTTATTATGTTTATTAGTACATTCAGTGTAAGAAGAAGCCTCTTGCTCACTTACACTGATCAAAACACTTAGGCTATTTGTATATCTAAATAGGCGGAGACTGTTGGGTTTAGTGAATACCCAAACCCCTTGATTCTAGGATTTGAATAGAAAATACCCTAAGTGTTTATAACCTTAAACACGAACAAGCCACTAAGCACATAGCCACTCAGTGAGCTATCTTCAGGATACTCAACACGAGACTAAGAAGTAAAGTCTCTCCACTCAGTGAGGCGGAACTCAAGGGGTGAAGAGTGAGTCAAGAAGAAGATGGTGGATTCAATGAGTGATGACAATAACTCATTGAATCCTAAAACTCCTCACCAACTATTATCCTTGAACAAGACTGAATTAAAATGAAGGCTAAAAGTCGAAGAATGAGGGGACAAGGCGAGATAAGTTTGAGCAGATAAGGAAGATCCTTATCAATCAAACTTTCCTTGAAACGCTAACAACGGGTGCAATGTCATAACGACAAGAGAAAGCAGCCTTGTCACTACTCAATATAGCCATTAATATGAGAGACAAGATACATCAGTATTTTGTCTTCTGTAATCTCTCGATTTGTCCTCTAGGATAGAGTTAAAAACATACTTGTATAAATAGCCATAAGGTAGGAGTGAAAGATTTTTAAGCTTGTGCATTAATGTGAAAAACACACCAAGCAATCTTTCACTCCTCCAAATACGACTATGTCCTTGAGATAGCTCAGTGGTACCTGAATAGTTGTGCTTAGACTTAGCCTATTCTGTCATTGATCAATACTTCCCATTCAATAGCTTGCATGGTAATATATTCTTTTTCATATTAATAAAGGATATAAAAGTTGAAAAATCTCAGTGTGCTTAAGTTTTCTTATCTTGTTTAATTGTGATTTTTCAAATACTTTACTTCAGTCATGTATCACACTTAGTGCACAATTGTCTTTTTACTAATTGTGAAATGGGAACAACACTAACACCTAAGGGTGTTACCCCATAATCTCAGTAGCAAACATGAAAGTAAATACAAATGATTTGCAGACAAATGACATAATGAGAACGATAAGCAAATCGATCGAATATACTTCGTGTGATGATATGGGACCTTCCTCTCTTGATTTCTTCACTTTGGAACTGATTTGTTTATGATATACAACTACTCTTCACGTTTTTGGTGGTAGAATGTACTCTAAAACCGAAGCTAAGGCTCGGTATTTAAAGTTATCATCTGACGTCGATATGGCGTATCGAGGTCTGATACGCCGTATTCCAAATATCTTGAGTGGGGAATAAGAACGAATATTCTAGCATATTTGTTTTGCATCTTTAAATACAACGTATTGCTTAAGTGTTATAAGCCGTATCCCTTTTAAATATTGATACTCTGAACATGGGATAAGATCTTCAATACGGTGTATGGCCAGAGTTTAATATGCCATTTTTCTGCTTCAGTTGACTTGGGCTTTGAGTGCAAGAGCTTCCTACAGTTTTTCCAGAGTTTAATACGCTATATTCATTTTTGATACTTGATAAATTCTGCTAAGTGTTTTGATACGACGTATCTCCAGAAATGGATGCATCGTATGCTCTTGCCATGATAATTCAGTTTCTTCATTAATTCTCCAAGTTCCATTGTTTCGTGTCTTTTCAATATTGCTCATAAATCATGAAAATCATAACGTAAACAATTAAGTATCAATTCAGATATAAGAATTTAATAAATGTGCAATTTACATTGGATAAATAATATATAAATATAGTATTTATTTGATGCTATTGGTTATACTAACTCGTAAAGGCAATGTCATGGTCCATGTGGTGTCTATCGTCGAGCATAAGTGAGGAGCACATGGTGCTCATCTAACGAGTCTTGGCGAGTTTCCCAGGTACCATTCGAGTGGACACGTTTGTGACAGGCCTTGCCTTAGTGCGACACAGGGGAAGTGTTTCCTAGGCTCCTTGTTGAAATCCAACCTTGTATGGCTGAGTTCAGAGTGTATGGGCCTTAGTTAGCCGGGCTGAAGGCCCTATACGCTATCATTTACACACATTTCATCTCAAATGAATGTATGTACTAGTTTTCAATGAAAGTGTTGGTTAAAACTAGAACAATAAAAAATCTTGATTAAATGCTACTCTAATCAATATTAAATTACGTTTAATCATCATTGTGAAGAAAAATTTCTAAAATCCTTAGAATTCATCCAAATGTGAATTCTAGTTAACCTTTATTTATAACTTTGATCATCATTTCCTTTATCTTACGCCTAGTACCTTGCTAAAAATTCTTTTGCCATAACATGATAAAACCATCAATTACCTTAAATCTAAAGATCTGATATCCCTTTTATTATAGTAATAGATTTCGATTCATATAGATCAGGAACCTATGAATCGGAAATCTTGATCCTACGGGTCATATAAGATTAGATATCAAGTTTTATTTATTTCATATCTTCTAATCTCGTGTTATCACAACACATATGATCAATCTATTATATCTCATATTTCGTAGATTTATGATGTGTTGCTTATATTATATATATTATAACCAAGTTTTAAATTTATATTAAGTTGAACTATCTTATAGAATAACACGAATGGGCAGTGTACCCGATCAGTTCTAGCTAGTGACTGGTAAGCACGGGTTGTTCACAAGGAGTGAATTACCTTAAACTAACAAAAGATATTCTAACTATCTAAATTAACTAAATAATCTAAACTAACGTAATTTGAGGGGTTTCAACCTAATAGACTGACACGGGTTTGGATTACTATTTAAACTAATAAAACAAACAAATATTTAAACTAATTATACCAAAACACCGAAAAGGATAAGGTCTAGATCAATATTAAAAGAACGTGCTATCCAAGTTCATCATACCAAATAATAGTGATTTGTCTACTAGTGAAATGATTACTTAATTTTCATTGGTGATTCAGAATGTAAAACTAGGTGGGTCTTTTCCCAAATTCCTAGGCTAACAAGAGTTTAAATCTGTCACAGGTTAATAAGCCCAATAAGTCCTTCAACTATTAATTATAATATATCTAGTTTGACTAACTTACTTGTCTTAATCATATAATTATCTAACCTGGAGACCTTACATTCACTAGTTGATACGTGTGATCAGGTCTTAAATTTATAATGTCTTGTCTACCTATGGATCAGCACGTATACTAATGGTCAGTGTACCCGATTGTATGTAATGCCGAAAGGGTAAATCCGAGGTCGTTCCCAAGAGGTATGGGTGATCTATCAATTTCAGCTTATTTAACTAATCAATTCAATTGTCACTAGTAAATTAAAAAATATATATTTAAATTAAATAAAATACGAAATGCAAAACTGGTGAATTAATCAAGAGGAGAAATTGTGTTAGCCTATTTAATCCTTAACTAATGTTATGGTTCGCCTTCCTAGTGCAATTTCTAAATCTCGCTTCTACTAGTGTTCTTGGTTCGCCATACATGACTGACCATCATGTATCTAGCCTATAGTTTCCAGTGTCAGTAGATTGATCATCATACCGATCAACTAGAACCTAGACTTTAAGTTTCAACCATCCCACTTCTTGTCATTTAGGCGCCTATTTGGTCTATAAGGCGTCTAACTTACACTGTTTAAGTACCTATACTTATTTAGTTGGTTGTTTGATCTACCCTATACAACCAAGAGGTCGTCAATTCCTCGATTATCCTGATTTCCAAAGTGAGGAGGTCACTACACCTAATGATCAGGAGCTAAATCTCTTTAAGTACTACCACAATGCAAGGTTCACATAAAAAACATATAGATATCTAATAATAGCAAAAAATAAATGAAGCATTTAGAAACAAAACATTAAATTAGTTCATAACTAGGCTAACACTAAAAGTGTTTAACCGATCATGTTGTAAAGTGCAGCAACAAGAATGAATAAAATTGAAAAATAATTTAACATTGTGTTTGATACAATTAATTTGTGTCGATGATGTTTGATGATGTTTTTTCCTTTAAAAAGCTCTTCAATCTTGCTAGGAATTGACTCTTAATGAAACCCTAGTCTTTCTCCAACTGAGATTTGGAATGAATATGTGTGTTGTGAATGAATTAGGGCTTATATTTATAGATTCGGCTGGTCTCGACATGTATATGACGTAACCATAAGTGAATGGTTACGTCATATGTACTCTCGATATTTTAACTCTTCACAAGTCTTATGTAGTTACGGTGTAGATGCATCGACCTAACTATGCCGTATATGCCCTAGATGTGAAATTCCTTCTAGACCTTGATAACTCTTACGGCGTAGAAACAAAGGAAGCATTACGTCGCATCCACTCTAGGTAAATATCGGTGAATCAGCTCTTGATGGATACGACATATATGTTAAGGCCTACCTACACCGTAACAGTATTCAAATGATGAAAACCCACTAAGTAATGTAAATTAATACGGGGTGTGTGTATCGATGTGGATACGTCGTATATGTCTTTTGAATGGACTTAGTGAGGAATGCTTCTATTGTGAGTGCGACGTACGCCAAAGAGATCCTCTACGCCTCATATATACTCTGATCCAGCTTTCTCTCGGATTCCAACAAGTAGCTTCTCAATTCCGCATCTTCTCGTTCCAATGCTCAGATAAATTCTATTAAACAAATAGGAAGCAATTAATTATAAATTCTTATATAAATACAAAAATATGGGCATAATATAAGGGAAATTGATAGAGAAATGTATTATTCGATGTTATCAAATATCCCCAGATTTAACTTCTACTTGCCCTCAAGTAGACCTTTTTAATAATTTCTAAAAAGATACCTCTAAGTTACTGGAAAACATGAGTTTAAAAATTACCTATGCTAGAAATGTCAAAGCCGAACACCTCACAAAAATAGAAACAAAATCACTCATGCACTTGATAATCCACGTGTTTCATTTTTGGGGTGATCACTCATTAATACGATGCGTGTATTCTATCATAGGCTTGATGAGTATACTAAACTCCACCACTAGATCTAAGGTTTAAACAATCTCAAAAGGCAATATAGGGTGAGTATATGTATTGCTAGGGGTTGAATCATTCATATTGCGTTATCTTTATCGACAACACTACTCTAACAAAACTTTAACTAACATTAGTTCTATCACTTCAACTTATCAATTAAACTTAAAAAGGTTAATGGGAATAAAAAGGTTTTGCTATATTTTTTATTACAAAAAAAGTCATAACTCGGCCGGGTTTATCAAACCGGGCACCACGGGTCAATGAAAAATCGTCGATTCAATCCGGTTCTCAAACAAGTAAAAACACAATCACATCTTGCCCGGTTTCTGAGCCGATCCCCAATTCAACCGATTGAAACATCTATTTTAACCCGTATTTTAAAATATTAGCTATAAACGAGACAAGCTCATAGTCTATTTAAACTCTGAGATTATTTAGTTCAAACTCGACTCGGCTTATTTTCACTTTATCTAAACCCATTATTACTCTCATTTATGACAACCCTATTATATTGACCATGACACTCGTATGTGGGTGTGGCACCGCCCAAAAATTCACATTCACTAAACATTACAAATTGGAAAAAAACGAGTGTGGAAACCCGCGCGATGCAGCGGGATTGGCTTCAAAGGACTTACTTTGTAGCGACACTTAAACCTTAGGGACTAATTTTGCCAGGTTGCTATAGTTAGCAATTAATTCTACAGGACTTACTTTGCAACGTAGCTTAAACCTCAGAGACTGTTTTTGCCAAGTTGTGAAATTTTGCATTTAATGTTTAGACTTACTTTGCAGCGCCACTTGAACCTCAGGGACTGTTTTTGCCAAGTTGGAAAAGTTTGCAATTAATGCAAAGTTTACACACAAATGTGTGTACGCCTTTTAGTATATTATACAAATTTGTATATTTCTAAGCCACACCTCATGATGTCTCGTGCATGTCACGTGAGTTTTATGGTTGTACACTTGTACACCATGATTCCTTCCAAATCATTGGTCACTTTATCCCTACACACTCATCACCCAAAATGATAAAAGATAAAACCACACTTTAAAAATTATACTCCACCCTTCTAATTTAATTCCTCCTTTTTCTTTCATTCTAATCTACCAAAAACACATTCTAGCCAAAACCCTTCTAACTCTATCATGGCATCCGTATGCATGTCAACATGCATAGCTGATGATGCTCGTGTCCCGGTCCGAGCAACATACGTGAACCTCTACAAATGGCCCGAGTCTGATCGTGAATTCGTACGTTCTTTCAGTAAAAACAGCCATAGCGAAAGCGAAAAAAGCCAGGGCCATCCTAGAGTTGTTGATAGTATTTCATGCAGACAACTTTACCTTAGAAGCTATACTTTTTCGCGAAAAGAGAGCTTAAATGAGAAAACCATGAAGTGTATTGGAAGAGTAAAAGAACGAGCAGCGGTTCATGGTGGACGACGAAGAGAAGATGGCAAGAGGAGAAGGAGGAGGAAGAAGTGTACGGTGGTTATGAAGGCAAAGGAGGCATCTTACGCTGCGTTGGCTTCGATCTTTCGTAGGTTGCTATCTTGTACTACTAAGGTTGAGGTTGTGGATTGAGTTTTTACCAACGCAGATCTACACTTTATTTTTTATGGCATGTTTGATGATCTTATGTTTTATCTTTGTTTATTATTTATGTTCATTAATGTTAATACATAATAATTTATGAGGTGAATACTCCTTTTTTGCTTACATTGAATAATGCAAGTATAATACGATAAGAATGCATATAGGAGGTTAAACTCGGACAATGAGGTTCATTTAAATAATCATTTAGTTTCTTCTTTCTATTCAAGATCATTCACAAATCTTGAATACTTTTGACATAAGAAAACACAGTTAATTAGAAGACAAATTTTAAAGGAAATACATACTGCTTTCTTAATGTATTTGGATAAAATATGTTTAAGCAAGGTGTTGATATCCCTGCCATATACAAAAAGGTGCCAAGGGGCTTTCGGAGAAGAACTACGTCGGCACTTAGCGAAGCAATGTCCCTATCCCTAAAACCAATTTCCGGTGGTTGATCGGCAACGTAAGTGAACTAGCGAAGGTATAAAAACTTATATAGGAACTACATATGCCGATCAAAGATATATATTATACCAACTATTGAGAAAAATACTTAGTATTGTAATGATCTATCTTCAGTTTTTAACAAATAATACAATGTAATACATCAAACAATATTAGCAAATCTTGTTGCAAGTGAATTTTGAAGCTTTTACAATATATCCGGGTTTATATTTTGGCCTTTAAAATTTTAAAGCCCTGTTCAAGATCAGATGACACTTTGCACGTTCTAGTATACGGCGATGCATTTATATTTACCAACATGTATTAGTCCTCACGATATCTAAAGTGAGCGCGAGTCATAAACTATAGGGTACAAGTTCAAATATTCATGTTCGTAATGTGTTGAAGGCCATATTAAATTCCACTTAATCATGGTTAGGATTAACAATTGAAATCCCAAAAAAAAAATACTTCATCCGTCTCATATTAAATGTTCACTTTTTAACTTTTAGAGTCTTTTTTCTTAAATTTTAACTCTAAATGTTTTTGTTTGTGTTATATAATACTTGATGAAAATTATATCAACGAAAATACATTTAAAACCCAATTTATTCATATATTTTGCATCAATTGTTATATAATACAAAGATAAATATTTAAGGTCAAAGTTAATGATAAAAGAATTTGAAAGTCAAAGTGGTCATTTAATATGGGACGGATATAGTACGTAATTAGTTCACATGTTAAAGGGTTTTTACATTTATAGCTAGATTGTGGATCATCAAAGAATTTTAATTAATATATTAAATCTTACATCCAATTTAAAATGTACATTAATCATTTGATCGGAAGGTGTTAATATAATGGGACGGTCTGTTCGGTTTTGTTAGGTTCGGTTTGATTAGTTGAAAATTTTAAACTATTTATAGCGGGTAGGGAAATTCGAAACTAAACCATACTAGAGGGTAATCGGATATGTGGATAACCGAAATGAGTGGTTATCCGCGGTTCGGGTCATGCTTAACCATTTTAGACGCTTAATTGAGTTTAACCTTATGAAAAATAACATGATCTAGAAAGTAAAATGTCATTTTCGTAAAATCAAATGACAATGAATAGATTAATTTCATATTAAAGTTATTCCGTCACGATACTTACATTCAAACATCTATGCATAACACATTAACAGGATAATAGTTATCGCGTTAAGTTATGTTCATATTAATCAATTTTCACACATAAATGTTTAATAAATATTTACATTTGGAGGAAAAATCATTATTTAATAAAAGTAATGCAATAATATAATCAAAACTTATATTATTTGAATATTTTGTTTAAAACCTTTATATATTTTATACACGATTATGTTCAGTTAACCGCGTGTATCTTAAAAAACCGAAACCGAACCGTGATAAGCGGGTTTTTTTCGGTTTTGGTTTTTCAGTTTCGAGTTTTTTCAGTTTCGCATTAAGCGGTCGCTCGGGCTTTCGATTTCTAATGTTTTTTGAACACCCCAATCGTATGAGTATTATAACGAAGCCACAAAGGTATGTGATTAATTGATATATATCATATATGTTTAATAAAAATACCATCGTAGTTTAATTTCGTTTACAAAGATGTTCTATCAGATTTCAATTATTAGTTATTGCAGTTTATTAGTTATTGCACTTTAGTAATTAAACTAAACCGCATTAATGCTTTTGTTTTTTTTTTTTTGGGTAAAATGTCAAAACGACCCGGTAAATGTATTACTCCAAAAAAACATTTAAGTACAAAGGATATGGGTGAAGTCCCATATCTCAGCCCGTTACATAGGCGATAAAGCATACATAACAAGGTAGACAACTAAGCTGCTTAAAATAACAAAAAACTAGAACTTATGACAAGCCATAAGAACTTAACCAAGAAACAAAGCAACCTAGCTAACCAGCAGCTACCGTGAAAGATGAACTTTCACCTGTAATTGGGTTAGCCGATTCTTTATTTACATGTGTAACATGTTCTTCATCTTCATCTTCATCGTTCACCAAGGCAAAATCTTCATCATTCACCTGTAATGATGTTCATAAGATGGCTAAGGATGCTGTCTTGGGTTTGTGGGAGGCTTTCAGGGCTGAACATAAGGCTAAATCTAATACCTCTATACCTGCTTCTGAGTCTCCTATTGTCCAATCTATGGACATTAATACTAATGCTACATCCTATGTTGGAGCTACAGGTTTAAGGGATGATCAGCCTAGAGGTGATACTAATTTTCGTCCCTTGGTTGCCGAACCTGTATTTGAAGGTGTTAACATCTCTATTCCCCTCAAAGTGGTTGAAAAAGTTAGTTCTCGTTTAGAACATACTTTATATGGCTATTTTATGGGAAAGAGGATGGCGTTTTCAGTTGTTGAATACTATGCTAGGAATAACTGGGCGAAACATGGCCTAAAAAGGATTATGATGAATTCCAAAGGCTTATTTTTCTTCAAATTTGATACATTGGCTGGTGTGGAAGCTGTTTTGGAAGGTGGTCCTTGGATGATACACAAATCTCCAATTATTCTCAAGAAATTGTCTATGGATACTTTTTTGCGTAAAGAAGAATTGACTAGCATTCCGGTATGGGTTAAACTACATGATGTTCCTCTTCAAGTTTTTGAAGATGATGGTATTAGTTTGATTGCTACTTTTATTGGTAAACCTGTTATGCTTGATTCGTACACGACCTCTATGTGTAAGGAATCGTCGGGTAGAAGTAGTTTTGCTAGATGTCTTGTTGAGGTCAATTCTGATGCTGATCTCGTGGAGGTTATTACTATTGTTTTTCCTTCACTTCGGGGAGGGTTTACTAAAGAGACTATCCGTGTTGAATATGAATGGAGGCCACCCAGATGTGGTATATGCAAAATATTTGATCATATTCATGATCAATGTCCAAAAAAGGTGGTGAGTTCTCATGTTTTATCCAATTCACTTGTTGTAACTCCTACGTGGTTCGAACAATGATGGATTCCAAAAGGTGGGTAAGAAAAAGAGATCGAAGAAGGGTAAAGCCAAGTCTACGAATGGTAATCAGTTTGTTGGTCCATCTGTTACTCAGAATGTCAGATATGCGCCGAAGGCGGCACCTAGTGAACCTACTAAGGGAGCAAATACTATAGGTAATGCACCCACATCGTCGTCTATGTTGAAGTCTACTCGCTCTACCTCTCAGGATGGTAATATTACTACATCTAATTCGTACGCATTAATGCTTTTGTAATTAGTCTTAGTTTGAAGTTGGTTTATGTGTATTATATTACAAGTATAACGGTTTAAATACACTTATATCAATTAATTTGGAAGCGTAACTATGCTTAGGGCCTGTTTGGCAGGGACTTTTTGGAGGAGCTGTTAGCTTTTTGTTACAAAATAATCTCATATAAACTAAGTAGCTTCGTTTGGATGCATTAACTACAAGCTTTTATTTCAAACAAATAGCTTCAAAATGAAAAGCTGATTCCTGAAGCTTTTTAAATGTCTTGGAGCTGTTAAAACTTTAAATTACTGATATACCCTCCAAACATTTATTTACAATTATAGATTTGTCTTTTTATGTCATTTTACATCTTATAATTATATTTAACAGCTAATTTACCAAACACTTTTATTGAAAAAAAAATACAGCTTGTACCTCATGTTAACAGCTTTGCAGTTAACAGCTTACAGCTTACAGTTTACAGCTTACAGTATACAGCTTACAGCTAGTTTTGCCAAACATACCCGACTTGCTTTCATGAATGGAATTATGATGTTAAAATCTATAATATTATGATTCTAAGCTATCATGATAATGATGTTAAAGAATGAACAACAAATAATTTTATAAGCATGTCAGATTACTTAAATGTTTTAAATAAAAGAAAGATATGTGCCGAAAATTGTTCCTTACTCTTGCATGAGAGATTTTTAGTGGCCACTATGATGACGAGCAGAAGCATAGCAAACGAAAAGGGCAGAGAAAAGGTTGTCCGGAAATGAAGAAAGGTGACTCATTGCACAAAGTCAAATAAATGATACTTTCAATGCAAGAATGGTTGTCTTTGTCAAAAAAAAAAAAAAAAAACTTTGTACTCCGTAATATTTTTATGATACTTTTACTCGTTGGATATATTCATGGAACTCTATAATGTTAAAAGGGAAAATTCTCTAAATGCCCCAGTTGCCCAATTTTATTACCTCAAATGCCTCACTTTTTTTTCACTTCTCAAAATGCCCCATGGGCAACTTTCCCATGGGCACCTCTATCAAATATTTAGGCTCACGTTGTACTTACAAAGTACAAA
The DNA here is from genome assembly GCA_910596185.1 of Chrysanthemum makinoi. Classification (NCBI taxonomy): domain Eukaryota; kingdom Viridiplantae; phylum Streptophyta; class Magnoliopsida; order Asterales; family Asteraceae; genus Chrysanthemum; species Chrysanthemum makinoi. Next base: position 159,890,589 of record OU343223.1, on the reverse strand, counting down.
TGTAACACTGCTTTAATGCGTTGGGCAACTTTGACCTAATATATTGGCAATGACAATTTTGTCTTTTTAGTGAAAAAGCAAAATTTATATTTTAAATTTTTAAATACAAATAAGTTTTTGGCCAACACATATGTACTTTTGGGCAACTATCTATAAAAACCAATTTTAAATGCAAATAAGTTGGCAAGAACTTGACCCACACATATGTACTTTTGGTCAACTCTCTATAAATACCACTATATACCATACAAATACACCTTTAATAAACCAAATTACATATCCCAAAAAATTATTTATTATCCTAATACACCTAAATACAAAACACAAAGTACCCAAATCATCCCAACACACACTATCTGCTTTACCACCACACACCTTCTCTCTCAAAGGCGAAAAAATCATCCACTTAACGAACAGATATCCTTCTCTCAAACTCAATAATCCAACGCCCTAATCCTACTCCCTCAATAGTTCTTCTTCCATACGACGCATATTCGTACATTCAAATCAATCCGACGCATATTCGTACAATCAATCGTTGTTCTTCAACATCTCAAGAATCCAACCACGAACATGTTTGATGCAAAAGCTAACGGTCGGATCTAGATTAGAACATATTGCTACTATTAAAGGTGCACTGAATGTGAATAGAACCAAATTGTTTAGAGAAACTGTCTTTGGCCCTTGGTTAGATTTTCCTAAGTATTCCCCTGACAACCACTTATACCATTATTTATATCAAAATGCAGTTCAGGTGTCAAAAATTAGTGATTGTTGTCCACCTTTAACTTTTGTACTAGGTGATAATGTTTTTTATTTTGGCCGCGAACAATTTAGTCTTCTAACTAGGTTTCGTTTAGGACCAGTAGATAAAAGTGAAAGTGACCACGGCCATGTTGTTAAGGGTTTAACATATAGTCCTTTTTTGATCGGTTGTTTCCCGATAAAAATAAAACTAAGAACAAAAAAGTTAAGGGTGATGACCTTTTGGCTTTGGTAAAGTCGGCGGAAAGGTGGGAATTGTTATCCGATGAAGATGCTGTGAGGGTTGCTTTGTTGGTGATTGCAACATTTGTAATTATTGGTCGGGAAGGAAGGTTTAATGTTCTTGACCATTTGCTAAGGAATGTTGAGAATTTTTGTGTATGGAATGAGTATCCATGGGGCGAATACATGTGGGCTCATCTGTATAAACGAACGGTGAATGTTGTTCCTAGGCATCTTGAGGCAGAATCAAAGAAGCCCTTCCAAAAGATCCAAAAAGAACAAACATACACTCTGTATGGATTTACATGGGTGTTGAAGGTTAGATTTTACTTGTAACATACATTATTTGTGCTTGTATATATTCTGATGGTTAATCTAAATAATGTGTTGGCATTGTTCATTAGCCATTGGCTTGGTTCCCTAGGCATTGTTACTGTAGTAGTGTAAGTGTTTTTGTAGATTTAAGGATGTTATGGTTGATGGTTTCGCACTAGATAAATACATAGAAACGATTTGTAAACAGTTGGTTGAAACCACTGACAATGTGTCTTCATCCACTGCTAGTTCAGAAGAACCCACTGCTGCAACAACACGTTATGCAATTGTATCGCCTGTTACTACATATACCACCCGGCTGCTATCCTAACCACCGCTTTAACCATAATCACAACCACTATAATCACAATCACTAACTCTTAATTCGATGTATTTGTTTTTTCAGATTTGGATTATGGAGACATTCCAAACGCTCCCGATTCTGGACCAAAGACCCAGAGAAGATCCCACGTTGTCTAGCTTGGTCAAAAGTAAAAAACTTTGAAAAAAAACATTACACAATTTTATTTGATCCGCTAAGTAAAAACCCAAAATTAGTTAACCGTTGGTTGTTTTTATTGCATTTAGCATATCATCTTATCTCCTTTGTTATTTAGGCTTTCAGACCACTACAGAAGATTGTACCGACAAATGCCGAGCTGAGTTGTCCGTGGGACATTCGCAGTATGGAGTACATCCGTCAACTAGATTCCCAACTGGGCTATGGTGGGTCCCTTTTTCACACCTCAAGTAGTTAATGACTGGGTACGAACCTATTGGGCAAATGGTGTAAAGTACCCGGTGCCTTGGGCTGATGTCGAAAAGGTATTTATTTCTTTCCATATTAGATGCGTATAGATTGTTCACCGGAGTCGCGTTATGCTGATGTCGTAAATGATGTAGGTACTATTTCCAATAAACGAACCTGACAAGCATTGGGCGGTAGGAGAGTCGCATATCAAGTACGGTGTTTTGACATTGTATGATTCGTTTCCAGCCTTTACAAACAAACGGGTTTGGTGGAAGGATACCATGCCTGCAAAATTTCAATATTGGCTGCCAAAATTACTAGCAAACGAAAGCGGAGTCTTTGCAGCAAAAGGCATAGATATCAACGCTTATCCGATTAGCTTTCAAAATGTGTTGACGTCCCCAAACAAACGAGGGTCAATACGGTGACTGCGGATATGGTCTTGCATTAACCTATATAAATTTAAGTCATAACATGCCATTAAAGTCTGACGATCCCTGCGAAAGCTTGACTCTTGCCTATCGCGAAAGAATGTTTGAGTACCTATGGAAATACAAGATTGAGTATCTTTGGTCATTGACTATATTTATTACAAGTTGTGGTATCGTCAACTCTCATTGACTATGTATGTATATAATTGGTGCGAAAGGTGTTAGCTCATAAGGAATGGTCATTCTTTGTGTATGTATAATCAATTGTAGTAACTATTGGAATGATAAATCTATAAATATCCAAAATGTTTTGTGAATGTTTGTAAATATTATTAGTTGATATTAGTATTGCTTGTTTAAATCATAAGAATCACTACTCAAAACTGATTACATATAAATTATGATATTACATTTAAACCAGCTTCCAATCTTCTAGTATTGCTTGTTTAAATCATAAGAATCACTACTAAAAACTGATTACATATAAATTATGATATTACATTTAAACCAGCTTCCAATCTTCTACTAGCCGTGGTTTATTCTAAACTAGCCGTCGTATCTTCTCAACTAGCCGTGGTTTCAACAGTGCTTATAACCGTGGTTTCTTCTCAACTAGCCGTGGTTTTGATCATACTAGCCGTGGTATCTTTTCAACTAGCCGTGGTTTCAACATTTATTCTAAACGTGGTTTCTTCATACTTGCCGTGGTTCCAACAATAATTCAATCCATGGTTTGACCCACCATCCTACTCAGCCTTCTTATTAGATACACCACCCATTCTACTTAACCTTCCTTGAGAGTTTTATTGCCAAAGGACCTTGTACACCAGCAATCTTTTGAATCTTCAATAGCAATTGATCTACCATTGGATTTGTTGATATGGTTCCTTGTGGATCAAGCGTCGCTTCCAACATTTTCCTGGCAACAGTTTTGGACAATGGATAGGGTTTATCAATAAACATGAAAAACTTATCCTTAGTAGATTGTACAGCATGTACTCTGGAATGCTCATAAAGCATCCATTCAACTACTTCAAATTGTTTCCAGAATTTGTCCGATGGATTAGGTTGACACATGTTTTTCACTGATCTCCACACGAACCTTGCTAATCCTCCAGTTGGCCCATGCTTTCCATATCTAAAATCAATGCTTTCCATAACTGTTCCAAATCCGCTTTTGATAGAAAGAACAACAAGCTTCCAAAATCTACGTATGTACTTCTGCATCCATCTACTCTTGTTATTTCAATCACTTCTCTACCATTTTCAGTGATTATTTTCAAATCATGAACTGGCTGACTTGCACTTAGTGGTGTACGATTAATCGGCTCTTGTATATCACTCACCTTAAGATACACATCCATTCTTTCTTCCCTCTCCATCCCTTCATCCAATTTATGTTTCTTAGAACGCACATTCTCCCGAATTTCTGCTATTCGCTTTTGTTCGTTCTTGATCCAATCAGCTTCTTTATCAGAATTCATAGGAATGAAATCATCTTTCATTCTTAACCAACGTTCATACAGCTCTTCAATCTCTTTGTCCGTGCATTTTTTCAAATCCTTGCCTTTGCAAAATTCCACGTGCTTGAGAATCGTGATCATGAAATTTCTTATTTGAGCCCTAGTAGGAGGTTTGTTATTCTTACTATTATATGGTACGACACTTCTTTGGTTCTGCATTTGTCTCGCCCTCGCAGCCAGAACCTTTGACCTTGATGGAACATCTAATAGTGCCCATTCTTCATTACTCCATTCCAACTTTATCATTTCAGAAGCCTGAACAAATGCTTGTTCCTTGTTCCATCGTTCAATCACTCTCATACTAGCTTCATCTTGTTCTTTCTTTTTTTTTTCAAAAGCAAGATATTCAGCCTTAAATTTTTCATCCATTTGTATTGATAATTCATGATCATGTGAAATCTGATCCTCCTTACTATCAAATTCAAGTTCATCTACTTCAGGTTCAGAAATAGCTTCACCCTTTCCTATGTCTCGTTGATCTACTACTTTATTCACTGGCTCCCCATTCTTCAAAGTATTAGCCAATTGTTTATTTCCAGTAGGTTCAATTACAATGGAAACAAGTGCAATAACAGAATCAGGAATTGCTAAGGTTCTACATAAGTTCAGCAGCGTACCTGCAACCTCCTTCTCAACTTCCTTCGCCTCCGATGGTGGTGTTACAGCAGTTGTGATAATCGTACCATCAGTGGTTGTAGTAGCAATATGTGTATCTGAAGTAACTGTCGATGAAATAACCTCTGAGGTTACAGCAGTGCTGTCATTTGTAGCATCACTAGATACAGCATGCACAACTTCTTCCTCTTCGTCTTCAACTGCAACATTAAAAGGTTCTACCATTTGTTCTTTTCCTTCCTCTACCAATTCTGCTTTTCCAACCTTCAAACCTTTAGCCAAAGGTTTAGCCAAGGGTTTAGGACCAGTGGGTCTAAGTATAATAGGAAAATGTGCAGTACCCGATCCAGTCCGACTGGGTAAGCTTTTACATAAGTTCATCAAGGTACCGACAACCTCTTTTACAACTTCCTTAGAGTTGGGTGTTTGTGTGACCGTGGTTGTCATTAAGGTCGCATCAGTGATTTCATTTGTAATACCAGGGGATTCAGCAACAATCGGAGTGGTTATTTCGTGCCCCACTTGAAGCACATGATATCCACTATCGAAATCCATCTCAACATCCATGTTTACATCCTCCCCTGAACCAATGCTTTTGCTCCTCCCCTTTGAGGACCTGCCTTTCTTAGTCATCTTCGTTACTCTATTAGATGCACCAAACCTTGGTCTTCTTACTCTCTCCAACACATAAACCCTGTGCTTCAACCTTCTTATTGTATTTTCCATTTGTGTACATTTAGCCTTCAATTCATTAACTACTTGTATAATATTCTCACCATATGTGGTACCCGTGGGATCTGATACGGTGGCATTGGGTTGAGCGTCAGTGGTAGCAGTGGGAGCAGCATCATTGGTTTGGGTATTTTGTGATTCAGGTAAAGGTAATGGTTTAGCAGTGGATTCTGTAGGGTTAGCAGTATGTTCAGACGTTGTCGGAGTGGGTTGAGCATCATTGCTTTGGTTGGGTTGGGATTCAAGCACCTCCTCATTTTCAGGAATGTCTGGCAAGTTAAGCATATTAGGGAATAAAGGTGTAAGCTTTCCTGAGAACTTGTCATTCTTTTTTCTCAAGTGTGTAAACACCCTAGGAGACATATGATGTACCTCATACTCCCTTTTATGATGAATGGGTGCCATGATCTGTTTCTCGACTATAATTGAACAAACCTAGGATATAAGTAGTATTTACCCTTTTCTTTAATGTTCTTTATTAACCCCTCAAAGATCAACCTAGACCAGTTAAACACCCTCCCCTGTGATAAACATATGACAACAGTTGCAATTTTTGATGGAAACTCATCAAAGCCAGTGGTCTTATTGCTTAGACACATAAGCAAAGTATGTATTAAAAACTTCCATTGGGGTGAGAACATACCTTTATGATACTTAATTCTTTCCACATTTTTCTCATAACCCAATCTTTTCAACCCCTGAAAAATATCATCATCAGACAAGTTGACAACCCCATCAGCATCAGTTAAACACCCTCCCCTGTGATAAACATATGACAGCAGTTGCAATTTTTGATGGAAACTCATCAAAGCCAGTGGTCTTATTGCTTAGACACATAAGCAAAGTATGTATTAAAAACTTCCATTGGGGTGAGAACATACCTTTATGATACTTAATTCTTTCCACATTTTTCTCATAACCCAATCTTTTCAACCCCTAAAAAATATCATCATCAGACAAGTTGACAACCCCATCAGCATCATCCAGCTTCAAAACATCCCTAATCACATCCTCTTTGACTATTATCTCGTTCTTATCAACAAGACTCCTAATAACCTCTGCTCCATCTCGTTCTTGAATTTTTTCCTTCAACCAAAATTGATGAATGTAGTCTTGAAGAATGATAGGTTGTACACTTATTGCATAGTGAATTGGTGTGTGTTTGAGAAAAGCAATCATCTCATGGAACCCTTCAGTATGATTGTTCTCGGTTAGGTATGCAACGACGTTGTGTGTGGTGGGATATTCTTTCGGCATTTGTGTTATTTGGATGTAAAAGACATTTAATTATCAGTTTGGGAGTTGTTAGGGTTTGTGTAGAGCGCCAATTTCAAGTGTTTAAAGATCAATTATTTGATAGCGCAGTGATTTGGGGATTATATACTAATAGATGAACATGTTACATAACAGCCCCTTGAGTTTCCATTTTCATCAAAACTGCACTAGCAGTGGTTCGATTTATACTATCCGTGAGTTGCCCACACATAGGGGTGGTTAGAAACATACTACCCGTGGGTTGCCCACAAAAATTGCACTAGCAGTGGTTCGATTTATACTATCCGTGAGTTTCTCACACACAGGGGTGGTTAGAAACATACTACCATCTGTGCTTATAGTAAGTGCTAAACACCAAGTCAAATAGTCAATGACTTCATTTACTACACAACAACTCACACCTTCTACCCATTTAACACATTGAATGCTTTTTAACTCTATTTAATAACATATCACCCATAAACCACACATATCTCTATTGTATCCCCAAAACATTTTAGGCAATATGAGTGGGTCACAAAAACATCCTGTGTAAATCTCCTCAGATTCTTCTGATAGTTCATGCTCAAGCAATACTTGGGACAACTATTTTCCTCCAACAAAAACATCCCTCACGTTTATGAGGAGAAAGCATGTTCTCCACCTCTTGAAGCACTTGCATCTCAACCACGACCAGCTGGGCCTTCCTCATCAGCACCCCCCAAAAGAGAGCTAGTGAGGGGACTTGCTTGCCCAAAACTGTGGGCTGTTATTGGGGGACAAGGAGTTCACCAGAAGATGCCAGCATGGGCCATACCAAAGAGGCCATAGATGGTTTAGGAGGTTATGTTGATGTAGTAGTCTTTTGATAGTAGTCCTTACTGGATAACTCTTTGATGTACTTATTAGATGATTGTATGAATGGGAAGCATCTAGCACTGCATCAGTTGATGCAGTTTTATAAATTAATGAATAATTTCCAAGTATATAAGCCTGGAAACAAACATGCAAGTCTGGAAAGTGAAATATATGAACTTTAAAGAACTGAATTAAATGTTTTCTTAAACTAAGATTAAGTTTAGGAAAGAAACATGCATCAGTCTGCAGGCTGATAATCTAACTTTAACTAAATTCTACTAAATTTATCCTTCATTTTGACTGTCCAAGGTGACCTTATTCTATCTTACAGAACAGATCCTCCTGTTCCCGGTCTTGCCGCATTCTCTCTTCCATTTCTCTTTCAGCCCTATCTTGTTCGGCTAGTTGTTCCATTATTGCTTCATCTTCATGCTGCTTAGTAAGCGACTTCTCACCATCAACATTTCCATTTATATTGTTGTGCTCATCTTTATTATTGTCACCTATTTCCTTGACTGCCAACCCACCTTTTTCAGCTACATCCTTCTTAGATCTTTTGTTAAGTTGTTTGCTATATATTTCATGAATCACGTCATCACATGGTCGTTCCACTTCAAAAGACAAACGCTTACGCACAATCCCTGTTAATTATGAAAAACAAAAGTAAGGATCCTAAATATATTACTAAAACTAGTTATAGCATACTAACAATAGTAATGAATTTTTACCGTTAGACATTACTACAACTATGAAATTGGTATTACTTAAAGAATGTATATGTAGTTAGGATAAGTTACTAGTTTCATCCAGTGGGCAGTTGGCAAGTTTAGGAAAGTTAATAAATTTTTCACATAACACAAATAAATGTGTATCTTAGTAAATCTTAGGCAATTGGCACAAGTACAACATTAATAATAAACAATCACAAATGGGTGGTTCATACTTAATACACTCATTAAAGTGTATCAATGTTGATACACTAATTTTGGGCAACCTTAGAAAGTTTACATTGTTGGGCAACCTAAGTAAATTGACAAGTACAAAGGGCTGGTAGTTTGCACTTGGCTTACTAAAAAGACTTTACTGTAATGTCCAACAAATTTTTCCACCTAAGTTTGTTCAAAACACAACCATGGATTACGATGACAATTCTACTTTTAAGGTTTATTTAGTGCATCCTTCATCTAAACATGCAGTGAAACTACCTAAAAATATCACTTTCAATAAACTGGTTGCGTATGTGAAGAAAAAGGTTCACGCTGTGAAAGAGACACCAAATGATAGAGTCAGGTTATCTTACAAAGATGGTTCCATGGAATTGGACGTGGTTGATGATGAAGACGTCCAATACTTCATTCATGAACTATGTTGTAAGAATGAGCAAACTCAAGCTCTGTTAATTTCAACAAAAGAACCACCACCTTCAGAGGTAAAATCATCTTCGGCTTCTAATCATTTATCATTAGACCTGAATTTTCCGCTGCTTCACAATGTATATCTAATATTGTTTTTTAGTATTATGACAAGATAGGTTCTATTTTTTGTCAGAAAAAAACGAATAGCAGGACAGACAATGGTAAAGAAGTTATGCAAGAGATGGCACCTGAACAGGGAACGCGTAAACGTACGTCAGGTACTCATTTTCAGTTGAAAGATGACCCACAATCGCAAGTGGACGACGAGTATTTTCAAAATGGGAGAATTTACCAGGATTGGGATGCCATACGTTGGGATGGTGAACCAAGTAACAGCGGTTGGGAGGGTTACGTAGATAATTCTGGCATTAACCTAAACTCATCCCTGAATCATCAAATACATATCACTTGGATGATTTCAATAACATGGATAATTACTAGTTCAATGTTCTCTTTATTTAACTAATGTAATTGTTGCTAAATGGTTGTGTACGGCTACGTATGTGTATGCTTAAAGTTAAACACTATTGCATATGGTTGTGTGGTTTGATTGTGGTTCGAAGATAATAAAAAAGTTAAACACTACTGCATATGGTTGTGTAGTTTTAACCAAGTATTTGTATTTTGTCATGAATAAAACGTTGTGTTTGTATTAACCAAGTATTTGTATTTTGTCATGGTAAATAATTGTTAAAGGTTAGTCAATGCAAAGGCCGGGCAAAACCAGCTAGAATTTGTCCTGTTTTGGATGTTTGTTCAGAAATAGTAAATCTTGTGACCATGTGTAAGTGAAAAAAAACAAATATAGGGACAATATGTGGATGGGGTTTAAAGCATTTGAAAGGTCGTGCAAATTTTTTTGGATGTTATTCAATAATATGGGAGCAATGTGCATGCATCATGTGACAAATGCTATATGAGGACATAAATTGGTGTCATGATAATACAAATAAAGTTAACAGTAATGTATGTATTTGCTGCTTGCCTATTTAAAGACAAAGAAGCCCACCTTGTTAGTTAACGAGTATTTTTTTTATTTGTGATAAAGTATTGGGATAAGGAAATGTCTAGATTTCCTAGGTGTGATAAGCTTAGAGCGGATGCAAATTCTAACAATGGCCCGATATGTTAGTCTTCTATTGCTACCAGCCTCTGGCGAAGATGTTCAGATGGCACAACAATTGAATGCGCTTGCGGGAAGATTGCTTCAAAACACTGAAGAAAGGCTTAGCTTCATTCAAGAATTGGAGAGTGTTGGAAAAGGCATGCTCAAAACAACAAATATTTGAGGGGGTAAATGGTAAAGATGATCAAAAGATCATGCAGATGCGTATCATTTCACGGAACTGAGCTAAATGCTGCGAACCATGGCATCTTTATCGAGAAACTCAGGGGCTTGATGGATCTCTAAGTGTGTGTCTTTTCAGTGTGTTCTATGTTGTTTGCTGTTTTTGCAGTAGTATGTGTCCGTTATCTTATTATGAGTGTTCTTGTAGTGGTTGTGTGTGACCCATGAAATGCGATTGTAAGATATTGAATTGAATAAAATGGGTTGTTAAATTTGTATGAATTCATGTTTTTTTCATTCGCACTTTAATTTTAAATTGTGGTTTGATTGTGGTTACCATAACAGTATGTGCATATTAAGTATTGTTGGATAGAATTACCTCACAAGTACTAGTTGCAGTGGTTTGTGTTAAACTAGCCGTGGTTTCTTCTGAACTAGCCGTGGTTTCTTCTGAACTAGTCGTGGTTTCTTCTCAACTAGCCGTGGTTTCTTCTCAACTAGCCGTGGTTTCTTCTCCACTAGCCGTGGTTTCTTCTCCACTAGCCTTTGTTTCTTCTCCATTGTCAGTGGAACCACGGATATAAGCATTGTTGAAACCACGGGTAGAAGGATGAGGGTTGAATCTCGAAGGGTAGAAAGGTGGTGCAAAATGGTTTGTAATGATAGTGCTACAATAGTGCAGAGTGAAGTGGGGTTAATGAGGCACCCTCACAAACCCTTCCATATCTCTCGCCACCATTCCACCACTATCCTTACCAACCTTTTCATCTCTTTTCGTATCATCTCTGACCTCTCTTTCTCACACACACACACACACAGAGTTTCACACCAAAAATTACACACTAAAAACACACACACACACAGTTATGAACTCTCAGAGCAAGCTAAACCCTTTTGCACCACCTTTCTACCCTTCAAGATTCAACCCTCATCATGAAAGTATCTACTTAACCAAGTCATAATATAAAGTAACAAAATATCAAAATATGAAAAAATTAACTTCCCTAAATGCCCCATTGGCAACAATCGGCTTTGACATTGGTGTAAAGCTCCTCCATATACTTGTTTGTTCACCGCAATCCAGTTTGGTGATTGAATAGCATGTCGATCTAGGTTGATTTATGATTCACACAAATGATCCAGGTCGACATGCCATTCAATCAGCAAAGTTGAATTGTAAGTAAACAAACTATATGCATTTGGTCAACCTGGCTGCATCTAAGATATAACGTCATGGCTGCAAACAGTACATCCATCTTTGATCATTCATATTTTTGTTTCGTAACATAATAACGGAGGCTCGATCTGTATAAATCAATAGTTTACACAACATCAGGATATAACCGCCATGGCTGCAATACTATAGAATTGCCGCGCCATGAAACGGAATATCGCATTATTTGAATGATTTAATAAGATACTTGTCATCACAGCCTCTTACCAATTAACATCATATATACATAATCGAATTGTTTGAAAAAGTTACATGTCTAGTTTACTAACATACATGATACAAATCTTCGAGCCAATCATGGTTCATTGGGAGGCGTCGCTAGGGAGAAATGATTATATACTATCACAGACAATATATATTCATGTGTTGCCATAGGATGCCAGCCACAATGAAACATGATTGACCCGAAGATGTTAATCATCTATGTGAGTATTAAAAATGCCATGTGAGTATTAACTAAGGGTTGATAAACACAAAAAACATCAGGATATATGCATTAGCAAGGCTCAGATCTGTAAAAGGGTTGATAAACACAAAAACATTAGGATATAACCGCCGTGGCTGCAAAATAATGTATTAAAATTGCCATGCCAACATATGGTAAATCACATCATTTGCTTATCAAATAAGATAATCATCATCACAGCCTCTTGCATGTATTATAATTGCCATGCCAACATACGGTAAATCAACTATGTAACTACAATGTGGGCCCATGTCAACTATATGGGAGAGGTTCCACCTGCACCACATTTATTGACATATTAAGGGTAATAAATTTTCAAACTTACCCACCTTATACGTGTGAATTTAAATTAAAGTGGTGTTGGTAAATAGGTTACAAATTTTTATCAAAAATGTCTACAAAAGACTTCAGCCAACAATTTCCGGAACAGTTTCCGGAACAAAAGACTTCGGCAACAGCTTTCCCCAAAAAAAGACTTTGGCCAACAACTTGATGAAGAACAACTTTTACTAGAAATGGAGGAGGCTGCTATTAAGGAAGAAGAAGAATGGGAGAAAGCACAAAGAGAAGTTGCTCTTAAGGAGGAAGCGAAAGGAGCGACTTATGCTCCGTGATGAAGAAGTGCTGTTAGAGATGGAGGAAGTGCTTGTATGGATCAAGGCGAAAGAGAACAACAGGAACGTCGGGACAGAGAATTCAATGCATTGTATGCAGAGTGGGATGAGAGAAGATTTGAAGGTTGCTCTGAGTATCTTTAAGACGATGGTTACGACTCTAACAACTCTCAAACTTGGGATCACCCGGATTATATTTAGTTGTGTCGCAGTTTATTTTTCAGTGTATTTTGTTTCGTTAACCCAACCAGTTTGCACCATCATCAACTCGCTTTATTCACTTAGTAGCACTTATCTTACAATGGTTTAGTGACTTACTCTACAACAACATCCATCATTTTGTTTGTCAAACTTAATAAGTACCAACAAATCACTAAAACCACAAGAACAATTAATCACCCAATACGTTAACCCTAAAATATTGAAACCCAAAATCAAACAAGAACAATTACGTAAAAGTTAACCCTAAATTAGCGAAACCATAAATTATCGAAACCCTAAACTAGCGAAACCATAAATTAACAAAACCATAAATCAATAGATGAAAATACGTAAAATTACTTACCCTAGCCCAAAACGTTTTTCTGATAGACATTAGATCGGACATTGTGGTGGCGATGTACGTGTCAGAGAAGTGTGTTAGCTCTTGCTGAGAAGTGTGTTGAGGAAGATTGTGTTGATAAGTGTGGTGGTTTCAAATAAGAAGTGTGTTGAGGAAGTTTCACTGTATAAATGTATAAATGTATAAAGGTATAAAGGTTAAAAAATTGCTTATACATTTTTTTAATTTCTTTTATACATTCAATACCATAAAAATACTTTATACATCATAAGTTGCCCAAACTACAACCTTGTGGGACCCAGTTGCCCAATATTTATGTACTTTTTAAGAATAAAAAAAGAGCATACTTTTTGGCAAAAAGACAAAAATTGTCAGTTGCCCAACATTGAAAGTCAAAGTTGCCTAAACTATAGCTAAGACATTTGTACTAGATAAGTACAAGAGTTCCCACAAAATGGGACACATGTCATCTATTTATGATAGTTGCCCAAATATTCAGTTGGAAGAGTTGCCCATGGGGCATTTTGAGAAGTGAAAAAAAAGTGGGGCATTTAGGGTAATAAAGTTGGGCAACTGGGACATTTAGAGATTTTTCCCATGTTAAAATATCATTTGACTATTTAAGTAATACCGTTGGATTACACATTATTTTCGTTACAGTTTTGGATTATTTATTCAGTATTTTGATAATTACTGTATTTCTAAACATAGCTTTTGAGGGTAATGACGTATAATTGCATGTACGTTTGTAGCTAGTACAACTGCATATATTTGCTTACGTTTAATCGTTAAATCAATGTGCTATTATAAAGGCATAATTATGACTCGAGAGCATGCAATCAATCATAACAAGGCCATGCCAATAAATATTAATCCTTATTTACATTCCCCACCATAAAGTCTTAGTTGGTAGTCTTCATGATATTGATCATCGTATTTCAACCTATTCCAAAGATGGTAGAAGAGGAATTCGTGTGAATTTCTCACGTATATATATGTATTATACTGCATTCATCCACGGAAGTTAATGTCAATATAATGTACATGTACTTACATACTATCTACATACATACATAGTTACATACATGATGAACTACGTTACGTACCACTACAATAAATTTGTCATTTTTACACACTTTTTTCTTCGCACTTTATGAATTATGAACTTTTTTTTAAAAATATTCACATTTAAGAGTGCAAATAATTGTTGGAAAATCCTCACGCTTAAAAAGTGAGAATAATTTCAATCTCAGACTTAAAAGTGTGAAAAATTATTTCAAAATAAAAATCATCACACTTAAAAGTATGAATAATTGTTTTAAAGCCTTCACACTTAAAATTGTGAAAAACATTCATAAAACTTCACACATAAAAGTTTGAAAATATTCGCTACACCCAATTGGTTCACACGCATAGTAGTGTGAACTTTTTGATTCTTCACACTTTAAAATGTGAAATCATCGTCTAATAAGTGTGAGTATGTTACTATTCTGTTGTAGTATACAAATTAGTATTATTCATATAAGAGCAGTTTTTATTAACTGTGTGAATTACACAAATAATTTATCAACAGGAACCCTCCAAATCACTCAGGAGTAGCCCAAAACTCAAAGGTAACAATATTGTACGATACTAACGTCGAAGTAATCGGGCTCCAGTTAACAACACAAGACCAGATCATCATGCTCAAATGACCAATGGCGGAGCCAGGAGATTTTCTCTAAGGGACTTAAATTATTAAACGTTGAAGCTTTAGTTTCCCGAACTAAATGATAAAAAAAAAAAAAAAAAAAAAAAAAAAAAAAAAAAAAAAAAAACAGCTTCAATCAAAACCGTATGCAACTATTATTGTGCTTTAACAATTCGATAAATACTAGCTCAACATTTCAAAGGACATATAAATCAAACAAAATGAACATAAAATTCAAAGTTTAATCAAACTTCAATTAATAAATAGCCAAAAATTTAATACCAAACGTAGAATAATAAAAAAAGGTTAAAAATCAAACTTAATATTGGACACCAAAAGAAAAGAAAAGAGACATGAATAGTCATGTAAATAACAAAACATGGCTTTCTTGCTATATATAGTTGTGGTGATTTTGCCTTGTTACAAATATATTTTAAAAATTGGGAGGGAATGAATGAAATGACACATTTTTGGGAGGGCCATAAACAAAAAAAAATGAAAGTTTCCATTATAACATCACAACACACTACACTATTACTCAAGCTTTAGGGGGCCAAGACCCTTCCTGGTCCCTTCTAAGCTTCGCCCATGCATGTAGCTAACAATATCCCGTATTCTCCCCCAACCTACGGTAGTGGCACGCATAACAGGAACTCTTATGCCCCTACACTATCGGGTCACAAACACATCATCAACATAACTCTCCACACCATCGCTTTCGCAAACTGCCTTAGTTGTTGAACTCAAGTCCGTTGTTGGTGCAACCAACACGCGCAACATAATCCTAGATGAGGGATTCTCTGACTTTACAATCAAGTACCTGGGTGATCTTAACCTTCTTATCAACCTACATGATCAAACCTCTACCTCAAAGGCCCTCACCAATACTACCTTCCAATCCCATTTCAAATCCCTTAAACCATGGTCCAACTATTTCCGTGTTACAGATTAGATTACTTGGTTGGCTATCTTTGGTTTACCTCCTCAGTCGTGGTCACCAGAACCATTCTAAAATATCGCCAAGTTATGGGGAGAGGTGGTCATTCAAGAAGATGTCATCCGCGTCAATTCAACCGTACCACAGGGAAAGTATGTATCATTACTAAACACACGAAACTTATACATACAATAGTTTATATCCCGTTGGGTAAGGACTTGGTCCCGATTCGTATTTTTGAAACTGAGGGTGAGATTGACATTATCTTCAACGGGTACACTTTTGATTCCTCTTCGGACGATGAAGATATTCTAAGGGTGGTGGCTGAAAACACTGATGATGATGAAGAAGGTTCAGATAATGAAGATTAGAATCCGACTTAGGATTCGGCTGCCAGAATAAGAACGACTAGAAATTCCGGTGATAATCTTTATTCGGATAAAAATGTTGGGTACAAATCTTCTGACAGTGACATAGTTAACATGTGTGTTGATGAGTCAAACTTAACCACAAAGCATAAATTCAATGAAAAAATGCAAAAGACACACCCTGACACACCACCTGCTAACAATCTTAGTCTCAGAGGATCGGATAATAAGTCAAATAACGACTATCAGCTACATCATTTTCCACTTCATTCAATAAATTCAAACTTTGCGCCCTATTAGGTCACCATATTATCACAACAATATGTATTTCTAGAGAGAGAAAGTTCTAGTGAGAGAAAGTGGAAGGAACTAATGAATGATTAATGAAAATGATAATTGCAATTAGAACCAACAACCCTCTCCCTTCTAGGGAGGGGGTATTTATAGTGTTTACATAATTAGGGGTGTTTCCCCTTGGTTCTAGAAGAACCTTCTATCACAGCTCATGGGCTTACTACATGAGCTGAGAAACTAATTACAAACATTTATAAACCATAATTATTAACGACCTATTACAAATGAAATGACCTACACTTGATAATAAAACATGTTCCTAACACACCCACTAATCATGTCGAGACAAAACATATTTCTCTTAGCCCACTGATGTGTCTCGCGACTACTAGTTTTAAATTTATAACAAGGATTACCGAATTAAGCTAAGAACACACGGGCAAGTATGACCCTTTCGTATGTAGTTAGTTTTGGTTGGTAAGCCGAGGTCGTTCACTAGGATTTGGGTGTTTTCAATTGTGAAGAATCTATGTAATAGCAAGTAATACGAAGGTGGTAAATGGTTGTCACTTCCTAAAATACCATATAAGCAACAAGTAACACGAAAATAATGATTAAGGGAATTCAGATGATTAAAACTACACTTGCTTAAACTAGTTTCTTATCCATGATTAGTTTATGATTGTGTTAATATGTTTTAATTCAATTTCAAGTTGATTCTAAGATCCAATTGTGCTAAAGTTTCATAGTGGCATTTGTTAATCAAGTTTGACTAGTTGATAGTAATCGTAGAGGTCGAAAGAACTTATTGTTATTCAACTAGTTATAATCATTTTGTCTATGGATGATTGTTTTTACCCATTATTCTTGGTTAAACAAAGAAACTAAAGTGTGGTTGTAATAAGAACGCTTTTTGATTATCAAGTTGGATTGATTGGAAACATCTAAAAGGTCGTAAGATTAGTTGTTTACAATCAATTGTAACCTTTTGTCTATAAACGGTTTCCTTTTGTATTGACCATTTCTTAAGCAATTTGATGAAACAAACGGATGTTTTTGTGTTTAAGTTTATGAAAGTAAACTTATGAAACTTGAATTGATCTTGAATTGATTGGTTAGACTTAATGCTTGTTTTTATAAACTAAACTCTTGATCATGGTTTAACTTTTAAGAACAATAGATTAGTACACCAACTAATTATCATAACCAACATGTTAAGAAGAGGTTAACACAATCACACTAATCATGGATAAAAAACTAGTTTAAGCAAGTGTAGTTTTAATCATCTGAATTCCCTTAATCATTATTTTCGTGTTACTTGTTGCTTATATGGTATTTTGGGAAGTGACAACCATTTACCACTTTCGTATTACTTGCTATTACATAGATTCTTCACAATTGAAAACACCCAAATCCTAGTGAACGACCTCGGCTTACCAACCAAAACTAACTACATACGAAAGGGTCATACTTGCCCGTGTGTTCTTAGCTTAATTCGGTAATCCTTGTTATAAATTTAAAACTAGTAGTCGCGAGACACATCAAGTTTTTGGCGCCGCTGCCGGGGATTTGTTTGTGTTTTTGTGTGCTTCGAATCTGTGTTCAAATCATTCCCTAGTTGTGCCGTCTTTGCTTGCGGAAAAAAAATCTTTCTCATCAGTTCGTCCAGCCGATCGGTCACCACCCGTAACCGATTCGGCTAGACATCGAAACCAAATCCAACCGGATCGGCTGGAATCCCAGCCGATCGGTTTCACCATTCTGTCAAAATAAAAATTTGTGTCTTTCCTTGTTTGTTTGTTTGGTAGATTATTTAATAAAAAAAATTTCCCTCGAAAGTAAGGCTCACCCATTGGAAACAAACTGTGTGAGAGGTATAAGGCGGGTCTCCCTGATTCCCTAAAGAAGTTTGGTTTTTAATATGCTTCGCGCTGACCTGCTTCTCCGCTTCTTTGTGCGTTTCAATGGAGCTACCGAGAACCCTTGGGAAAAGAAAAAAAAAGTCATAACTAGTTTTATTTTTAAATAAAAAAATAAAAATAAAAAAGGTCTTAGAGTTATTTAGTTTATTTCTTTCAAGTCATTTTTCTGAAGAAAAAAAATACGAAAAGATTTTTCTTCATGTTCGTTTTCATTATTTTTATCTTTTTATTTTTGCTTTTTAAAATATTTTGTGAATCGCTTCGGGTTTTTATAAACTCACACTGTTGGAGTGATCATCTCGTTAGTCCACTCTACGAGCTTAAACGTCAAATCAAATAGAGGACTAAACCCAAACCTTATCCGAAACCACCGTTCATTGAGGAACTCTTTGTCGTTATCGACATATTCAAAGAGAAAGTCAAACCTCCACCTGATTCCCCAACCATAATCGTCATTGATCCCGATGACCAACCCATGTGGTCAAGCACTAGGACCGTTTCACCAACACCTAGTTCCGCTGTTATTCAACGCCCTCTTCACAATAATTTCCATATCAAGGGTACCCACATGCAAATGATTCGGGATAATCAATTTGATGGGAGAATCCGATCCGATCCTCACCGACACATAGCCGATTTTCTTGAGATTAGTAGCCTATTCCAATATGGTGAAAATCAAGAGGAAGTGGTTAAATTGAGGACTTTTCCTTTCTCATTAACCGGTGAAGCCAAGATTTGGTTGAACGAATTAAATGAAGGAACGATTACTAAGTGGGAAGAGATGAGAGAAGCTTTTATTAGCCGATACTTTTCTCCCGCTAAGTTTAAACGTCTCCTAAATGACATTCACAACTTTCACCAAATCAATCGCGAAACTCTCATTGACGCTTGGCTCCGTATGAAAGAAATGCTTCGCACTTGTCATGGACACAGTCTAACCAAAGGAGCGATAATTCAAACATTCTATCACGGTTTAGACGATCTAACTCAAGGAAATCTCGACGCCGGAGGAATCTTCCTCTATAAAACTCCAAATGAAGCTCCCAAAATCCTCGAGGACAAGGTCCAACTCAAGCTCAATCTCTCGAAAAAATTCTATGATCGACTCCAATCCAAAATCCGTTGTTTCCGCCGGTGGAAGCAACATCGATACCGATCATGCCTCATTGATTGAGAAATTAGAAGCTCTATCCACAAACATCGATGCCCAATTCATAAGCATACGGAGGGAGATGATGGAGCTGCGAAATAATAACCACGATTGCCGATGTGTGATCCCATAGAAGCGAACCAAGTTCAACATGAAGGATATCACGGAAGATATCATGACCAAAATTCCAGAAATTCGTACTCCTTTCCATACCACAACCCAAACCAAAATTATCCTCGATATCAGCCATGGAATACATTACCACATCCATCAAAACATTTCAATACACCTAAAACCTCATCGGAGGAGATGATGAGAGAGTGGATGGCTAGTCAAACGAAAGCCAATGAGAATATGACAAACCTGTTGGTTGAATTGGAATGTAAAGTCGATCAAGGAAGAAGAAACCATCAAGCGATAATCCAAGACTTGGAGAGGAGGGTAGAAATATTAAGCAAGGAGCAGGAAGTCCATCATGCTGAATCTCTTCCTTACACTACAGATACCCACTCGAGACATGAATTTGTCTACAAACCACCCTCAATTCGAAACGAGAATGATAAGGCTGAGGTTGAATTTATCGAAGAGGACGAGACCGAGCATATTCTAACCACGCCAAATCAGAACCAAATCATGTCTAACTCACCAACCTTGTCACCTTTTCTTGAGGATTGCACCATGCATATCCCAAACACTCAATTAGAAAGTTCTGAACACCATGTTGGTGATAAGGTTTTCAACGAAATTGGAGGCAACTGGAATGGAGAACTGGAATGAAAGATAGTCAAATGGTCTTAGCCACAAAATCCAGTTTCTTTACATCAAAACGATAGGATTAACTCACCTCATCCAGCTCACCTTGAGAATGTGGATGCCGTATTCACTGGGAGTGGAAAGTCCAATGACCCTCTGAAAAATCAAAAAGATCCGCCACTTGTCCTCATTTCTAATGAAATCGACCAAACGTTCAATATAACGAAGAAGGACTTTCACTTGGTCAAACCAAAAGAATCAAATGTATCTCCATCGCTTGTGGAGTACAAACCAAAGATCCCATTCCCTCAACGTTTAAGAACTGAAGTCCCCCATTTGAATCGTATTGTCAAAGTATCCTAACCCGGGGAAGAGTCTAGCTAATGACTCACAAATAAATTAAGCGCTTCTCGGGAGGCAACCCGTGCTTTTAATTGTTTCTTTGTTTTAAATAAACATGTACACCCGTTTTTCATAAATCTATTCAAAACTTGAAAAATCTTAAGTGTGGGGGTGTTACATGCTAATAGTGTTTATTATTACTTGCATTTTGTGTGTTTTGTTTTGTTTGAATAATTTCATCAGGTGATGGAGGAGGATGATTGGATTTGAAATCGATTGTTCTCATAAGCTTATGCGTAGCATTTTATCATATGGAGTTCGATCGCGATTTCTTCGGCCCAGGAAGGTTTTGTTTCTCACAGCTTGTTTATTTTATTTTCTCTATTTTACATGCTTTGAAGTTTTATTTTTCACATTGAGGACTTTGCTTAGCTTAAGTGGGGGGGGGGGGGGAATATTATTGAGAAAAACGAAACAAGTTTTTTTTAAATTCCAAAATTTTTGGGTCAATTTTTAAATTTTGTTAACTTGTTTGCCCTTATGATCTAGTTGTTTTCATGCTTATAGGACACTGTATTAGAATAACTGGATCAGCCCACTGGTGAAATCAGTAATTTTGAAAAATTTGAGATGTGTCCCGATTATTATTGCAATCCATTCTGGGATCGATGACATTTGCTTGCACATATTATAGCCCTTCCACCAAATTGTGAGGATTTTAGCCTATTTCTTAATAGCATACATATTTTATGCTTGAATCTTTTGCTATGAGTGTGCCGGTGATTTTATTTATTCCAGAACTTGTACTTGTAAATCATTACCAGACCGCAGTAAGATCACATTCGTGTGATATAACTGTATTCGTGTGATAAAGAGGCAACCTAAGGAATAAAACCAAATGGCATTCCGTTTACATCTAATGATATATTAGGTAACCACATCGGTTAGTTAACCACCCACATGGACCCATTTGTAGTGCTCATTTTTAGCACTAGATACCTTTAGTTACACCCTCTGAGCCATTCTTTTCATTTTTGTTACATCCAGAAAAATAAAAAAATATTTTACACTTTAAACCTTAGCCTACTCCTTGTCAATGTCTAAATGGTTGGTTGCTAGTTGCTAGGTATGTTGGATTGTTTTTGATGATTATGAGTTAGCCGCACTTTGCCATTTGTGTGTGCCATTCCGACAAAGACGAAGAGTGCACCTTCTTAATTGTATTTTTGTGGTGTATGCTCATACAAAGTGTGGGGGAGATGTGATTTATGTGAAAAAAAAAAATGTAAAAAAAAAGGAAAAAAAAAGAATAAGTCATCGAAAAAAAAATATATGTGATGACAATGTGCTATATTATTATGAAGGAAGATGAAGTATGTTTGAGTTATCGATTAGTCAATGAGCTAAGACGTGATATATATGTATTTGGTGATCGATATGTGAAGAGAAGATTGTAACTATAATCATTTTTGGGTTTGCGGATTGTTCGGTAACTAGCAACATGGGTATTAGACTTGACTTTTATTTTTCTTTTAAAACCAATTTCATAAATATTCCCATACCTTATCCCTTCCCTTTCGGCTTTGTGAAAATATGAAGTGCATGAATATTTTAGTGACCATCCGGTTCTTGAAGGATCGAATGACGCGCCAGCGATCTAGTGCATATTTTTGGTGACCATCCGTTATGCGAATAACGCGCCAGCGATACGAGGTATACTCTAGTGACCATCCATTGTTTGACTTAATCAAGAATTCGCGCCAGCGATCTATTATATTCTTGTATGAAATGTTTGAACAAAAGCCCGATAAACCCTTTTAGCCTAACCCGAATAAAAGCCCTCTTTAGATGTTTACACTTGGTGCTTACGCCACGTCGGTGGAGTTTTGTTTCTTGTACAAGCCTATGGTAATATTTAGATCATGACTGAGCAATATGAGTGTACTATTCCTTAATACTATCCATTACCAAATAAATTGAGTGTTGAGTGAATTATACTTCATTCCTTTTTGTGAGGTGCTTAGCCATGTTATCAAGCAAGAGAATCTATAGGGTATTGTCAAACATCTCGATTTTTTACCTCTTAAAGCTTAAAACGATAAATCTTATCTTGTACTTGTACTTGGTAGATTTGCATCACATTTTTCTAATCATATTTCATGCACCATGTGGGCTTTATTTTTCTTAATATCTAGATTTGCTTGAGGGCAAGCAAAACCTTAAGTGTGGGGGAGTTTGCGCTCATTTTTCGCTTATTTTGAGTTTATATTTATGTAAAAAAAAAGTAAAAAAAATATATAAAAACCCCAAAAATATTTCGATTTTTTATTTTTCTTTTCATTTTGTCATTTAGGTATGTAGTTTGATTTTTCTTTTCTTAGATTTGCTTGAGGGCAAGCAAAGTTTAAGTGTGGGGGAATTTGATAACGCTCAAATTGTGCATGTTTTTAGTAGCGTTATTCGTGCTTTTATGTGTGTTATTTGGTTATAATCATATGCTTTTAATGCTTAATCGTACAAAAGTGCGTATGCTAGTTCATTTGTAGCCAAGTACACGAAAGTGGAGAAAAAGACGGAAAAAGAAGTAAAATATGAAGATTTCTCCATGTATGAAGAATTCCTGACAAAAGCAAGACTTGTGGAGTATATTCGAGAAGATAAAGTCATCAAGTTAGTCGTCCAAAGACTCAAGAATAAAGTTCATGAAGGAAAACGAGAAAGAAATGAAGAAAAAAATCTAAAACGAAGACATATTAAAAGACTCGTTGTTCCCGACACACCTTCACCATTTTGGCCATAACTTTTGCATACGGACTCCGTTTGACCCCCGGTTCACGGCCACGGAAAGCTAAGAGAAAGATCTACAACTTTGTCATTTAAGAATTTTTGTGATTTTGTTCCAACCGTTCGGTCGAGCCCCGCAACCGGATCCGGTTGGAGAATGTTCAAGAAAACCAACCGATCCGGTTGGAGCCCAACCGATTGTTGGGAGGCTATACAGCCATTTCTTCATCACTAAGGTTCCAAACTTTTTCCAAACAATCTAGGTCCTTCCCACTCAGTTTCAGGGTTCTAAACTCCTTGGAGGCCAAGTTCAACATTTAATACCCCTAGGCTTGGAAGTAGTATAAATAGAGGCCTTTGCAACCTCATTTCATGCACCACAACTTGAGAAATCCTAATGATGACTTCTTGGACCTCCAAAGTTTCCTGGAACTTAATGGACGAATTTAGGATTTCTCAAGTTGTGGTGCATGAAATGAGGTTGCAAAGGCCTCTATTTATACTACTTCCAAGCCTAGGAGTATTAAATGTTGAACTTGGCCTCCAAGGAGTTTAGAAGGACCTAGAAACTGAGTGGGAAGGACCTAGAATCGTTTGGAACAAGTTTGGAACCTTAGTGATGAAGAAATGGCTGTACCAGGCCTCCCAACCGAATCGGTTGGTCTCCAACCGGATCGATTGGTTTTCTTGACCATTCTCCAACCGGATCCGGTTGCGAGGCTCGACCGAACGGTTGGAGCAAAATCACAAAAATTCATAAACGACATAGTTGTAGATATTTCTCTTAGCTTTCCGTGGCCGTGAACCAGGGGTCAAACGGAGTCCGTATGCAAAAGTTATGGCCAAAATTGTGAAGGTGTGTCGGGAACAACGAGTCTTTTAATATGTCTTCGTTTTAGCTTCTTTTCTTCATTTCTTTATCGTTTTCCTTCATGAACTTTATTCTTGAGTCTTTGGACCACTAACTTGATGACTTTATCTTCTCGAATATACTGCACAAGTCTTGCTTTTGTCGGGAATTCTTCATACATGGAGAAATCTTCATATTTTACTTCTTTTTTCGTCTTTTTCTCCACTTTCCTGTACTTGGCTACAAATGAACTAGCATACGCACTTTTGTACGATTAAGCATTAAAAGCATATGATTATAACCAAATAACACACATAAAAGCACGAATAACACTACTAAAAACATGCACAATTTCAGCGTTATCACCCACCCTCTGCTCGGCCCATTAACTCAACCACTAACACATTTATCCCAGTCCAACCAGAAGCTATTAGCTCAATTCCCCACTTTATCCCAAATTGCTCACCTAAAAAATCCCACCGTCCACATAACAAAAGATCATCCTATGTCCTTGGTTTTTCATCTTAAGTCAAACATCCAAATTCTAGAAAGAAAAAGTTTTCATCCCTTAAGTTAATCGATCCTATATATGGGATTAGAGGTTGCACTTCCCAACCAAGGAATCAATGAACCAAAAAACTCTCTCAACCAATCCCCACCCTTCATTCAACTGCTCTAACTCGGAGGCCATACCTGACTCATTTTCTAAGATCAATCGTAGCAATATTTAAATTTTGTCTAACTGATAAGGATTTAAAACGTATGCTTTTAAGGGGTCATTTAAGCCCTAATTCGACACATTTTATATCCATTACTGCTTAAAATCGCTCCATTTTACTTTTTAGGTCTTTTGGAACCAAAATGATGGAATGAAGCATATTTGGACAAAAAGGAGCAAAAACATGAAGAAAATGGCAAAGTCAAGATCAAAGACACTTAAGGCCTGATCATTACACCTGACGGCGTCCCATCAAAATGGCGACGCCGTCCCTCTATGAAGACTTTATCAAAAATTGCACGCGACGACTAAACGGAATTTCTGGTCCTAAAGCCCGACGGCGTCACGCCTTATTTCTGGAAGGCGTCACTCATACTTTTCACACCAGACGCCCAAGATCCATAGTTCAGACGACATCTTGCATGAAGACTGACGGCGTCAAACTTCTCAAGTGACGACGTCCCATCGATGACTTGGCCTAGACGAAACGCTAATGATGGCGACCTGACGTCGTCAGTAGCAAAAGGCGACGCCGTCGCGATTGTAAATCTATATATAGAATTCGATTTTTCTGTATTTTAAGAGGTAGAATTTTGGAGAGCAAACCCTAACTCGGTTATAGTCTGACTTGGACAGTATTCTAGGGTCTCATACCATATTTTACACATCAAGATAAGTTTATTATTCCAATTTATCATTATGTCTACCCCATGTTCAATTGATTGTGTGTATGCTTGCTTGTCTAACATGTCTAGCTAAATTACTTATGTGTTTGCTTAGATCTATGAAACCTAGTTATTGATTGTTGTTAGGTTGTCTCTTGTTTTAATTGATAGAAGCTTAGGAATGCAACTAGGCTTTCGTTGTATTTATTGCGTGAGTGTGCTTTATGACGATAGGGTGCTCAGAGGAGATAGTTTTATACTTGCCGATCCCGTGAATTCTATAGGAGAGATACACTTATAGAACTAGGGAATACGCACCCCTACGACAAATAGGAATACAACGCGTTAAGATAAAGGACGTGACAATTCAACCGACCAATTAAAGATAACTAGGGAGTAATAATATCTAAGAGAACACATCTTTAATCACCATACGAGCACACCTCAATAAACATAAACTATCCGTAGTAATTAGATAATTAGATAATTAGTAGAAGTAGAGAAATCGGTAGAAGTACCACCCCCCCAATCATATACCCCGAGATTTTACCCTTGCTTTCTAAAAAACATAAAAAAGATTAAAAAAAAAATCATCCTCAACTCTACCTTCTCGTCATAAATTTCTTTCTAGCATTCCTATTCCCCTAGAGAACGATATCAATCCCCGAGGCTTACCGTATACTACATTAAAATGATTAGGTTCACTGCCTAGAGGGTTGAAAATCTTGCTTGTAGAAAAGAAGGTTTTCTCAACCCCGAACCCACGCATCAAGTTTTTGGCGCCGCTGCCGGGGAATAGAATAGCTAGTTAGACTTCTATCTCGTTTAGGTTCCCTTGCTTGATTCCTATCAAGTAAGATTTTTTTTCATTTTCATTAGCTTCCTTGTAGTCTATCCCCCTTCTTTGTGTTTTTGTTCGTAACCTTGTCATTTATCACCATAGGTGACAATCCACCACCAAACAACGATCCACCACCACATTAACCACTTCCACTCAATCCACCACCACTTGACCCTCCAAGAGGCCGTACTATTGGTGAATACTCTAGACCGAGCCCTCAAGGCTATAGGAACACCATTGAGCTCCTTATTCAAGCTCAAACTACGGCCCTGCGATCCGACACCATCCGATTGGTGCAAAACGGATGTGCATTCCATGGACTTCGTTCCGAAGATCCTAATCAGCATCTCAAGGACTTCCTTAAAATCGTTGACTCTATCGACCTTGATGCTACCAGACGGGAGACCACGCGCTTGCGTCTCTTCCAATTCTCTCTACGGGACCAAGCTAGTAAATGGCTTTGGCGTCTTCTCGCGGGATCTATTTCAAGTTGGGATGATCTCACTACCCGTTTTCTTGCTAAGTTTTGCCCACCCACTCCAAGTCAACCACTTGACCAACATTCCTTCAACCTTCTTTGCAACCAAATCACTAGTAAAATCGACGAGCTTAAAGAATTGCATAAGTTATTTGAGAGTACAATTAGGAACGCTATCGGGTGTTGGTTCCATGGTAAGAAATAGTTCAGGTGATGACTTAGGAGGAGGTGACGTTGAGGTCACCAAGATAGTAAATGAAAGTGAGAATAAGGAGACTAATGCCTATTTTAATCATTATCCCACTAAGGAAGAAATTGCATACCACAAGTACATAATCGACAATCCTCGATCACCCATCATTAGAATATGCCCAAAGATTAGGAGAGGAAATCCTTGGAACATCAAGATCCCTTGCATGATTGGATATTAGAATGTCGAGCATGCTTACATAGATATAGAATCTCCTATCAACGTGATGTCATCAGCTGTTTACAATGACATAATGAGTGCACGACTTAAGATTAGGAGGGACCCTAAGTATCCCGGTATGGTTTGCAATTTTGTAGGAAGGGTCAAGGATGTACACATTTTTGTAGGAAACTGTAGAAAACTAGAAGGGGGGTTGAATAGTTTACCAATTAAAACTTTGTTTTGAAACTTATTGTAAAGATCAATTGATATTGATCTTAGATATGTTAATGAAATATGCAAGCAATATGTAAGGAGTAAATAAGGAAAGAAATGATCAAACCACAACAAGTTGTTTATAGTGGTTCGGTCTACAAGGACTCTTTTCCTTGCCCTACTCCACTCCTCGAGTCTCACACTCGAGAGTTTAACTTCACTAGTCAACAAGCTCCTTTCACCGATGGAGAAAACCTTTACACTTCGCTTACACTATTTCCGACACTAAGCTAGATGTCGAGTTCTTTCCAAGGGTACAACCACTCCCACACACAATGTATTTTGAGGACTAAAATACTAACCACTCACACTCACAAGATTATGATGGTTTAATGCAACAATGAAGTATGAATCAACACAAGATCATACAACACTAAACAAACAAGACTTCCAACTTCTCGTTTGAAGCTTGAATGTGACTTGATCTTCTTTGCTACAAAAGAGATCACTAATATGATATGAAACTGAGTTAGAAAGGTTAAAGAGAAGATATGTATGAGAGTATGTTAGAAAAGGATGAAAAACTACTTGGCTTGGCATTGCTATTTATAGCCAAAATGGACAGGAGCTGTGACGGACCGCGGAACCCTTAAAAGGGTTCCGCCAGTATTACCAATTTGGTACCGCCGGTCCTGACACCAAGATATCAAATCTTTGCTAAAGTCAACTCTATCTAAGTGAGATTGTGCAAGATATGAAGAGTACAAATCCACACAAAATATCTAATGAAATCTTCCAATGATTTCCATGATGCATCACATGATGTCATATGTTGTATTTCTATTTTTAGAAATATGCAAGTACATAAATAGTGTTTGGTTTTAAGAACCTAGCACAATCTAAAAACTACTATCATACATAATGATTAGAGTCATATCAAGATGTTACTAATCATAAATGTAAATGCTTGAATGATGAATATATTATTTGAAAAAGCTTGTTTTAATATCTATTATATCTTTTTCATTGTTGTTTATTCTCATATTAGACTTTGTGAAAATGATTTACTTTGTCTTCCACCTCGTCTTAATTACATATAAAGGTATTTTACAAAAAGATAAGTGTAGGGAAGAACACATAAGTTTTCAAGAACGTGAACATGAAAATTACAACTATTGAAATTGATATATATGTGTGTTTGTTATAGTCAAATGCTTGTATCGAGTCATAATCGATGTTTTGCAGGAATTTTTCCAGGTTTAAATAATGTAATTTTTCCAGAATTTTTCTTGGAAAACGCAGCAGACCACTTTATGTCAGGACAACCTGACAGCGTCAGGATTAAAGCCTGATGACGTCAGGCAATGTAGAAACAGAATGCTCAGTTTTCATTTTCTGTGTAACTACTCAAGTATGTTCAGGGATCACACGTGAGACTTTTAATGGTACAAATAATTAAATACAATTTGTATTACTTTGTATAAAACCACATATAAAGTTTTCATTTTGACACTTTGGGCCTTTCTAACATAGGCAATCAAATCGAACGTGGTATACTACTACCACTACCCGATGAAGTCGTGATTGAAGTCATGAATAGTGATGTTTCACAAGGTCGATATGAGGTTCCTCTTCGTCCAACAAGTATTCATCAACCATCCGAAAGATTACTTCAAAGAAGTCAACCTTGTTCGGAACATACATATCAAACTTTAAATGGTACAAATAAGTATAAGTTGTATTACTTTAACACGCATACAAAATAAGAATTTCTTGACATTATTTTTCTGTCAATTCAAATATAGGCAATCGAACCGAACGTGGTATACTATTACCATTATTTGATGAAGTCATGAATGAATCAATATTCTCTTCCTTCACTCAAGACATTCAACAACAAGATCCGTATGCTTTTGTTTATGATGGTATCCCTTCAGAACATCGTGTGTTGCCGGCTTGTAGTGCATGTATTCATTGTGGAGCAAAAAGTTTCAAATTTGAATTTCCTAGCTTTTGTTGTATGGGTGGAAAACAAAGTTGGCACCGCACAACATTCCTGAAGAATTGTATAATCTTTTCACGTCACAAACCGATTTAGGCAAGCGATTTAGAGATAACATACGTGCATACAACACAAAATTTTTATTTTGCATCGATGGGTGTTACCTTAGATAAAAAATATGCTACCATGTCATCCGGAGTATATACATTTCGTGTGAGCGGGGGAATTTGTCACATAATTGATCAATTAGTTCCGAGGGATGGAAAACCTAGGTATCTGCAATTGTATTTCTATGATTCCGAGTCAGAGTTGAATCACCGGCTCAAGTGGGATAATCTAAACAAAAGCGTAGTGTTCTTGCTACAAATCCATATGTTAGAACATTTCGAAGTCTTGGTCAGCTTGGCCTACTAGATAAATATAGAGTCACTTTGAACGCATCAGTGGAACTTGATCAGAGGGTGTACAATAGGCCTACCACATCCGAGGTTGGAATATGAGATCTTAGTCTTCTAATTTTATATACCTTACTTGCAACACCATTTTTAATTTATATGTCAGTGTAGGTTGCTGGTATATGGGTAGAAGTAAATGACAATATCACCGCATATAAAAGAAGTATCGTGGTGTATGGGAGGTCTCAACGCAGTGAAAATATTCAACCTTCCTATGCGTGTTACAATCCAATGTCTTATGTTCTATTTTTTCCGAACGGTGAACCTGGGTGGCATCCAAAAATTCCAAGGGATGGGGTGCCAATCGATGAAATTACTAATGAAGATGAAAACATGGATCGTGGTTTAGAAGGTATGAACTTTCTAAAAAATTAACACTGTGTTGTTTTTTATACATTAATATATGTATTTTCTAAATAGTTAACACTATGTAGAGTCTAACTCAAACCCCAGTTAGAAGACTGTGACAATGCGGGAATACTACTGTTACAAGTTTCGGATTCGTGCAACACCGAATTTGATCCTTTTTGGAGGGAAGTTGCTACAACAGTTCGTTGTAGATGTCTATATAAAGATTGAGACATCACGTTTGGCTTATTGTGAAAAAAACCAAAGCAAGATAAGAGCCGATTTTTACCAAGGTATCGTGGATTGTGTTAACGCCGGTGAGGGTTCAACCGGCAGAGTTGGGCAACGAGTTGTGTTTCCTGCATCTTTCATTGGAGGGCTACGTGACATGCGAAGACGGTTTTGGATGCCATGACGTTAGTTCAAGATGACGGAAAACCAGATATATTCCTTACTATAACATGCAATCCATCATGGCCGTAAATCCTTGAACATTTAGAACCCGGCCAAAAAGCATATGATCGACCTGATGTTGTTGCAAGAGTCTTTCATGCTAAGCTAGAAGATCTCAAGTATCAACTCTTCAAGAAACACATAATCGGGGTCGTCAAGGCACATGTGTATGTCATTGAATTTCAAAAGTGTGGTTTACCACATGCGCATTTCTTTCTTATAATGGGATCGAACGACAAGATGACCAATTCATACCATTATGACAAAATGGTGTGTGCTGAAATCCTGAACCCGATAAAGTATCCGAAAATGCAAGAAATGGTTGTGAAACATATGATGCACAGTCCTTGCGGTATTATTAACAACACAAGTCCTTGTATGCAAGGTGCTCCAAAACAATGTCGTTGGAGATATCCTAGACAGTTCAATGAAAAAACAGCATAAAGAGATGATTCATATCCGTTATATCGTAGAAGAAATAATGGTATTAAGGTGAACGTTCGACAAAGCACACTTGACAATAGATGGGTGGTCCCATATAACTCTGAACTGTTGATGATGTACAATAGTCATATGAATGTAGAGGTGTGCTCGAGTACAAAGTTTGTTAAATATGCTTTCAAATATATTTACAAGGGCCATGACAAACAAGTTGTACACATTGATACATATGGAGAACAAGTCGTTAACGAGATAAAAAAAATACCAGGATGCACGTTATGTTTCACCCCCCGAAGCCATGTGGAGAATTTATGGCTTTCCTTTGTCGCAAATCTATCTGCATGTCATGTCATTGCAACTTCATCTCTCGAATAAACAATTGGTTAGGTTCAATGAAAATGATATAATTACTGACATCGTTGACAAAGAGAGAGAGAGAGAGAGAGAGATGTGAAAACGTAGAGGGGGGAGGGGGTGAATACGTTTCCGTTTCAAACTTAAAACTTTTGTATCAAATATAGTATGAACCATTGCATTTGCTAATCTCGACGCGAGGATGCATTTAACGCATTACGGCATGTAAGGCCAACCCCTTGACATCACATAAGATTCCACAAGATTAATGGTTCATTATAAATCAAGTTTCACCATTACTAGTTTGGTTGCTTTTTCTTGATCGCGGTCATAATACGTAAAGTGTTGAATATAGTTTGTGACTATATGAAAGACCAAGTATGCATCACAAACATAGACATCAACCACATAGAAAATAAACAATGTAATGCAAGAATATAAGTAAAGCGATAAGTAAAAGGATAGACAAACCAACACGAGGATTTATAGTGGTTCGGCTACAAGGTCACCTTCCTTGCCCTACTCCACCCCCCGAGTCACCTACTCGAGAGTTCGTAATCACTACACCAACTCCTTATGGCGGAGAAGCCTTCACAACGCCGCTAACCTTTTCCGGTACAAAGCTAAATACGAAGTTCTTTCACACCAAGGCGAACCACACCTAACACAACGTTGCCTACCCTTTATACTGTGCTAGCTAACCAACGAGTTCTTTCACACCTTAGGAGAACTAATCCTTCACAACGTCGCCTACCCTTTATTAGGTGCTAGGCTAAGCACCTAGTTCTTTCACACCTTAGGTGAACTACACCTTCACGACACAACACCTAATCTCAAGGAGATCTACTCCTTGTTACAACACCATCAAGGATATCACCATCCTTGTAGATAAAAATTTACACATATGTATAACGATGCACCTCATCGATTATATGACCTAAGCATTCTTCCCAAATGCTACTTGATTTGATTCTTTGGCATCCTTCACTAATGCCTTTGACACAACGCTTGGCACCCTTCACTAATGCCTTCGTTTTGACACCTTTAGCATCATTCACTAATGCTTTTGACACAACGTTTGGCACCCTTCACTAATGCCTTCGCCTTGACACCTTTAGCATCCTTCAATAATGCTTTGACACGGATGATGAGCACCTTTCACTAATGCTTTCATCTTGACACTTTCGCATTCTTCACTAATGCCTTCAACCCAACATCTATGGAGAAAGGAAGAACTATCAACAAGAGAACCTTAGTAGTCTTGATGATGACGAAGCATGGCAACTAATGGACTTGAGCTTGACGTTCAGAGGTGGTGATCTCTCCTTTAAGAGGAACCTAGTAGATCACACAAAAACAAAAGACAAACTACATAGATCACTTAGATCTGAGGTTAGAGGGTTAGAATACTTTGGGGAAGTGTGTGTGTGAAAACCATGTATGAGAGAAAGAAATGGCTCTCTATTTATAGAGAAAATTCTTCTCGTTCCCTCGATCCCTACCACAAGGGATCCTGCTAGCATAAAGCTAGGGATCCGTGGTCCGCTCCTCTTTGCCCATGGGTATTTTTGGTTATGGGTCATGGGTCATGGTTATGGGTTGATCCATGGTTTTCTTTCTAGATACAATGAACTTGGTTAAGTGGTATATATAAAACCATGGGTTATGGGTCAAAACCATTTGCTAGTATTTTACCCATTTAGTATATACTTGTATTTACCCATTTTAGCATACACTTAGTTTTTACCCATTTTAGTATACTTAGTTTAAGTATATGTTTAACCCAATATGTAAACACTAGTTGTTGTACATATGTATCTAAATCATAAAATCACTTATACTTGTTTTAGTGTTTTATGTGACAACTTAATTGTGTTAGAAAACTATTAACTCAAACTATTTACGTACTCTATTTGTTTCGTTTAAATGATTTTACTTTTGTTATCGACAAAACATTAGAAGATCGTAAAATATAAATAAACGCTTTTACGGCTTATTTGTATTAACAATCTCCCTTTTTGTTGATGACAAAACATAAAATTATTTTAAGGAAAAGCTAAAATTTGTAAAAATTTGAATTTGTAGTTTTTACTTTCTTCTCTCCCTTTTGTCAAAACAAAAGTGTTAAAAGAAACTAACACAATTTTTATAAGGAAAAAATGTAAAATGTAAAAGAGAGCAAGTGACGGAATGGTACTTGCCTAATCCCCCTTGACAAGTCCATCCCTATGTAAGGGCCAGGACATAACGTAAAATAAACTAATTGTGTTTGCAACTAAGTTTGCAAATGGTTCGTCTAAGTGACGAGAATGTGCTCCCCTTTGAATATTGCAATGTTGCAATGGGGTGTCATGAAGTGTTAATCCAAAATGAATTGTTATGAATGATTTTGCAATGTCGTTTGACACAAAGCTCCCTCTAGCTTTATGGTGTCAATATCTTCATGTGTATTTTAAATAACTACAAAACAAAGATTAGAAAAACAAGAGTATAGTGCATAATTTTCTGCGCAGAGACTCAAGTTAGTATAAATATGTGCTCCGCACCACGGATCCCACGGTTCCCTTTAAGAAGGATCTGTCTAGTTATCTCGGGGATCCGCTATCTGTTGACAGATCTTCAAAGAAGGAAGAAATGTCAGGAATGCTATTTTGAGAGAATGAGATATATGTACAATATATCAAGCACAACACAAAATAATCATAGCATATAAGTATTCATTCAATAAAACAAGAGATACACCACCAAATCTCTAAAACTAAGAGAATGAACTAGCCAAACAAGTGCTACTAATGCTAATGAATTACCCCAAACTTAAGATTCGTCGAAAAGCTTAATGATTTTTAATGATGAGAAGAGTTTTCCTCAGCATTTTGAGCTTGTAGTTCATGTATCAATTTATCTAGTTCATGTATCATTCTTTCCCTATGTTTACAATGATCACAATTCTTGTCATGGTTTTGATTTTCTTGAAGTGAAAATTCAAGTGAAGTGGGTTGAGGATCTTCAAATGGTTGTGAGGTTGTTCTAAGCACTAATGATGTTGGTTGTGTGTTTGGTTTAGTAGGATTAGGTGATGAACTCCTAGTGAGAACACTCTTTTTCTTAAATGGTTTCCTTGGTGTGGGAGAGATTCTACCATTGGTGGACTTAACCGAAGATGATCCGGTTGAGGAAGCTTCTTGTGTGATTCTAGTGATCTTCTTGGGTGGTCTTTGAGTGGATGAGTTAACACTAGGGGCTTTAGTCATGGTGATGGTGGTACAAGTAAGAACTCTTGGATGTATAGAGAGTGATGATTTTAATCCTAAGATTATTTGGTTTATTGAAGGATGATTTGAATGAGAAAAAATTAAATTATTGACCACTTAGAGGAATAGGCATGCTCTTTGGGTTTTGATCAGTTCTAGGAGGATAATTAATGAATTCTAAAGGTGGTTCAGAAAACCAAGAGGTGTTTTGAATATGGGAGTGATTTTGCTTTCTCAGACTTACGGATCCCGCGGATCCTCTCGCAGGATCCTACCGGGTTAAGAACTAGGATCCGCTAACGATTGGGCTTAGATGAAATCATTATTATTAATGGATTTCAAGGTTTTGACTCGCTTTGAAGTCTCTAGCTATTGGAAGTCTTAACTATAAGTAATGGTGTTTGATGACTAAAGTGTTCTATGGTTTATAAAGGAAAGATCTTGGCAATTTGCATTTAAGACTTAATCCACTAATGTCCTTGGTAGTGTGATGATCAACATGCTAAGGTTGAGATTCAGAGTTTCACTGATCTAGGAACTCATTTAAGATGGAGTGTTTGTGTTAGGAAAATGAGTAGAAATGATTGTTTTAACAATGTTTGTCATAGATCACACCGGATCCCACGGTTCCTCCATGGAGGGATCCCGCTAGGCTAATCCTAGGATCCGCCTCTCAGCTAGACAGTTTGAAATGAGGTTTCTAGGAGCTAAAGCCTATCTCATTTTGAATGTTTCTCCTAAGTGTCTTAAATGAAAGAGTACTTAAATGATCAAGAGCAATGAGTGATGGTAGCTAATGATTGCCTTTTATGGACAGAAATGGATCAAAGATGACACTAAGAAATTTGAGAGTGTCAAGTGGTGTTAAATGATCCTAGAGATCAGATGATGACTTGAGAGAGATTTGGAAAACTCCTAAAAAATCTTAAGAAAGTAAAATTAGTTTTGGCCTATTTTGAGGTAAGGATGACTAAAATCAATTTGCTAAAATTGAGAGAAATATCAAACTAGGTGTTTTGAGATGAGAGAAAAAATGTGTAAACATTGAGCGAAAGATGGTGAGTTTTAAACTAATGAAAAATCAAAAAATACTTCGAATGTGATCCTAGGTCATCCATGAGTGAATGTAAGATCAACTGAGCCTAAGGGAGGTTTAAGTGATCATAATGTAGCATGTTTAACTAATCCAATAAGGTCTAAAATGTTGGATTGATTCAAGGAGGCTACAAAGGAACTGTCCACCCGATCCCATGGATCCTTCACTGGGGATCCGGCTTAGTTACATCTAAGGGATCCGCCGAGACAGATTTTCTTAATGTATAGTTGCATAATTTAACTCTATGTTTCGAATTATGTAACTAATGATTTCTACAGCAAGTATACATGTATACACATTAAGCAAAGCAAGGAGAGCATGTAGAGGTAACATATAGGCAATCAAATGAGATCGAGCTCACAAATAACACAAAGGTTTAGCAAACTTAACAAGCACTATTCAACTAGCCCAAAAAAAAATTTACGGTCTAGATTAGTAAATCATTTACACTAACAATGACATACAAGGTATGTGTTTAGAAAGAAAAGAGCATAAGATGGTGTTCAAGACAAAAGAGTTGTGAGGTGCTAGTTTAGGACAATCTAGTCATTACGGATGGCTATTAGCATACAATGAGTTCATTCCATGAAGTCATGTAGCTCTTCTCGATCAAAGCAAGATAATCGCTTGATGAGGCAAGTGGTTGTGATTAATTAAAAGAAAAATTAATTTTACAACTTGTTTGATTAGTAATCCTAAGACAATGCAAATTATTTCCATTGTAAACTTACTTTAGGAAAACATAGGAGTATAAATTTCGTGTGAGAGAATGAATATGAGACTATTATTAGCTATGCTCAATCATGTACCTAAACACTCGACCATTTTACGGGCGATTCCACATACCCAACTTCTATCAAGGAAGCAATTCAACCGTTAGGCCAAATTGAGTTTCTAGTGCAATAAGTTCTCCAATATTCATTCTCAAGTTAGGAAAATTTATATTCCTACAATGGCCTATCTAAGAGTAACAATGATGATACTTTGCTTCGTTTAATATTATACTTGAGACAACTAAGGTGACAAAGGCGCCATGTTAAAAATAAGTTCAAGAGTTGTCCATATGGTAAACAACAAAAAAATGGTTTGATAAGCTAGTTCAACATATGTTGTTGGAAAGTTTGACTTTGATATAAAATTATATTTGCTTTGCAAAAATAATTTACTTGAGTATATCGGATGAAATAATCAAGTTTTCAATCCTACTATGAAGCTTGGAGAGCGATCATGAAAAGGAAAATGGGAGAGTACATCATCAACACAAGTGTAGATTATGATCCGATGTACATTCTTGTTGTTTTTAGAAAACGATACAAGAACAAATGAAATCATATACATAAAACATTTATGTTGCACACATGACAAACTCAATCAAAAATCCATTTAGTGTGTTATATGTTTTAAACATTTTTCAACCTATATGACTTATCTAAGTATCTAAACTAACATTTTCGACACAACTAGATGTTATCCCAAACACTTCTTCAAAAAGCACATTGATTAGTAGAATATTACTAAATCAGCAAACAAGAGAATAAATAGCAAGGTAAGGAAACCACATATGTTATTCAATCAAACAAGCACAAAAGCTATTTGAGATAAGCAAATAATCAAGTAATGCAAAGAAGACAATTTATCATTTAGCATAGCATACAAAAGTTATTTTCATCGCTTTGTGTTAAATATAAACATGTATACCAAGCTTGATTAGTTTCTTTTATGTATATAAATATGATCAAAACCTTAATTTCAAAAGATGACACATTGTTATTCAAGGATGAAAACATCCGTCTCCAATTAGATCAAAAGTTGTGCAAAAGTTATGACCGAAAAATGACTTTCTATTATAAATCAATGATTCTGTAAATTTTTGTTTTGAATCAGTTTATGAAATCATTTTTAAATGAAAGTAGACTCAAATACCTTTAAAAACGATAGGTGGCACGACTTCTAACTCCTTACGGTTAAAAAGTTATGAATTTTTGAAATTCGCAGACAAAAATGTTCTTCTGTACCACGGATCCCACGGATCCCTTGCTTGAGGGATCCGTCCAGTAGTAACCTCGAGGGATCCGCGGTCGACTGAATTAGACAAATGCACGCGTTTTGACCAGTGAAAGGTTTAACCTTTGTAGACTTTTTAGTGAAGTTATATTATCCATTTTTACCTTTATTCAAGCTTGATATCTAACAACAAAACTTCAAAGAGAAAAAATAACAAAACACTTTTCATATTATGCTTGACTTCACCAAAAATTTGATACTTAGGACCTTACTCGTTTTGAAAACCATTTGTTTTAAAAACTAGAGTCAACCCGCCTCGATACCACCATTGTGAAAACGAGGGTGTGAATCGCTTCCGCTTCAAACTTAAAACTTTTGTATCAAATATAGTATGAACCATTGCATTTTCTAATCTCGACGCGAGGATGCATTTAACGCATTACGGCATGTAAGGCCAATCCCTTGACATCACATAAGATTCCGCAAGATTAATGGTTCATTATAAATCAAGTTTCACCATTATTAGTCCGGTTGCTTTTCTTGATCAAGCGTGTCATAATACGTAAAGTGTTGAATATAGTTTGTGACTATATGAAAGACCAAGTATGCATCTCAAACATAGACATCAACCACATAGAAAATAAACAAAGTAATGCAAGAATAAAAGAAGCGTTTATAAGTAAAAGGATAGACAAACCAACACGAGGATTTATAGTGGTTCAGCTACAAGGTCACCTTCCTTGCCCTACTCCACTCCCCAAGTCACCTACTCGAGAGTTCGTAATCACTACACCAACTCCTTATGGCGGAGAAGCCTTCACAACGTTGCTTAACCTTTTTCCGTTAAAGCTAAATACCGAAGTTCTTTCACACCAAGGCGAACGACACCTAACACAACGTAGCTTACCCTTTATACGGTGCTAGGCTAACCACCGAGTTCTTTCACACCTTAGGAGAAATAATCCTTCACAACGCTTCTACCCTTTATTAGGTGCTAGGCTAAGCACCTAGTTCTTTCACACCTTAGGTGAACTACACCTTCACGACACAACACCTAATCTCAAGGAGATCTACTCCTTGTTACAACACCATCAAGGATATCACCATCCTTGTAGATAAACATTTACACATATGTATAACGATGCACCTCATCGATTATACAACCTAAGCATTCTTCCCAAATGCTACTTGATTTGATTCTTTGGCATCCTTCACTAATGCCTTTGACACAACGCTTGGCACCCTTCATTAATGCCTTCGTCTTGACACCTTTAGCATCCTTCACTAATGCTTTTGACACAACGTTTGGCACCCTTCACTAACGCCTTCGTCTTGACACCTTTAGCATCCTTCAATAATGCTTTGACACGGATGATGAGCACCTTTCACTAATGCTTTTCATCTTGACACTTTCGGCATTCTTCACTAATGCCTTCAACCCAACATCTATGGAGAAAGGAAGAACTATCAACAAGAGAACCTTAGTAGTCTTGATGATGACGAAGCATGGCAACTCATGGACTTGAGCTTGCACGTCTTCAAGAGGTGGTGATCTCTCCTTTAAGAGGAACCTAGTAGATCACACAAAAACAAAAGACAAACTACATAGATCACTTAGATCTGAGGTTAGAGGGTTAGAATACTTTGGGGAAGTATGTGTGAAAACCATGTGTAGAGAGAAAGAAATGGCTCTCTATTTATAGAGGAAATTCTCTTCTGTTCCCGGATCCCACGGATCCCTACCACAAGGGATCCGGCTAGCACAAAGCTAGGGATCCGTGGTCCGCCCTCTTTGCCCATGGGTATTTTTGGTTATGGGTCATGGGTCATGGGTTATGGGTTGATCCATGGTTTCTTTCTAGATACAATGAACTTGGTTAAGTGGTATATATAAAACCATGGGTTATGGGTCAAAACCATTTGCTAGTATTTTACCCATTTAGTATATACTTGTATTTACCCATTTTAGCATACACTTAGTTTTTACCCATTTTAGTATACTTAGTTTAAGTATATGTTTAACCCAATATGTAAACACTAGTTGTTGTACATATGTATCTAAATCATAAAATCACTTATACTTGTTTTAGTGTTTTATGACAACTTAATTGTGTTAGAAAACTATTAACTCAAACTATTTACGTACTCTATTTGTTTCGTTAAAATGATTTTACTTTTGTTATCGACAAAACATTAGAATATCGTAAAATATAAATAAACATTTTTATGGCTTATTTGTATTAACAAGAGAGAGAGAGATAACAGGTCAATGTTAACAGCATTTTTTAAGTTGAATAAAGTTGATGCGGTTGCAAGGAGATACTTATATAGAGATTTTCCTCAGTATTTTACTTGGAATTCGAGTTCACGTCGTTGGAATCATCAAAAAAAGGTGCAATGATAGGGAGATTGGTTTTCGCGAATCCTACTTGTTAGGATTTAGTAAATCCAGTTATTAAAGAGTCGGTCACCTCAAGTATATGTAATCGTTAGAAAGCTCGTAGTCGTAGATTATTGTAAGTTTAGTAGTATTTAGTTTAAGTAACACCATGGAGGACGGACGGGTCTTTACCCACTGTATGCCTGATCCACAACCCGTCAGGTGGCGTTTTATTGTAAGACTATAAATACTCTCTACCTCCCAAGGTAGAGAGTTGGAGCTCATAATAAGATTTTTCTTTCTCTCACTAAAGTTCCCTAAACCTCTAACTTTCTCTCTCTAGAACACATAATACGCCTATTTGATCTTATGGTTTAGTGTGTTTGTGAAATCCAATATGTTATAAATGGTATCAAGAGCCAAGGTTTGATCATCTCTTACATATCTTTGGATTTCTAGTGACTTTTAGGGTTTGAAAAGGTTTAGTGGTTTTTGCATCATTTAGATCATTTCTAGTGTTAAAGTTTGAATCTTGGGAGTTGTTTTGTGTTTAGAATCATTGTATGTGCTTAGGTTTTGATTTGGTAAGCTTGAATCATCGTGGTTGGGTTGTTTTTGGATTGAAAAGTGGTGTTTATGTGATTTTCTAGGTAGCGACTTGAGCCACGGATAAGTTTTCTTGCTAGCGACTTGCTTTGTAATTTGGTAGCGAGTTGTAGTTGAAGGACTTAGCGAGTTGAGCTAGCGACTTGTCTATTGAGACTTGGTGAAAGTTAGCGACTTGTACTTAAGTTTGTTAGCGACTTGGTGTTAGCGATTTGGTGCTTAGCGAGTTGCTCTTTAGCGACTTGACAACTTAGCGACTTAGTGCTTAGCAACTTGGTATTATAGCGACTTGGTGCTTAGCGACTTGGTTCAGATTTTTCTTAGCGACTTGATTGACTCTGTCTGTAATACGGTTTTCTCTTGATTTAGTAAAATCTCGTGAAAGAATCTATTTCCCGGTTTAATCATAGAGTTATAAAATCCCATTTAATCTGTCAACATGTCTACCAACGTTCCTACAATCATCTCCATTGTTGCCGAGGATGTTCAAGCAGCTGGTTCAGATACTCGTCCACCCATGCTTGACAAACTGACTACGATTCTTGGGCTCAACGAATCAGATTGTATTGTCTTGGAAAGGAAAATGGGTCAACATTCTCAAATCCATTGATGAAGGACCGTATCGGGTTGAGACTACTAGAGACATAATTGATACAGCTCAAGATGGTACATTGATTTACGGAATGGACAGACCAAAGATGTATGATGAGCTCGATGATAAGGATAAGAAGAGATTCGATGCGATATCGGGCTTCTAACATTATACTTCAAGGTCTTCCAAAAGACATCTACAAGCTTATCAATCACAACACTGAAGAAAAGGCTATATGGGATAATGTCAAGATGCTTCTCTCGAGGTTCAATTGACTATTGAAGATAGAGAATCACAACTATATGATGAATTTGAGCATTTCAAGATGAAACCCGATGAGAGTGTCTATGAGTACTATGTGAGATTCCATAAGCTTGTGAATGACATGAGGAACATCAAAATGACTATGCCTAACATTCAGCTGAACTCAAAATTTGTAAACAACATGAATCCCGAATGGCACAAGTTTGTCACTTCTGTGAAGCTCACTAAAGGATTGAAGAATACTAACTATGAGCAACTCTATGCCTTCCTTCTTCAGAATGAGAGACATGCTATGTTTGAAAAAGGATGCTTCTGAACAGTTCAAAACCAATCGGGAGAACAAGTTCATCTAATGATTCAACCGCCTTCTACTCAAACATTGGAATTACCACCAAAGCATCTCAAGTTATACCCATGGGTAATGGTAATCACAAACTCATTCCCGATCATATGTTCAAACAAGCGATCATGTGGGAAACTTCATTAATCAACTGGCTCTCCTGATTAGTCAAAACATGAACTCTCTTCCACACACCAACAACAATCTCAGAACTGCATACAATCCACACAATCAAGCCACTGTCAGAGATGGGAAGGTTATGGTGCAGCCAGTTCAAGAAAGGTAGTACGAACAAGGAAGAGGTGAAGCTGGTAGAGGTTATGCTGCAAATCAGAATAGGGGAAGGAATGGAAACCAGGGTCAAGCAAAACCAATCAAATGTTACAACTGTGGAGGTGAGGGACACATTGCAAGGAACTGCACATCACCAAAACGCCCACAGAATGCCAAGTACTTCAGGGATAAGATGTTGCTTGTGCAAGCTCAGGATAATGGTGCAGCTTTGGATGAAGAGGAGTTGTTGTTCTTGGCTGAAGGAAATGCTAAGACATATGATGCAGATGTGGATGAGCAACCAATTCAAGAGATAGGCCATAATCATCGAATGCCTTTCAAGTAGCTGATGTGATGCATACGACTGATGTTGATGAAGAACCCATGCACAAACCATTTTCATGGCTAGCATTTCTCCAATGTTCTCTCCTAAAGTCTCTTCATCACCACAAGCTGGTCCATCCAAAGACAAAATCATTTAGAGGTATTAAAATTATATGATGAAGTTGATGAGCAAAAGATACATAACGAAGTACAATCAACTGTAATTATTGAGTCAAATATTGAAAATATGGGTAATATCAATGTTGTCCCATATGATCAATATGTGAAACAAAGTGAAAGTGAGATTGTACCAAGTGATGCATCTTATGCAGTCAATGATGACTATATTTTTGATGAATACACCGCACGTGCCCCGATGATTCTTTTATTTCAACTTAATGCTTATAAAGAACGTGTTGCTATTTATGAACAACGTGCTAAGTTTGAATTAACCACCCGTGAGCAGGAAATGGATGACCAAATGCGTACAACTATTAGAAAAGTAGGTTTAGAGAAGAAGTATTAAAACAAGAGTTAAACTCCTTACAAGAAAAGCTTTCTAAAACTGCTAAGCAAAAACAAGAACTTCAAGAAAATGTTAAAATGCTTAAGCAAGAATTCATGCTAAGGAATCAAAACTTTTGAATGATTTTTCTAATCTAAAAACCTTGAAAAACAAGCTTGAAAATAAGTTGTATGTACAAGGGAATACCATTCAACTGCCA
This sequence comes from Chrysanthemum makinoi, assembly GCA_910596185.1. NCBI lineage: Eukaryota > Viridiplantae > Streptophyta > Magnoliopsida > Asterales > Asteraceae > Chrysanthemum > Chrysanthemum makinoi. Next base: position 159,847,219 of record OU343223.1, on the reverse strand, counting down.
CATGGTCACTAAGCATAGAGTTCTTAGCGATAAGCATAGTGTTCCCATTATAGATAAACCCAACCCGAGTCATTAGAAGATAGCAAAAGCAGCTCAAAATGTAATCTATGATGACAATGAGATTCTTAAACCTAGACAAAACCTAGTCTGCTTGAGTGCACTGAGGAAGATAAGAAATCGATGAAGTCACTAGGAAAAGATGAACAAGAAATTAGATGATCCTAAATGTAAAGAGAAGAAAATAAATATCACACCCCATGATTACAAGAAGGAGAATTGGATTTCCTTGAACATGTTTAAGCCTCAGACGTTGTTAACACCCGAACAAGTGTTCTGGAAAAGGATTTAGATAAGCAAAAAGCAGAGAATCTTGTTGTAACAAACCCTTCCCTTAGGAAAATGCCTGCCACGACTGTGTATCCTCCCAATACACCAATGCATTTAGTTCCTAGGACTATTGCCACTAAAAGCAAGACCTTAATCAGTCAATATGTTATTTTTCAACTATTTGTTGATTTTGAGAAAACTTGTAAGAAAAGGATCACACCCACTGGTATAACTAAAGGGGAAAGGGGTTTTGAGCAAACGAAAGAATGTTATTTAACTGAAGTCATGCCTTTCTTTAAACAACTAAAAGATCATTTTGAAAGTCTTAAAAGGGAATGAATTTAGACATTAAAGAAATGGAAAAGGAATTTGATGCAATGATAGTTGAGGTTAGTGACTATGAGCGTGCACTAAAATATAATGAGATTGAGAGGAAGAACTTGCATACATTGAATGAGACTCTTATTATTGAATGTGTTGCTCAAGATGTGTTTTTCACTGCTACAAATTGTTCCATTAATGCTTCAATTTCATGAATTATCTGTTGCTCTGAAAGTCTCCCATGATCGTGTCATTGAGCTTGAAAAGACTAATTCTAAACTAAATGAGAAAATTGATCTGGATGATCACGACAATTTGGTTAAACATTTTCTAAACTAGAGGTTGAGCATTTTAATTTACAACTAAAATATCAACATCTTAAAGAAAATGTCAAAACTTCAAATATCAAGACATCCTCAGATGCTCCAGAGTTTGATGCAGCTTTTCAAATTAACAAACGTGATGAACAGATTCAAGCTCATTGTAACACGATCAGAAAGTTGAAAGCCCAAATCTCTCAATTAAAGGGTCAAAAGAACAATGTGAATGGCTCCCAAATGCCTCCTCCTTTAGATTCTCAGAATTCTCAAATGTTTCATCTTCAAAACTTAGTAAATGCATTATAAAAGGAAAACGAAAGTTTTCTAGAAGAAAATGAAAAGGTTAAACGTCATTTCAATGAGTTATTTGAATCAATAAAGGTCACTCGTAACAAAAATAACGAACAAATAGCTTCATTGCAAAAGGAATTTGAGAATCTGAAGAGCCAGGTAAAAGGGAAAATGCCAATGACCAATGGGGAAAATGGTGTATCAAAGGTTCACTCTTGTAATAAATATGCTTTGTCTATGAAATATGTTCCTCCTCATCTTAGGAATAACAAACTTTCCATTCAAACATATTTCTCATACCTTAAGGATAGTCTAGAGTGTCTCCGTGAGATTGTAGAAGAGGATAAGTTAGAGAAACCACTTGATAATGCAATTGGCCATGCATGCTTAATTACAATATGCCCTAAGTCCTTAGGTGAGAGAGTTAATCCTTTGATTCCTTGTTCTATGCCTAGTGCCAAGCATGAAATTCATTCAATGCCCAATGTTATGAATGAGAACCTCAGGGTGCCTTCAAATAGTTCAGATTCCAGATATGTTAGTGCTAAGAAAGTGAACTCTAGTGTGCCTTCTAGGAGTACAAATCCCAGCACTTCTAGTGTTAAGAAAGTGAACCTTAGTGTGCCTGCATGTAGTTTAGATCACATCACATCTAAACAGGGGCAAAGAGTAGCAATATCAAATAATGTTCCCATTCCCTCTACAGGAGTAATCAGTGACATTAAAGCGAGCAGGTCAAAGTCTCAAGACAATACAAGGAATGATAGGACCTCGCAAGCTAAGAATATGCATTGGAAGAGAGTAGAAGACCAACCTAGGAACTTTAAGCTTGAGTTGAATAAAACGAATCGTGTTGATACTAGTATTAGCCATAGGCATCGTAATTAATTCAATTCGATACTATTTGCAAACCTTGTAATGATGTTTGCTTGAATTCTGTTGCTAATCATGAATGTAGTGTGAATGCTTTGTCTAATGCTATCAAATGCCAATTAACATTGTTAATGCAAAATATCGTCTAAGAAGGCAAAAAGGCAAATGGCGAAAGAAAGTTAGAAAATAATGGAAATCCACAGGAAGAACATTTAGTAAGATAGGTTATCAATGGATACATGTTGGCCATAAGGATAATCGTGCAATGCCCACTAGAAAATGGATGCCTACTGGTAGAACTATTCCCTTAAGAAGTGAACATACTTTGAATAGATCAAATACGGACACTAGTACTGCATCTATTCATAATGATTCCATTGCTTAATTTCGATATGAATGTTTCTATCTCTACGATGTGGGTGTTCCAATCACTGTTACTAACCAAATGGAACCCATTCTTGCATGGGGATCCCAATTATCCAGTTATCCATTCTTGTCTGTGTTCAACTGCAGATCGTTCAAATAGTTCTGTGGTACCGGACTCAGTCGCTTCCAAGCATATGATGGCGGGAGACCGGTCACGGCTCATGAACTTCGTGAGTAAATTCATCGGACAGTTAGATTCGGAATGACCATTTTGGAGCAATTATGGGTTATGGAGATTATGTGGTTGGTAAAAGTGTGATTTCTAGGGTATATTATGTGGAAGGTCTTGGTCATAATCTTTTCTCTGTTGGTCAATTCTGTGATTCCGATCTAGAAGTGGCCTTTAGAAAACATACTTGCTTTGTTAGAGAACTTGATGGTGTGGAATTATTAAGAGGTACTCGAGGTTCTAACCTATACACCATCTCTATCGATGACATGATGAAGTCCTCTCCAATCTGCTTGCTATCAAAGGCTTCTAAAACAAAGTCTTGGTTATGGCATCGTCGTCTCAATCACTTGAACTTCGACACCATAAACAACCTTTCCGAAGAAAGGATCTTGTCGAGGCTTACCCAGATTAAAATATGAAAAAGATCATCTTTGTTCAGCATGCCAATTGGGAAAAAGCAAGAAATATGCCCACAAACCAAAACCCACAAACTCTGTAATGGAAGTTCTTCATTCCCTTCATATGGATTTGCGGGCCCAATGAGAGTGCAAACTATTAATGGGAAGAGATATGTGTTAGTAGTGGTTGATGACTACTCTAGATTCACTTGGGTTAAGTTTTTGAGGACAAAGGATGAAACTCCAGATGTCATCATTAAACTCATTAAACAACTTCAGATCCGATTCAACAAAATAGTTCAATCATCCAACGTATCGCGACAATGGAACCGAGTTTGTTAATAAAGAACTCAATGAATTTTTTGGAAATGTTGGAATCAGTCCCCAAAGAAGTGTCCCTCGAACTCCTCAACAGAACGGTGTAGTTGAAAGACGAAATTGAACTCTTGTAGAAGCCGGGACAATGTTGATTTACTCAAAGGTTCCAATGTTTCTATGGGTGAAGCTATTGCCAAACCGCTTGTTACACTCAAAATCGATCTCTAATTCACACTTCTCATGGAAAGACTCCATATGAACTTGTCCACAATAGAAAACCTAATCTATCATACCTTCGTGTGTTTGGTGCTTTATGTTATCCAACTAATGATCAAGATTTAGGAAAACTGAGAGCTAAAGCGGACATTGGAGTATTTGTAGGCTATGCACCAAACAAAAAAGGTTACCGAATCTATAACAAGAGAACCCGAAATATCATGGAAACAATTCACGTCACGTATGATGAGCTGACCGTCAAATGGCTCTGGACAACCCAGTTCTGACCAGACTTCAAAACAGTCCCATTGGTTCATCCCTTGTACCAAATTCTCTCTACTCCATATGTACCTCCATCTGAAGATGATTTGAAGAAATTGTTTGATCCGATGTTTGATGAACACTATGAGCCAAGTGCTAATGAACTGTCAATTCCCTCAACAGAGGCTGCTCATATCCCTGTGAATGAAGTCAACCCTTCAGCCTCAATATCATTAAGTCAAGAAGCGCTGCTGCTGATCATCTCATCAACAAATCTTCAATCTTCAATGTACATCATGGAATTGTTTCTGGCATCAATGATGAAGTTAATCCCTTTGCTTCTCCCGAAGATGCTCCATTTGAAAATATCTTTGCTCCTGAATCATCATCGAACCATCTTCTTCGGAGACATCGACTCTCGCTACTTCGGTCCCCTCAACAACTACCACATGAACACCTCAGAAAATGGACTCACGATCATCCATTAGACAACATCATTGGAAATCCTCTCTCGCCCAGATATCCATGCGGAAACAACTTGCAACCGATGCCTTATGGTGCTTCTTCAACTCCGTACTCTCTAAGATCGAACCAAAAGATGTTAAAACCGCCATGAATGAAGACAATTGGTTCAATGCCATGCAAGAAGAAATTCATGAGTTTGATCGATTAGTTGTATGGGAATTAGTACCGCCCAGATTGTGCTATGATCATTGCTCTAAAATGGATCTTCAAAGTGAAACTTGATGAGCATGGTGATGTCTTAAAGAACAAGGCTCGATTGGTTGCTAAAGGATACGCTATCAAAGTTTCTTCTATCTACCGGATTCAGCAAAGGAGTAGTTGATTCAACATTGTTCACCAGAAGTCGGCAAACATTTAATTCATGTTCAAATTTATGTTGATGATATCATCTTTGCCCTCACCGACCCCAATGAGTGTGACCGCTTTTCAAATGAAATGGGTTCTAAATTTCAAATGTCAATGATGGGACAAATGTCATTTTTCTTGGGATTACAAATTTCACAAAGTCCCGAGGCATTTTCATAAATCAATCTAAATATGCAAATGAGATTTTAAAGAAATTTGGATTTGATTCAAGTGACCCTGTTGACACTCCTATGATTGAACATACTAAACTAGATGAGGACCACTCAGGGATCATGGTAGACCAAACGAAATATCGTAGTATGATTGGATCTCTGATGTACCTCACAGCCTAGTAGACCGACATCTTGTTCATTGTGTGCATGTGTGCTAGATACCATGCTAAGCCTACTAAAAAGCACCTTGAAGCGGTTAAACGGGTCTTTCGGTATTCCAAGGAACCATCAATATGGGACTTTGGTACCCGAAGGACACCGGTATGTCACTAACACCTATGCAGCATGCCGATCATGCGGGGATGTCAAGATACTCGTCGGTACTTCCCTGAGGTGCTCAGTTTTTAGGTGATAAGCTTGTGAGGTGGTCTTCAAAGAAGCAAATGAGTACTTCTATTTCCTCTACAGAGGCTGAATACATAGCCATGTCATCTTGTTGTGCTCAAATCCTATGGATGAGATCACAATTATCTGACTATGGCTTTGTATTCAACAAAATCCCTACTCTGTCAGATGTGATAATAAAAGTGCTATTGCTCTCTCATGCAACAATGTACAACACTCAAGAGCAAAGCACATCGACATTCGACATCATTTCGTCAGGGAGCAAGTTGAAAACGGTGTGGTGGAACTATACTTTGTGAGGAATGAATACCCGTTAGCAGACATCTTCACCAAAGCTCTTCCTAGAGAACGTTTTGAGTTTATTCTTCCACGACTGGGTCTTAAGAGCTTACAACCAGAAACACTCAAACGTCTTCAAGAGGAAGAAGAGGAGTAAATGGTTTCCTTCATCTATCCCTTGTAAATATTTATTCGAAAAACAAAATACAAAATTTAAAATCTTCAAAATAATATATATAAATATATAATAAAAAAATATATATATATATATATATATATATATATATATATATATATATATTGTCATTTTGTCATGTCTCTCTCGATTCGATTATATCTACGGTCTTGATGTTGTCATTCAAAGAAAGACACGGGACTTCAGATGTTGTTTCTAATTTAAAAAAAAAAATCATCAAAAAAAATCAATCAAAAAAATCAAAAAATATTTTTGGGAGAAAGAGAAACAATGGTTTATTGTCATTTCAGGCAGTAACCCGTTTTTCAAAGATAGAACAGAGCCATAATTTATCTTGGTTTTCAAATTCATTGCTCTGATTCTTTAAAATAATCCTTACTATCTAATGAAAACTAGTTGTTTTGAAAAATAACTCGGACTCTACTTTTGATAATCATCTGACTTAAAAGTTTTGTCAAAATATCTATCTCTCAATCAACAACTTATGTCATTGATTGAGGGGAGAATGATTTCAATTAAATCAAAAGGTTATTTGTCATACAATTATTTTCAAAAGATAATCATGCATGTATAATCAATGGAGTTTAAAGTCTTCAAAACCGATCCTTATCAGTTAAAACGCTTTCATAATCAAGTCACAATTCTCCCTAAAAGCTTTCAAAATCAATTTAAATCTACAGAGATCACAAATCTCAAATGATTTGATAATTGTGATCGGGGAGAATTTGTGATTTAAATTGGATTTAAACTGATAATTCGGTAAATGGTTTTATAAGGATGTACAAGCTCTCCTTCCCACATGTGCCAAACGATTTCAAATTTTCCATGCACATGTTGAGGGGGAGCATCTATCTTAAACCACAAATATTTGAAACGTGATCAATTTATCTCAATGTGCAGTCTTTTCCTAATATGTGCAAAACATTTTCAAACATCTATGCACATATTGAGGGGGAGCAAGCTTATGAAAACCTCATCCTTCCCCAAAATGCTTTATCTACTTGATTTGATTAGGGAAGTGATGTTGATATTTTTTGAAAATGGTATTCAAAGAAGTTAATTCTTTCTCTTGCCTCCGTGTGCAAAACGATTTCAAACACTTGATGCACATGTTGAGGGGGAGCTCGTGTTCTAAAAATATCAAAACAATTCAGGTACAAAATGCTTTGATAATATATCATAAGTATCTGGATTGATTTTCAAATGGGTTTCAATTGGTTCCAATGGTAGATGAACAATACCAAATAGACCGACCAACTTTACTTTATGTATGGTGATATAAGGATGATAAGGTTAGGTATTTGTTCCCATGATCCGCCAGAACGGAGGGATCTACCCAGGGACTATCCACTAGTTAGTGTAGAGTTCTTAGGTATGATGATAAAAGGAGAAAATGAGATATGGGAAGAGTGCGGACTGAGACCGAGCTAGTACTGGAATAAACCCAACAAGGTTGTAGTTATGAAGTCTCTAAGCATCAAGGGGTTGAAGAATTAAAAAGAATTGAATGAGAAAAGGGTGAAAACAAATAGCCCTCCATTTTATTCAACCTTAGGCGTAAACCGGGTTCAATTCATATGCTACCAGTGGTTACCAAGGTAACATCGGTATTGAAGACAAGACGTCATGGACCTAGTGACGCACTGCACTTCAACTTCCAAACCACTCAAGTTCCTCTTAAAAGGACTTGTTTCATTCTCACGGGAACCGACATTATCTATCGACTTTCTCTTAGAGATTGTTGATATTGAAGAAGGAGACCCTCTCCCTAGTCTCCGATATAGGATCCAAATATGCACAAATTGAGTCTAGAGCCACGAGATCATCAATAAATCTCATTAGGACACTTTCAATGAAGACTCTCTGTTTCACACAATGTGGAAAGAGAGATCATATCTTGAGTCCTCACGATTATCCTTGTGGTATTGCCGTAACATCCGAAAGTGATATGCTAACATATTCACAATGAAGATGGAAAGCCTTCTGGAGCCAACATCAAACAAGCTCCTGGTAGGTGGCATGTGAGATCTATTCTATAGATCAACCATGTGACAACTGAACAGAAACAATGGGGCGATTAAATCTTTTGAATCAATCACGTTCAGTTATGTATTGACGGATACCTTTGAAAAACCGGTCGTTGTGCTTAAAAACTCTTTTCTTTAGCACTTCGACCGTGTTAAAATATTTCAAATCAAAAGGTGTTTATGATTGATAATTGATTTTCATTAAAACCTTCGTTGTATTGCAAAAACAATTTCTATTGAGCGATACACGATTGTTTTTCAAATCTCTTTTCATCAATCACTGAATCTCGTTCGCTGGTTCACTCACTCCGTTGTCTTCTTTGAGGTTCGGTTTGAGAACGCCTAGAGCATTTGCGAAACCCTGTCAAGGAGATTCTTCGAATTATACCTGATCACAAGCAGTACTTGTATTGATCAACGGGGAACCGTGGGCCGTGTACCTCAATTCATCGAAAGTGATCAAAGACACTTTCGTGCGCTTTATTGCTAACTGCTTTATGCGGTACACCGACGCTTGCAAATGATCGTAATGAAGCGGTCAATCCATAGCCGCATGCTCACACAACACATTCATTTCTAAAGAAATCATGATTAGTGCATCAATGACTCTGATATTACCACTCCATGCTTCTGGCTACGCCAATATCATGAATCAACAAAGCTTCCGCTACTCTAATAAGAAGAAATCATGATCCCGAATGTGAGCATGTCGGTCCGAAAGTCACAACATCACATAATACCAACACCACAATGGATGTCTCAGAGATTTTTTGTTAGCTGATGATCTCAAAAGCTGGCTCAAAATTATTATCACATGGATCAGTTAAAGACCTCCACTTGGATTAACCAAACATGCAATAAGAAGAATCAATGACTACGAGCTTCGGAGCAAAGTACTACATCAAGAATGCAAGAACAATCTTTTAATGTAATATCTGTTTGTATTCAATGTATGTTTAATGTGTGTTTGAGGTGACCTCCCTTAGGGGGAGATTGTTAGGATTTAGTAAATCCAGTTATTAAAGAGTCGGTCACCTCAAGTATATGTAATCGTTAGAAAGCTCGTAGTCGTAGATTATTGTAAGTTTAGTAGTATTTAGTTTAAGTAACACCGTGGAGGACGGACGGGTCTTTACCCACTGTATGCCTGATCCACAGCCCGTCAGGTGGCGTTTTATTGTAAGACTATAAATACTCTCTACCTCCCAAGGTAGAGAGTTGGAGCTCATAATAAATTCGAACCACCATGAATTCTATCACCACCTTGTACCTTCTTCATGTCATTCAACTGGTGCAGAGGAAATAGACTGCCAATTTACTATGTGTATTTTTAGGGTTTTATGAGAAGAATACAATGTGAAAATCGGGTTATATGAAATGGGATAGAGGGAGAAGTTGTTGCCGATTCATTAGAGACTTAATCTCTCAAATATTTTCAAACTTAGAGATTCTTATCTTCAATTGCGATGTGTACACAATAAGGAAAAAGGACCGGGCCTTAGCACATGGGACACAGGACATAGGCGAGTGGCAAGTTTATTCTAAGTGTATCGTCGATTTACTTGTTAGGATTTAGTAAATCCTGTTATTAAAGATTCGGTCACCTCAAGTATATGTAATCATTAGAAAGCTCGTAGTCGTAGATTATTGTAAGTTAAGTAGTAGTTAGTTTAAGTAACACCGGTGGACGGACGAAGTCTTAATCATTTGTATGCCCGATCCACACCCGATAGGTGGCGATTTATGTAAGATCTATAAATACTCTCTACCTCCCAAGGTAGAGAGTTGGAGCTCATAATAAGATTTTTCTCTCTCTCACTAAAGTTCCCTAAACCTCTAACTTTCTCTCTCTAGAACACATAATACGCCTATTTGATCTTATGGTTTAGTGTGTTTGTGAAATCCAATATGTTACACTGCTAAAGGAGAGCGATTCTATCTACGTGTTTTACTGTCACATGTAAGAGGGCCTATGTATTGGGAAGACCTTTACATGGTAAATGGCGTATTATACCCGACATTTCGAAAGGCCGCCTTGAAAGAGGATTGATAGAGAATGATGATAGTTTATCTCATTGTTTACAAGAGGCCTCTATATTTCAATTTCCGGTTGCTCTTTGAAGGCTTTTTGCAACTTTACTGATTTTCAGCGACCTCGGAGATGTTCGAAAGTTATGGGATGACCGTTATGAATTCTTTTTTGAAGATTATAGGCGATGTTGTGAAAATGTTGAGCGAGTTCAAAATATGGTACTTAGGGATATTTGTGTATTTCTTCAATCTATGGTTAAAGTTTCAATGATTTCGATCTTCCTAGCATAACCGTAACTAGCAATTTAGAATCGGCTGGTTATCATGAGGTTGAAGAAGAGTATAACATAGTTGTTGATGAAGAACACCTACAAGCTCGAGATTCTCTCAATCCAGATAAAAAATCAGCTTACGATGTCATCATGAGGCACGTGGACGATGATTGTCCAGGCGTGTTTTTTATTGATGGTCCAGGCGGAACTGGAAAAACTTTTTTGTACAAAGCTTTGTTGGCCCAAGTTTCGTACCGTAGTCTTATTGCACTTGCCACGGCTTCTTCTGCTGCCGCGGAAAATAACATGATAGGAGGGAGAACAGCTCACTCGCGATTCAAGATTCCCATCACTCTTAATAATAACTCTGTATGCAACATTAGAAAACAAAGTGGCCTTGCACATTTACATTGTCTCGCAAAAGTAATCATTTGGGATGAAGCATTAATGGCTAAAAGTCAAGCTGTCGAGGCGGTAGATCGAACAATGCAAGACATTACGGGAGCCAGGCTTCCATTTGGGGGAAAAATTATGGTTTTGGGTGGTGACTTTAGACAAGTGTTGCCGGTTGTAAGAAACGGAACACGAGCGCAAATTGTAGACTCATGTTTACGGATGTCACCTCTTTGGCCAAGAATAATAAAGATGTAGTTAACTATCAACATGAGAGCAAGTACGGATCCTTGGTTTTCAGACATTCTGTTAAGAGTCGGTGACGGTGTTGAAAAAGCTATTTATGGAAGTTATATATGTATACCTGATGACATGGTCATTCCGTATATTGACAGTGGTAACTCTAAAGATGCTTTGATCGATGCCGTATTTGAATCCTTGGAAACCAATGCACATTCTTCTGACTACATTATTTCTAGAGCGATCTTATCGACTAAAAACGAAATTGTTGACGAGATTAATGATCATTTGATTAAAAGATATCAAGGGGATGAGAAAATTTATTATAGTTTTGATGAAGAAGAAGATGATAGGAGCAACTTCTATCCGATGGAATTCTTAAACTCGCTCAATGTCAGTGGCTTGCCTCCACATTATTTGCTATTGAAGATTAGATTCCCGATAATTCTCTTACGAAATCTTGATCCATCAAATGGCTTATGTAATGGCACAAGACTAATATGCAGAGGTTTTGAAACGAACGTCATCGATGCTGAAATAGTCGTTGGTAACATGCAGGCAAACGTGTGTTTTTGCCAAGAATTCCTCTATGTCCGTCGGAAGAAGACATGTTCCCATTTAAACTGAAGAGAAAACAGTTTCCTATCAGACTGAGCTTTGCAATGACAATCAATAAAGCTCAAGGCCAAACAATTCTAAATGTGGGTGTTTATTTACCCGAATCTGTTTTCTCTCACGGCCAACTTTACGTTGCGTGGTCTAGGGGGATATCACGTAGAAATACAAAGATGTTAGTGATTAATTATCATCATTATGAATTTGTTAGAAATTTTTTGGTGTGTTAGTTGAACAGTTGACAATATGGATATGACACATTTTGTATTTGAAAGTTTATGAGAGTTTATGAATGTTACTATAACCTTTTGGTGGATGAATGTTTATTAAATACAACGCTCAAATATATTATTATTATAGTTTTAATTGACCACTGCAACTTAAAACGACGCTATCAAAAAAATAATGCAATCGTGCCATTACAGAAACATTGCAACTTAAAATGATATTACTGAAAAATGATTCCCTTAGGCAACATAACAATCAGTTGAAAAAATGATTCCTTTAGGCAACATAACAATCTAGAAACCGTTGCCGCCAGGCGCGGTTACTCGGCTATTGAATATAACGCTCGAATATATTATTATAGTTTAAATAGGCTATTGCAACTTAAAATGACGCTATCATAAAATTAATGCAACCATGCCATTAAAGAAACATTGCAACTTAAAATGATATTACCGGAAAATGATTCCCATATGCTACAAAACAATCTGAAAACCCTCGAAATTAGGTCGAATTTGAAAACCACTACCATTAGACGCGAGTACAGTCAATAATGCTGACAATGACATAGACGCGAGTACAGTCAATAATGCTGACAATGACACACTCTTCTTGATACTAATCAAATGAGACAATAACTAGTCAACAATTGTTGGCTAAAGAAGAAAAATAATATCAGTGGTTGATTACCCAACGGAAGAAAAACCGAACAAAAATTTATTAGGCTTTTTGATTCTATTAAGGAGATATGACGACGTATATGGTCCGATTAATCGAAAGACCTCGAAACACAACCAAAAAGCTTTCCGATAGACACCCTACAGAAGTTACCGGCGGGGCTTGAAGTTGACCTCGACAAGACCTTTGGCACCTTGCCGACACAATTCGTCTCATTCTCCAATGTCAAAGTACACGAGAGCGGTTCGGGGGCGATGTCGATCCGGCGATACTGAGTGGTCCCATAAAGTACAACGGTCTCAGGACGGATAGTGACACCGAAGTAGTATAAATACGCATCTGATAGTTGGAGACGAGAGTATCATTCTTTCACCATTTATACTATACCTTTAGGTAAAACACATACTTCATTACGCTTGGTCGGGTCCGGGATAACACGGTGAGACTAACAGCGTTGTTCATCTTAGCAGGTATCTAGAAGGCTTATTCTAAAGTCGAAAGATAGGTATGATAATATATGAAAAATACCCATTGTTAAATGCATCAGTGGGACACATTCAATCTGCTAGAGCTATAGAATGACGGGTTCGACACCACCGAAGCTTGGGAAGGGTAGAAGGAAGTTCCACACCATTGACGAGAGAGCAGTTAGAAGGGTATGTAACAGCTCTCAAGTCAATGATAAAGAAAACAACAACCAGGAGGAACACCGTTGAGCCAATACTGATTGATTTGAAAGACGGGCGACTCTTTATAAGGGTGAGTGATGAAGAAAGAAAGAAATAGCCACGGAGTAAAGTGAAAGACGAAGACCTGCAAAGCCCTTCAAAGAAGTCTCGAAATCTCCATTCATGAAGAATCATCGAGTTCTCCTCCGGAACATAAGATGCCCACCCACATCAAGGCATGCTGACGGGTCAGCGGATCCTCAAGATCATCTCAACAGTTGCACGAGGCTGCGGGCATGGAGAATGGCCAATGCCCGTGTGGTGCCGCACGTTTCAGCAAACTTTAGACGGAAAGGCGAGGGATGGTTTGATGGACTCTCACCGGGGAGCATGGAAGCGAATGGGCAACTTTGAGGGGACAGTTTGAGACTCGTTTCTCCTTGCACAAAGCTTGTGTCAAGGACCCTACCGAGATCACCAAAATAGCAAGGAAGGCTAACGAGTAGCCGGAATTCAAAGAAAGATGGACCACGAGAGGGATTCATACAAGGAGCGGAGATCATGAGGATCACCGTTCATGAACGGGTGTAAATGTCCCGAAACTAGCCAGCGGTTCAGCCGTCTGATCCCTAAAACCGTAGAAGAGATGATGACCAGGTCGTGACTTTGTGAGATCGAAGCGGCCTAGCTAGTGAAGCGCCAGGAGAACATTATGATCGACAAAGAAGAGCATCGGACCGACCACGGAAGGATGAAGAAGAGCCGCCGAGAACCATTATGGAGGGGGGGGAGGAATGAGGCGTCACCTATTCAGGGAAGGATAGGGTAACCGTATACGGTGATGGGACGCCTCTATTTACCCATCATGGCGATCTTTCGAATCGGCCTCCCCATTAACCTTGGACTCTTCACTAAACCTCGAAATTTTAGCCTGAGAACACCGCTACGCCTCCTCCAAAACCGATCTGCTGACCCGCTGGGAAAATCAAGACAAATACTGCGATTATCACGCGGGGAAAAGGGCATTACATGAATGGCTCTATCACTCAAGAGACAATTAGAGCGGCATTAGAATGGAAAACTGAATCATCCGGTCAAGGATCTAAGGCGAAGGGAAGGAGAGAAACTCCAAAGAATGGCGGAGTCGAACAAGGTCATCAACATGATCCAGAACCGGCCGACGAAGGAAGAGGAAGTCGTGGAACAAGGGAAATATGGATGAATGTCCCATAGCGTTCCTCTCTCCCGATGAGCGTGATCGGACGATCCTCTCATAGTTGAAGCCACAATGGAAGGGTACACTAGTCGGAGAGTCTTTGTAGCGAAGGAGCCTCGGTGGAGGTAATGTTCAATTCTGCTTCAATAACTTGCCACCTCAGGAAGTAAGGGATCGAATGAAGCAAGCAGAGCAGTCTGCGGGGTTTCTTAGGACGGTGACTTCGTCCCTAGGGAAGATCGATTAGATGTGTCATTGGAGATGAGGGTTGTCAGGAAGGTCGATGAAGTTCCGCAGTCATTCGAACACCGTCGCCCATATAATGTTATCTTGGGAAGGACGGATTGAAGATCCTGCGAGCCATACCTTCACGTCCATTCCATGATGAAATTCCCAACCCCTCAAGGATTGCCACGTTGATCACTCGCTCAGTCATCATTTCGGAATGTAGGGGATTGGAAAGATTGCAGACTCTTGTTCCGAGCGGACAAGGAAAAGCGAGCACGGGAGAGGTGGGTCTACGGAGGAAGTGGCGATCAACCCGGCTTTCCGGAACAAGCGGTAACAATAGGAGGTGCGCTATCCGTTGAGGGCAAAAGCCAAAGAACTATTCCGAATGACATGAGTCCCGGAGGATCATTGAGCACCTCGAATGCCAACCCTTCAATAGATCGGTATGTCAAAAGCAGAATGTTGGCGGTGGATCGAACAGGCGATCATAAAGAGAAGTAGAAGAATAGGTCAGTGGCATTGTCCGGTGAAATACCCACATGGATATCCAACCACTTTCTTGTGAAGAAGTGTGATGGAAGGCGGCGTATATGTATTGACTTCAAGAACATCAATTCACTTTGTCCGAAGACTATTACCCATAGGAGATCGGCGGAAGATGAGTCAGGTTATGGGTATAAGTACAAATGTTTCTTGGATGCTTATAAAGGTATCATCCCAGTGCGAGATGGCAAGGGAAGACGAAGAAAAAACGTTCTACAGCAAAGGAACCTACATTACACCAAGATGCCATTCGGTTTGAAGAATGCTGAGCCACCTATCAGCGGATGATAGACTCCGCTTTCTAATCACAGATGGGAAGGAACCTCGAGGCATATGTGGATGACATGGTTAAAAGAAGCGGGGAAAAGCGAGGGAATGCTAGCGGATATAGCGGAAACATTCGATAACCGCCGGAAGATCAACATGAAACTAAATCTAAAAATGCTCCCGGATGGAGGAAGGAAAATTCCTAGGTATATGGTAACTTGAAGGAATTGAAGCGAATCCAAAGAAGACAAAGGCAATAATGGACATGCAATCGCAGAACACTCAAAGAAATGCAGAGCCTCAGTGACAAATTGGCTGTCGTTTCTTGGCTTGTTGAAAGATCCTTACATTCTTGAAACACTCGAACATCACCAAGGAGAATAAGGAGAACCAGATGGACGGAAGAAGGCGGTCGGCATTCCAAGAAATGAAAAGTTGATCGCGGACCCTCACTAACAACACCGACGGTAAAGAGCCTGTATCTAGCGGCAGCGGAGGAAGCGGTGTCGGCAGTCCTCACAGAAAGAAAGGAAATTACAGATCAGTTATATGAATTGAGCGCTCAACGAGAGGAACTAACCGTCGAACCTTGCATGCATTGCGCTATCAAGAAATCGGGGTACTTCAAGCACACACCTATTAAGGTAATCACGGACCAACCAATAGAGATCCTCAATAGCCGGGCGTCAGGAAGTTGGCTAAGTACTGGTAGAGCTGGTGCATCTGACATCAACCCTCCCGAGCCGGGAATAATCAAAGGTCAAGTGTTAGCGATTTCCTAGGAAGCTCCCATCGGAGAAAGAAAGCAACAAGTACTCGTCAGTGGTGAAAGAAGAAGGAGGAGGGAGAGAAATGGCTTTTGTATCTGACGGATCATCCAATAATAAAGAGCTCCGGGCGGGTCTTGTATTAATCAATCCAGAGGAATGGAGTTCACTGCATGCATCGACTTGAGTTCGCAGCACTAATAGAGGGCAGTGAAAGCCCTCACGGCGGGAGGCTAAGGATGGCGGAGAGTATCTGGTCCATGTGCCAAGTCCGGTGGACTCTAAGTTGGTGGCTAATCGGATAAATGGAGGATTATGTGGCTAGTCACGAAAGTATGATCAGATACCTGAAAAAAGCAAAGGAATACATAGCGGTTTGAAAACAGCGTGGAAATCCCTAGGGTCAATCAAAGCGATGTCTAGTAATGCGCTAAGCCACGGTGCGCTTTAACCACTTGTGAAGGAAGTGCTAGTGGAGGTGCTAAGGGAAAGGTCGACGGAAAGCAAGGAAGTTAATAACGTCGTTGAAGAAGAAGGAACAAGCTGGATGACCTATCATCCGGTGTCTTGAGGAAGGAATTTGGCCGGAAGATCCTAAGGAAGCCCGCAACCTAAGGATGAAAATCAACCAGTATGTCATGGAAGATGGCATACTCACAAAAAAAGGTTACGGTACCCATGATGAGTCGTGGGCCCCTGGCAAACTACGTCATAAGGAAATACACATGGGGCTTGTGGAATGCATTCCAGTCCGCGCTCGGTGTGGCAAGGCCATGCGGCAAAAGGGTACTTCTGGCCTACAATGCAGCCGGGATGCTAGAAGCGAAATAATCAGTGTGACTCCCTGGAATCCATTCGCCCGATGCGCGGCTTAAAAACCAAGCTAACACCCATCATGGCTCCATGGCCCTTTTACAAATGGGGTATGGACATAGTGTGACCTCTACCATCGGCAGCGGAAAGGTCAAGTTCCTCTTGGTTGCCATCGATTATTTCACCAAATGGGCGAAGCAGGTTGGCAAAGATTACAGGGAAAAGATGTCACGAAGTTCGTGGGATAACATAGTGTGCCGCCCGGTCTTCCGCCATCATAAATCCACAGCGCTTCAGTTGTGTTGACAACCTTAGGAGTAAAAAACTCAACATCAAGCGATTATCTGGTAGTGGCCCATCCTTGAAAGCGGAGTTGGTAGAAAAGTAACAAGAGCTTGATGGAGAATCAAAACAAAGATTGGGGCGCAAAACTGGATGGGTGGGCCAGTTACGAGGCGTCCTTTAGGCGCAGGACATCCATCAAGACTATGGCGGAGAAACTTGCCCTTACCTACTATGAAGTGAAGCGGTCATCTGCGAGAGATAGGTATGCCAACGTCTGATAAGGAGGATAAGGAAAGGCTCGAAGAGGCGATCCCGTCGAATGTAGAACAAAATGAAGAAGATATCCGCCTCGACCTGCTACGAGAGCAGGAGGAAAGAAAGCAGCTGTGATGGAAGCGGATACAAAACAAAATTGAAAAACTGGAAAGCATTTGGTCAGCCAAACCAGGGAGTTTGTATAGAAAAAAGCGAGGCAGTGAGGGAGTGAAGACCAAGGCAAATGGGACCCAGTGGAAGGCTATATCGGATCAAAGAGAACCTCAGCGGCTCGTACAAGTTGGAGACTTTGGATGAAGAGGAAGTGCCCGGAGTGGCAATGAATTTGAAGAAATGTTTGTTTAAAAAAATGCATGCATTGTAAGCCCTCGGGCATGAACTACTTTATACCTTTCCAGGTAAGTAATGATATATATTCCCCTACCTGATGCGGAGGAGGAAAATTTTCCGTGATCATCTCTTGCTCAAGGGAGGGACCGTGATTAGCTACCCTCCGACCGGCGCATCAAACCCTCAATCAAACTTAATTTACCCCAGTAAGTGCTGACACTGGAAGGCCACATACCATTCGGTGGGCTGCATACCCCGAATAATGCTAAGACATTAAGGGACGAGGCTAACATATAACCTGCAGACGTGCCAGAATACCCGTAGGCGTGGTGCAGATGAGCCACCGGGTAGATTTACCAGCAGTGAAACATTACCCCACAAGTGCTAAGTCACTAGGGAAGGCGGGGTATATTTACTTCGGGCATAATTTTTTTAGGAAAGTGCCAAGTCAGGAAGGCCGGCACATTCACTCACGGACTCAATTCAATGCCGAAAGTGCCAAGTCACTAGCAAAAATATAAAATACACACAAACATACACGGATAACCAAAATTGGTCGTCGAATGTATGGACACCGTAACATTACGAAAGTCGTGAATAAATTGTTTAATTACATGTCACGAAGGATCATTAAATACTGAATGGCCAAAATTATATTGCAAGGCAAGAATAAATGATTCAATTACAACCTCACTGGCACGGAGGCCACCAGTCTACAAATAAAACATTATCAACATCGAAAAGTCTACAAAACAAGGTAGCACTAAGATCCTCAGGAAGTTCCGACTCAGGGGTGGCCGATACCCTCGGGAAGAATGTTCATCGATCGGAAAGGAGGAAGATGATAGGATCTCTTGATTTTTCAATATATGGGTAGCCGGGTGAACATCCATCATAAACCTTAGTAAATTCCCGCCAACCTCCATATCAAATCATTCGGCAGCAACGATCCTTTCGACCTCTTCGTCGTGATCGTTCCTCCCTCGACACCGCCCAACCACCAGTAATCGATAGCGGTATTAAAAACCGCCCCGGGCTTGCTTGATACTCCTTACTACCACGCAACCTACGAACCACCGTAGGAATCATCAACTCTTTAACATAGTTAAACGCAGCATCTCCTCTGGCCCGCCGCCCGATGGCAACTTCTTGCATATTCTTTCTCAAGTCCGAGGCCTCTCTCTCGAGATTCCTCCAGCCCAACTTTTTCTCCAACGACTCCTCCAACGACTGATCCTCTCGGCCTGCGCCTCTCGACCTTCAAGACCGCCACCTCGACCTCCAAACCCTCTAGCTTCGCCTTCAAATCCCCTTCCTTTTGCTCGAACCATGGTGAACCTCCGAAGGCCTGATGATCAGCGGTTAATTTCTCATTGATAGCAGTTTGGGAGTGAAGGCTAGCTCGGGTCTCGGAAAGCAAGGGCTCAAGTCCGGCGAGCGAGAATGGGCCCATGCAGTTCAAGATAATGATGGTTCAATCGTTGAGCAAACCGCTTGAAGACCTAAACAGCTGCGATGGAGCCGTGACACAATTTAAACCACCCCGTGATAAAGCCCTTTCGTCAGCTTTGATCATCTTGCTCGAGCGGATAAAGGGGAGCAAGATTAGCCATCATATCTCTACAGAGGGTGCGTCATTCGTGCTCGTGTTGGTCGTTAAGCGGTAGTGGGATGAAAAGTTCTCCAGAACCTCTTTCGTCCGGACAAACCTACGCAACAAAAAATAATAAAAATAAGTAAATAAGAAAAAGGGCAAGGAACAGATCAAGGACGATAGATACCTCCTGCGTAGTCTTCGGTGTAAGGACCATGAGGTTCTTTGGAGAGTTCCTCCCGCGTTCACTCGACACCCCAGCCTCACCCCCTGCAGAAAATGATGTCAAATAAAGAACGATAACATGCCATGAAAAAGGGACATACCTTGAACGGCGAGGGGTTGGGAGTAGATTCCAGAGAATCGGAGGATCCTCGACAGACAAAGACGGCCCCTCCCCGTATAGGTCCTCCCTCTTGATCACCCTGGTATCTAGCCCGATCTCATCCACAATATCATCCGCCTCAAAGTATTAATGGGAGAAGCCGGTGAGCGTCCCGAGAATCTTCCGGACTAGACAACACCTCGATAGAAGAGACACCGCTTCTCCTCTTCAACAGGACGAGGGTCCACCGCAGCCTCTTCTCCGTGCTTCCTTTTCTTCTCTTGGCTTTGAGCACGAGTCGGCCTCTCCACAATCCGCTGGATTCGACTCACCTCAGAACAGTTGATCACCTCAATGGTGAGTCACGTGTTGAGGAATCTTCCTCCTTCAGCCAACGGGCGCTCTACCCAAGGGACCCTTTGCCCGACCTCAAACGAAGATACGAGACATGCTTATAAACAGACAGAGTGAAAGAAAGAGGGAAAAAAAAAAAAAAACCGTCGAATTACCATTCTTGTCAATGTCCTTGAACTCCACGCATGAAACCCGAGTGCTTCCAAGTTCTAGTCAACCCAACCTCAAACAAAGTCCAGGAATGAACCGGTCGGAGCTCAACTACCCCTTCACACAACCTCCGAATATCACCGAAAAACCTCCACGGAGCACCGTCAAACGTTTGAATCCGGATGCCTCCACCGGCATGGCATCGTGGATAGCCCTCCGGTCAATCAAGAAAAAGTTATCCTTCCAGTTCTTTAGACTTGAACATGTCTCCTTAAAAGACGCTGACGAGACTCTCCTCCGTCCCTCCTCCGAAGGAAAACCAATGCCCTGCTATTCAAAGTATAGAAAACCCGAACAAATTCACTTGGCTGGGCTCAATTTCTAAGCTTCGGCAATAGATCTCAAACATAACCAATATGTTCAATCCGATGGGCACCAATTGAGAAATGTGCACCTTAAAGTATCGGATCAGCATTCTAAAAGAAATGTAGAAAAGGAACTCGGACCAGGAAAACGCAAAATACGCTCACTCGTAAAGTCCGATGGCGTCATGGGGAAGATTGTTCATGGTAAACTCATGGGAGGTAAACGGGATGTAAATCGCCGAATACCATACTCGCTAATAATATGTTCAAGTTCCCCGCGGATAGCGAGGAAGAATACACATGCATGCTATCGGTTTGGGGTATGATCAGCCGAGGAGGGTGCTATGGAACCGAAGCCATTGGATATTGACAAGAAGGCGAAGTAGCGAAATACAACGGAGGAGTAAGGAGATGAAACTCACCTGAAATCGCCGAAAGGTTTGCCAAACAGAGGACGAAAGGATTGAAAAGTAAATGTGGAAATTACCAATGAGGTGAAAACGCTTTATATAGACCAAAAAGGTGGGGACACAAATCTATCATGTCGATGTCGACGCGGATGAATCTGAACCGTCCATACACGAGGTCCGCCACGTGGAAAAATCCCACGATTTTCGGTAAAATATTTTAACCCGCTCACTAAATGGGCCCGGGCTCGTGGCCCTAAGAGTGGCCCTGAAGCCAAAGTCACCCGGTACGACCGAATGGTTCGAAGAACGACTAGATTAAGTATCACATCACTTGTCAAAACAAATAACATGATCTTGGGGGGACATGACGGCGATATATGGTCGGCGACTAATCGAAAGACCACTGAACACAACCGAAAGGCTCTTCGATAGACACTCCGGCAGGCTACCCCATTGAAGGGCGAGTGACGGACAATTACCGCTTTGGCACCTTGCCCGACACGGTTCGTCTCATTCTCCGAATGTAGAAAAGTACACGGAGAGTGTCGGGACAGTGTCACCCCGACGATACCTAGTGGTCCCATAAAGTACTACAACGGTCTCGGGACCAGATAGTGACACCAAGTAGTATAAATACGCATACAGAGTTGGAGACAGAGGAAATTATCATTCTTTCTCACACATTTATACTACCTTTCGTAAAACCATATCAAAAACACATACTTACTCTTACGCCGAGTCGGGTCCTGGATAACACCGGCGAGACTAAGCGTTGTTCATCTTAGCTTTATCTCAGAGAAGGCTTACAAAATTCCTAAGGTGAAAAGATAGCCGTGGATAACCCACTATGAAAAAATACTTCGACAAGATATAAGTTAGCGTTTTGTTTTTATTAAGGAGATAGTGGGGGAAACATAGAGAGGGAGAAAGATAGAGAGCGAGATAATGAGAAAAGAAAAATTAAAAGATGATCGATTTAGCTCTTAATACCATGTTAGATTAATTATTTGACTTGCTTATTGATTAACCAACCATTAGAATATATAATCCTTAAAGACTATTTTAGAAACCAAACATAGAGGAGAGTTATTTTACATACCAAACTTTTCTTACATATCAAGGGACTCATCTCCACCATCCATCTAAAAAGAAATCATTTGATGAGATTAAAAGCATTTTATTATTTCACCTATTTTTTATAATTTAAATATCTCTTAAACCGTTAATCGTTAAGTGAAAATATTTACACCGTCGCGAAGATCATTTAATTATCTTTCTATGAGCGACTTTGATATACTTTTGAAAAAGAAAAAATTTGTTTTTTCACGTTTTTTCGTTTTTTTTAGTTACTTGAAATTTGCATGAAAATATCATATATGATTAAACACTAATTTGATTATCACATGTGATATTAGTGTTAAATTATATATGATATGTGATATCACATGTGATATTACACTAATATCACATGTGATATTACACTAATATCACATGTGATATTACATATCATATATGATATAACACTAATATCATATATGATATAACACTAATATCACATGTGATATTCAAATTAGTGTTTTATCATATATGATTTTTAATGCAATTTTCAGTAACGTAAAAAAAACGACAAAACTTAAAAAAAACGTGAAAATAATGAAAAAAAATTTTTGTCGAAAGTATATCAAAGTGCCTATCTATAGAAAGATAATTAAATGCTCGTCGCAATGATATATTTTTTTCACTTAACGATTAACGGTTTGAAAGTTATTAATATTTGAAAATAGAGGATGAAAGTGGGTTTTTAAATGCCGATTAATTCATCCATTAGATCAAATAAAAATAGATGGTGAAGATTGATCCCTTGGTATGTAAATAATCTTTTGTCCTCAAATGATCTTAAATCCCAAACATATTATGGGCTAAACTTATGATTTAAGATCATTTGAGGACAAAAGATTCTTTACATACCAAGGGATCAATCTTCACCCTTCATTTTTATTTGATCTAATGGATGAGATTAATCCCAACAATTTAAAAAACACATTTTAATCATTTTTTTTCAAATATTAATATCTTTTAAACCGTTAATCGTTAAGCGAAAAAAAATATATCATTGCGACAATCATTTAATTATCTTTCTATAGATAGACACTTTGATATACTTTCGACAAATTTTTTTTTTTTTCGTATTTTCACGTTTTTTTTAAAGTTTTTTCGTTTTTTTACGTTACTGAAATTTGCATTAGAAAATCATATATGATAAAACACTAATTTGAATATCACATATGATATTAGTGTTAAATCATATATGATATGTAATATTAAATGTGATATTAGTGTAATATCATATATGATATGTAATATCACATGTGATATTAGTGTAATATCATATGTGATATTACACTAATATCACATGTGATATTCAACTTAGTGTTTTATCATATATGATTTTTTTCATGCAAATTTCAGTAACGTAAAAAAACGAAAAAATACGAAAAAAACGTGGAAAAAACGAATTTTTTTCTTTTTTTCGAAAGTATATCAAAGTGCTCGTCTATAGAAAGATAATTAAATGTTCGTCGCGACGGTGTAAATATTTTCGCTTAACGATTAACGGTTTAAGAGATATTTAAATTATAAAAAATATGTGAAATAATAAAATGCTTTTAATCTCAGCTATTGATTTCTTTTTAAATGGATGGTGGAGATGAGTCAATTGGTATGTAAAATAACTCTTCTCCTAAACTTATTAACCAAACACAAAGCCCAAAGACTTTAGTATACATGTCTAACACTATGTAGTCAAAGCACCATAAATAGTTGTGTCATTGTTTTATTTGTCTTTACTTTAACTCATCCTTAATATTTATAATATCCAACTATCAATATCCAAATATCAAAAGGATTGACATAAGTCAATTTAACTAATTTAAAACGAAGTTTTAATTTGTAAAACTATTCAACCACAATTTTATTTTTCTGCAGGTGTGTGGTGAAAATTTATTTTTTTTTTTTTTTTTTTTTAATGTTAAAATTCAACTTTTTTTTTATAATACATGTGGAAAAACATATCAATATTAGGCTTGTTTTGTTCGTGATCAAAAGACCTTTTCACTGGTAATTTTTTATTAAAGAAATCTTTAAATATTTGTTAGATATTTCTTAATAAAGTTTGTTATATAAAAAGTTGTAAATACCAAAAATTACAAGATTGTTATCATAACTTGTTGCATAGTTTCGGAGGCTATTTTATAATTTTTTTTTTCTTTTTCTATGCCAAACAAGCCAGTTTTACATCAAAACTAGATGCAAAGTGTAAACCTGTTGAACGACACTTTTTTTAGTTGTTTTTGGCAAACGACGTCGTATCTGGCATGCGTTAAAGGACGCCGTTCTGATATGGAATTGTTATATAGTATAATATAATAGCCCCAATAATAAATAAATAATATATATTTTCTGCTCTGATCATGGCCTTGTGAACTTGAACAAACCTTGCGCCTTCATAGTAAAGAAACGATAATTGAACATAAATTGTCATCAGTGACTTCAGGACCCATAATATAAATGACATATCAATGCATGTGCCAAACACAAGAAAGATAGAATGAGCTTATAACAAAACGAGAAATGGTATAAAAAGGTTAACTATCACAATCTATGACAATGCGAACATGTAAAACAAATAAAGCACATTGTGTCATATTGTATTCCGTAAAAAAAGATATGACGGTAGAGGTCGCGATCCTATGCAAAGGAGATAAAAATTAAAAGGGTTTTTTAAGGCCTTGGCGCCAAGCAAGACATCGAAGAGTATCAGTGACTCTTTGAAAAGTTGACAAGCGATCGCACATAAAGTGCAGGATAAACGTGACTTTGTGAGGTCCCTGCAGACTTTCAGCAGATTTTTTTAAGCTTAACTCATGCCATAGAACACAAGTTAGAAAAACTAAAATTAAAAGTATAGAATGTATCTTCAGCTGTTGGATTAAAAAATGAAAGGTGACAAACATGTAATTAATAAATGGGACAAGATATTCCTAAACCCTTAATAAATAGCTTTTCGTTTTTCAATGTTATTTTTCTGAAAGTACGTCAGGTGATTCTTTAACGGGATAGGATCCTCTCAAGTTATAAATAACTTGATGGATCAAGTTAAGCAATTATCAACCATAGGATCAAATCCAAAGAACATTAAATGATTTGAGTAATTGGATTTAATCCAATGGTTGATACTTGCAACTTGATCCATCAAGTTATTAATAACTTGAGAGAATCCTCCATGCACGTGACTCCTTACATGTGATTTTTTGACGAGAGTTATTTTACATACCAAACTTTTTTTACATAATAAGGGACTCATTTTCACTATCCATCTAAAAATAAATTAATGACTGAGATTAAAAACATTTTATTATTTCACCTATTTTTTATAATTTAAATATCTTTTAAACCGTTAATCGTTAAATGAAAATATTTACACCGTCGCGAAAATCATTTAATTATCTTTCTATAGACGGGCACTTTGATATACTTTCGAAATAAGAAAAAAAATTCGTTTTTTTCACGTTTTTTCGTTTTTTTTTACTTTACTTAAAATTTGCATGAAAAAAATCATATATGATTAAATAGTAATTTAAATATTACATGTGATATTAGTGTTAAATCATATATGATATGTGATATCACATGTGATATGATATATATATCATATGTGATTTTACACTAATATCACATGTGATATTATACTAATATCATATGTGATATTACATATCATATATGATATAACACTAATATCATATATGATATAACATTAATATCACATGTGATATTCAAATTAGTGTTTAATCATATATGATTGTTTATTGCAAATTTCAGTAACGTAAAAAAACGAAAAAATTTAAAAAAAACGTGAAAAATATGAAAAAAAAAATTGTCGAAAGTATATCAAAGTGCATATCTATAGAAAGATAATTAAATGCTCGTCGCAATGAATTTTTTTTTTGGATTAACGATTAACGGTTTGAAAGTTATTAATATTTGAAAAAAGATGATGAAAGTGTGTTTTTAAAATTGTTGAGATTAGTCTCATCCATTAGATCAAATAAAAATGGATGGTGGAGATTGATCCCTTAATATGTAAATAATCTTTTATCCTCAAATGTTTTTAAATCTGATTCTTTTTATTAAAGAAAAGCTATCCATTCAATTTGGAAACAATTTTCAACCGGGTTTTTTCTTCAAGTTGGTTCTCTTGATATGTATATTGTATTAAATAGATAAAATGAGCACCGAGCTGTTATTTTTAAGTTGCCATGTAACTTTTTTATATTTTGGTGGACTATTGATGAACATTCGAACTGATGAACATGTTTTTATGATCATTCAGACCATGATTGATGAACATTAACACCATGATTGATAAGCATTCAAACCATAATTGATGACATTAACACCATGATTATTGAACGTTAACATCAAGATTGATGAACATTTATTGATAATCATTTAAACCATGATTGATGAACTTTTACAGATGAACAGACTATGATTGATGAACATTAATACCATGATATACCTTCTTCATGGGACTTGATTAGTTTTTATTTCTAAAGAAATTTAGTTCTATGCCTATATTGTTTCCTATTTTGTGGTGCACAGGCTATGTTGGTATCATCCATTTAAGTTGTCAATGTTGTGTGCCATGTATGAGAAGACTGCTTGCTACCCTGCACCACTTATGGCAGTGTTTGGAAGACAAATGGATCTACTACTATGTTGGCTGTATGGGATTCTCATTGGCACTGATGTTCAAATGTTTATTGTATTCTTTTTCTTTCACCAAAGTTTTTCTTGTTTGGTTTTTCTTGGTAAAGTTTTTAATAAGACAGTCCATTTAGATATTCTTTTGCATTTGTTTTCCATTCCATGAGTCTTTGTTTGGGATTGCTTGGGATCTCTGCTTATGGAAGCCTGGTTGCTACTACTATGATATTCAATGTATTTCAAGTTTTTGTATATTGGAGAATTGAGGTTTGAATATTGGTTTGTACTCTAGAAAGTATGTAGAACATTAGTGTATTGTATGGTTCTGTTTTCGAAAATTAGGTGTTGTCCAATGCTTTTTATGTGTATCTTGTAAGTTTCAGTTGGTGACTATATATATTTTAACCTTTCCAACAAAAAAAAGAAAAAAAATAACACTATGTTTGATGAACATTCAACCCATGATTGATGTCACAATTCTCATTTTCCGATCATTTCTCATACTCCATATTCATCATTTCATAGCGGTTCATTCATGATTTTACAATTCACATTAAACGCGTAAATTTTATATTAAATAAACGTTATCGCGTGAGTTATTATTTTGAACATTTAATCTGCTACTTCCAAAAATGATCCCGATATATTTTTATACTTACATTTAGTTGTAAAAACTATATTTTGAGTTTACCTAGTGTTTTATATTTATTTCGTATATAAATTGTAAAATTTATATTATTACGACGTTTTTCTTAAAAATTACTCGATAATTATTTTATCACTCAAATTTTTCAAGGAATATATTTTTACAATTTTTATAATATCATTATACTCTAATTTGATCTATTAAAAATTTACTTGTACCTAAAAGCTACCAAAACCTTACAAGTTATTATTATTTACACATTTACTTACACTTTTCTTACAAGTATACAAGTATATACATAATGTAAAAAAAAATATATATATATATTTTGTAGGTACATCCCCCCCCCAAAGCCGGCCAAGGGGGGGAAGGTATGCATTTATTGTTTGACAATTTGTGTTCTTGATTGTATATATCTATACTTCACCTAAATTATCACATCTCAATCATTCATTTCATTTATTCACCTAGTAGCAAAAACATTTCTTCTCTCTTTGTTTCTCCATCAAAACCGGCCACTTCAAGTATTTTCAAGGGATCATCACAAAGTTTCAAGTTCAAGTTATATTCAATCTAGATCACACTCTTTATAAGGTTTTGAAATAAAAACCTAGAGTGTTTAAGTTAAACCTTGGTTCTTTGCACCTCATCATAATACTTGTAAGCATGTTTCTTTCATTTTTCATGTTTCCTTATCATCTCATATTTATCTTTTCATTTTTGGAGCAAGCATGCAAGACTTGTGTTGTTTATACCATTTTTTCCATTGATTTTAGAGATATATATATATAAGGTCATCCTATAATTATCCCCTTGGTATACTTTGGTCTTGATGATGTTTAGGAACCCATGACACCCTAAGAAGGTGTATGGTAGGATTAGATTAGCTTTGGAGTTGATTTGAAGGATTGGAATAGGTTTAGTACGAGAAAAACTATTTTCGACAAGTATATAAAAGGGTCTGTCCTTAAAATCATTTTCTGGAAAATCCGACTATAGCCACGACTTTTTGGCCTTGATATTTAGAAAATATACTTAAAAACGAATCCGTGGCCGCTTGAACGGATTAAAACGGACTTATAACGAAGTCGTGATGAATTTTTCAAGTTGACGACGAAATATATATTTTTCAGAAATTTCAGCATGCTATTTTTGTTTTATTCGAGTCAAAAACGAGCCTTAAGCTTTACAAATTATTTCGACTTATCAAAAATATATTAGTTTACTTCGATACGAAGCTAAGGACGTATTATACGTAGAAAACGGATTTGAAATGACAAATATATGCACGCTTTACAAACTTGCCGAACTATTATTTTCTCAAAACTATATTATTTTACGACAAGTGTTACGGCTTTAAACGACCATGTTAGAGGCTGTTTTTTTACTATGTTGTGAAACTTTTTGGAACGAATTGTCTTCTAATAAAATCAAGATCACCGAGCATATTTTTCAAAACAATCAACCGTTTGTATAGCGGAGTTGTAGTAACTTATTTATGGATGCTTAAAGTTGGCCAAAACTCATTTTTAACCAACATTTTAGCCAAAACCACCATCTTTAACCCTTATTATCTTTATGTTCGAGACATTTATGACAAAACTCCTGAACTGAAACTTCTAGATTTCGATACAAACTTTCCAAAACCGTCGTGTTCGTTCTCTAACGCTTCGACGGCACCATTTTACGACTAGTTTTCCAAAGCCATTTTTGTCACTTTTATGAAAATTCCGACTACATTGTTTTACGACGAAAAGTGATAATTTCACCATAAATCATTATAAAACCATTGTAGGATGACATTTTGACGTAAAAACTTGTAAAGTCATTTTTTTGAATGGTCAAGACGTCAAAAGAGTATTTTTCGACGAAAAGTATTATTTTCAAAACTCACAAATGGTATAAATATCATCCGAATTGCGTGCATAACATTACATCATGACTTATTGCATATCATAACATTCATAATAGGTCAGTTTCGAGATTCACGCTACATTTCGGTGTAACCACTTTTGTTGTCACACCAGTTTATCAAGTGAGTAATCACATCCCCTTTTACCGCTTTTTTACTATATTTTGGGGCTGAATGCATGAACCATACTTGAATTAAATTGATCTTTACAATTGTGAACTCTTTTGACTAGAACTTGTGAACTCGAATCAATCCTTGAACTTAATTACGAAAGTATGCCTTGTTTGAATATATTGAACCTGCGAGTTATGACCAAAAAGTCTCGCTTTGGTGGAGCTGCTTGACCCAAAGTCTCGCCCAGACGGTGGAGCGCTCTAAGTCTCGCTATGGGTGGAGCGCAAAGTCTCGCCTTTATTGGTGGAGCTTCTCAATAATTCTCGCCTAGGTGGTCGAGTGACAAAGGAGTCTCCCTTGTTGAGCAAAGCAAAGTCTCCCATGTTCGAGCATCCCTAATTATTATATACGTGGTGCTATATTGTGAACTATTATGACCGCTTATACTTGACTACTTGACGCACTATATTTTTGTGCAATGGGTTGTGTACACACAAGTTGCAAGTTTTGTATGGGCGAACTTGGAACTGAGTGGATACACAATGCCTTTGCTTTGTGGACTATTTTCGTTGACCGAAAGCTTTAAATATTTCTTACGAGATTTCTTATTTTGCTAAACGTGTTTACTCACCAACTATTTTCATAGTTGACCCGTTTTTCTCTCATGCATTTCAGGTGATCGTTAGTAAGCTTTTCTATCAAGTCTTGCATAAAGAAGTTTTCACTTGTCGCTACAAGTCGTTATGTAATAAAACTCAATATTTTGGAATCTAAACTTTGTAATATATTTGCCGATGACGGCTAAACTAGTGTTGTAATGGAGTACTATTTCTTTTAAATCTTAACGTTGGTATGTTCTATTATCTTGTGCTTATGTTCCTTTCCGTTACACCTCAGATTTCTACCTCCCATGAGGGTGTGATGATTGGTACCAGAGCCAAAGGTTATAGAGAATGCCGATTTTTCAAAAATAAAAATCACAGCTATAACCGAAAAAATTTTATTTTATTTTATTAAACATTGAACATCATCCGAAGTCATCTAGTTCTATCGCTGCAGATTTAATCATAAATTATACATAGCCTGATCAACTATGTCTAATTTATGAAGAACCATGCAATGATAAGAAGAGTAAATTTTAAATCATGTTTAGTCGAAGTCTTTGAGTCCGGTCACCAAGTTGCATTGGTCGGTGGGTATGCATAGCATGTTTTTACGCTCACGTCTATTACCGCACCTTGTTCATATATATATCTTCTTTTCCATCTTTCGACTTGTTAGACATAGCATGTCCCCGATCCTGCCATATTTCGATTCATCAGTAACACACATTACCACCGTTCTACACCTCATCCGACTTCGTCAATGTCGCTTTACTCAACCCGATGTTTTGGTCCTCTCAGAGGATCATGGCCGCAAGAAACACACGCCGTGAGGTAACAACAACGGCAACCCAAACAACAATGACAATCCGAAAAACAACGCCGCTGCCGGAATAGCGGATCTACTCACCCAAATTATAACACATCTCGATGCTAGACGAACCAACAATGGAGAAGGTACTTCAAACGCCGTCAAGGATGCAGCTACAAAACTTTCATGACATGCAAGCCAATGGAATTTCATGGTACCGGGGTGCCATTGGATCGCTAACCCTGGTTCGAGAATGTTGAGTCAAACTTAGTATCACGAAATGTGCCTGAAGGAAACAAGGTTGAGTTCTCTCTGGTCTACTACTGTGGTCGAGCCTTGACCCGTGGAACAATCAACTGCAGACTAGAGGAAGAGGGCAGCAAATGCGCTATCTTGGGAAGCATTTAAGAAACTACTAACCGATGAGTACTGCAGTAAAGATGAAGTGCGGTTGAAGCGGAATTTTGGAATCACTTGATGGTTGGAGTAGAGATTGACAAGTACACGATCCGTTTCCACGAATTAACTAGGATGGTTCCTCACATGGTTTCCACCGTGGAGAAGTTGATTGACCGATATATATGGGGATTGATAACGAAATTAGAGGACGCCACCTCATCAAACCCAACCACTCAGAAGTCAGCCAGAAGTATGGCGATCGCTTGACAAATGATGTGATCGTGTCCGAGAACTAACAAAAGCAAACGACAATGGACGAAAGCGACAGGAGGATCACCAGGAAACCGAGACCGAATCAAAGAAACAAGAGGCAAATAATAACCTGTAACTATAGGCGACCACCCAGAGCCGCAGAGGATATGCGGTGTCCACATCCTTTGTGCACTCGATGTAATTATCATCACTCGAGACGCCTAAGGTGCGCAAATGTGGACATGACGGGCCACTTCGCCAAATTGCTCAAACAGAATCGGGAATCAAGGACGAGAAAAGCATGTTACGTGTGGAAGTTTAGATCACCTTCGCAATACCCGCCCAAAGCTAAAAGAACTCCCAATCAAGGAGGTAATCGTCCAAACTTGGCATTGGCAATAGAAGGCCCACAAGATCATAACATTGAAATTCCTCCCGCACGTGGTCGAGCATTCTATCTCGGTACCGAGGAAGCCCGCAACGCTTAACGGGTACATTCTTCTAACAACTACTTTATTTCAAGTGCGACATGATCTTGAGTGCATAACTTCCTTCCAATCCTTACCACGCTTCAACGACATTGATTAATTTGAGACCTATTGATATCGACCTTAATTGTTATATATATTTTGTTGATTGGATTTGATTGTGTAAGAATCCAATATCGTTTAATCTTTCAAAAGACCTCATTCAAGGATGTTGAATCCTACCTTTCTAACAACTTGTTTCCTAGCTTGATCTAGTGACACTTCTTGTTTGATGAGTTGCGAAAATCAAGCTAAGAGACAAGTTTACTCAAGTCGGTTTAGTTTAATCTCATGACAGTTCTTGTTTGATGAGTTGTGAGATTAAATTTGAATCGACTACCTAAAGGTCTTTTGAGAGCTACGCTCGATATTGGTGAGTTTACCCCATTAAATCTAATCACGGCACGCACTTAGTTGAATGGGGAACCTGTACGCATGGGCATTGATATGATCATTTATACTATTCGTACGAGCATGAACTTTTTGAACTCTTGTCGAGGTTCGGACCATAGTATCGTTAATCGAATCACGAGGACGTGATTCCACGATACATGGGAAGAATGTCACAATTCTCATTTTCCGGTCATTTCTCATACTCCATATTCATCATTTCATAGCGGTTCATTCATGATTTTACAATTCACATTAAACGCGTAAATTTTATATTAAATAAACGTTATCGCGTGAGTTATTATTTTGAACATTTAATCTGCTACTTCCAAAAATGATCCCGATATATTTTTATACTTACATTTAGTTGTAAAAACTATATTTTGAGTTTACCTAGTGTTTTAAATTTATTTCGTATATAAATTGTAAAATTTATATTATTACGACGTTTTTCTTAAAAAATTACTCGATAATTATTTTATCACTCAAATTTTACAAGGAATATATTTTTACAATTTTTATAATATCATTATACTCTAATTTGATCTATTAAAAATTTACTTGTACCTAAAAGCTACCAAAACCTTACAAGTTATTATTATTTACACATTTACTTACACTTTTCTTACAAGTATACAAGTATATACATAATGTATAAAAAAAAAAAAAGATATTTTGTAGGTACATCCCCCCCCCCAAAGCCGGCCAAGGGGGGGAAGGTATGCATTTATTGTTTGACAATTTGTGTTCTTGATTGTATATATCTATACTTCACCTAAATTATCACATCTCAATCATTCATTTCATTTATTCACCTAGTAGCAAAAACATTTCTTCTCTCTTTGTTTCTCCATCAAAACCGGCCACTTCAAGTATTTTCAAGGGATCATCACAAAGTTTCAAGTTCAAGTTATATTCAATCTAGATCACACTCTTTATAAGGTTTTGAAATAAAAACCTAGAGTGTTTAAGTTAAACCTTGGTTCTTTGCACCTCATCATAATACTTGTAAGCATGTTTCTTTCATTTTTCATGTTTCCTTATCATCTCATATTTATCTTTTCATTTTTGGAGCAAGCATGCAAGACTTGTGTTGTTTATACCATTTTTCCATTGATTTTAGAGATATATATATATAAGGTCATCCTATAATTATCCCCTTGGTATATGTTGGTCTTGATGATGTTTAGGAACCCATGACACCCTAAGAAGGTGTATGGTAGGATTAGATTAGCTTTGGAGTTGATTTGAAGGGATTGGAATAGGTTTAGTACGAGAAAAACTATTTTCGACAAGTATATAAAAGGGTCTGTCCTTAAAATCATTTTCTGGAAAATCCGACTATAGCCACGACTTTTTGGCCTTGATAATTAGAAAATATACTTAAAACTTAACTGCCGCTTGAACGGATTAAAACGGACTTATAACGTAAGTCGTGATGAATTTTTTCAAGTGATGACGAAATATATATTTTTCAGAAATTTCAGCATGCTATTTTTGTTTTATTCGAGTCAAAAACGAGCCTTAAGCTTTACAAATTATTTCGACTTATCAAAAATATATTAGTTTACTTCGATAATAAGCTAAGGACGATATACGTAGAAAACGGATTTGAAACGACAAATATATGCACGCTTTTACAAACTTGCCGTGAACTATTATTTTCTGAAAACTATATTATTTTACGAGACAAGTGTTACGGTTTTAAAACGACCATGTTAGAGGTTGCTTTTAACTATGTTGTGAAACTTTTGGAACCAATTGTCTTCTAATAAAATCAAGATCACCGAGCATATTTTTCAAAACAATCAACCGTTTGTATAGCGGAGTTGTAGTAACTTATTTATGGATGCTTAAAGTTGGCCAAAACTCATTTTTAACCAACATTTTAGCCAAAACCACCATCTTTAACCCTTATTATCTTTATGTTCGAGACATTTATGACAAAAACTCCTGAACTGAAACTTCTAGATTTCGATACAAACTTTCCAAAACCGCGAAGTTCGTTCTTCTAACGCTCGACGTGCACCATTTTACGACTAGTTTTCCAAAGCCATTTTTGTCACTTTTATGAAAATTCCGACGACATTGTTTTACTTATCTAAAAGTGATAATTTCACCATAAATCATTATAAAACCATTGTAGGATGACATTTTGACGTAAAAACTTGTAAAGTCATTTTTTTGAATGGTCAAGACGTCAAAAGAGTATTTTTCGACGATAAGTATTATTTTCAAAACTCACAAATGGTATAAATATCATCCGAATTGCGTGCATAACATTACATCATGACTTATTGCATATGATATCATTCATAATAGGTCGCCGAGATTCACGCAATTACATTTCGTGTAACCACTTTTGTCGTCACACCAGTTTATCAAGTGAGTAATCACATCCCCTTTTACCGTTTTACTATATTTTGGGGCTGAATGCATGAACCATACTTGAATTAAATTGATCTTTACAATTGTGAACTCTTTTGACTAGAACTTGTGAACTCGAATCAATCCTTGAACTTAATTACGAAAGTATGCCTTGTTTGAATATATTGAACCGTACGTGTTATGACCAAAAGTCTCGCCGCTTTGGTGGAGCGCTTCTTGACCCAAAGTCTCGCCAGATCGGTGGAGCGTTCTAAGTCTCACTTTATGGGTGGAGCTGCAAAGTCTCGCCTTATTGGTGGAGCGTTTCATAATTCCCCTAGGTGGTCGAGTGACAAAGGAGTCTCCCTTGTTGGAGCAAAGGTAAAGTCTCCCATGTTCGAGCATCCTCTGAATTATTATATACGTGGTGCTATATTGTGAACTATTATGACTGCTTATACTTGACTACTTGACGCACTATATTTTTGTGCAGTGGGTTGTGTACACACAGGTTGCAAGTTTTGTATGGGCGGAACTTGAACCGAGTGGATACACAATGCCTTTGCTTTGTGGATATTTTCGTTGACCAAAGCTTTAAATATTTCTTACGAGATTTCTTATTTTGCTAAACGTGTTTACTCACCAACTATTTTCATAGTTGACCCGCTTTTCTCTCATGCATTTCAGGTGATCGTTAGTAAGCTTTTCTATCAAGTCTTGCATAAAGAAGTTTTCACTTGTCGCTACAAGTCGTTATGTAATAAAACTCAATATTTTGGAATCTAAACTTTGTAATATATTTGCCGATGACGGCTAAACTAGTGTTGTAATGGAGTACTAATTCTTTTTAAATCTTAACGTTGGTATGTTCTATTATCTTGTGCTTATGTTCCCTTCCGTTACACCTCGTATTTCCGCCTCCGGCGAGGGTGTGACAATTGATGTACGTTTAAACCATAATTTATGAAGCTTTACTAATTAACATTCAAACCATGATTGATAAATATCAGTCTAAATCACTTTTCATGCTTCCCATGCCCTTCAATCCTGCTGGTCATTAAAGTTAAAAGTTTTGTTCATCACAGTTACGTTGTTCATCAATGTAAAAAAAACCTTCTTCGTCACATTTGCCTTCATTTAAGAGAAAAACCTTTGTTCATCACAGTTACGTTGTTTATCAAAGTAAAAAAGCTTTAACATCACAATCTTAGACAACGATGTCCATCACTTTTAAAAACGTTGTTCATTAAAGTTCAAACCTTATTTTAATTGACATGTTACATCAACATATCGGTGTTTATAAGAATTACTACAACATTACTTTACGTGATCAATACTTTTAAAGTCTACCACTAACAAAATTCCAAAGAAGACATTTCATCAAACAACTTGTAGACATTTTCATAAACATTTTTTTTGATTGAATTTTTAGAGGAAAAACTTGAACGAACATGAAAGATGAAGAATTAATGATGAGTTTATGTTTATTAATCTTAATTTGAAATAAAAACCTAGGAAATATGAAAGAAACTTAACTTGGAATTGAAGATATCAAATTTCGAATTGAATAAGGAATTGAAGATATCAAATTTCGAATTGAATAAATTGGATCATAAAATTGATGTAATTAGATCATGAATTGAATTAATATAATCACAAATTTAATAAAGTAAAATGAAAAAAATTTAGAGAGTGGCTGGGAGTAGAGTAAAATTGGATTGGGGTTGAGGGAAGAGAAAACTAGATGGTGGGTTGGAGGGAAAAAGAGGGGACACATGTTAGTAATATATGAGTTTTTAGACATTGTATGTGACAACATCAAATTATATTGCTTTTTAATTATCATTATCCTATATTTAGCGCCTCATTTTATATTGTTTTATATGAATTTAGTACTTAATTGCTTCATATTTTCAGAATTGGATTAAAAGAGGTGTTGCAATGGAAAGATATGAAAAAGGGGCTTGAATTGAAGAAATAGTTGGAAAAATGTTTATTCAAGAAGGTTACGACGTAAAAGGGACTATATGTCGAATCTATAGATAGTATAAGGAACTTAGCACTTTCTTGATGTAGCGTATACGACGTAGGAAGGAGTATTTGTCTACGCCGTAGACAAGTGAGACGATGAAATCATGATTTGATGACAATTGGAGAAGGAAATAATGCGAAGATTGCATGACCATTAGAAGATCTTAAAGGTTAAACACTCAACGAGTCATTGATTTATGATTAGCAGTTGATTATGGAAGGTTCGTGAAAGAATCAACTAAAGAAACGAAGTCGAAACCTAAAATAGTGTTTACATGATATCTCAAAAAAGGTGCTTTAGACTTTTGGATATAACTCATCACACAAACTCCTTTTTAGGTGATTCAAGTTGCTTTGGATAGAGGAAAGAGATATCTGCAACTTTCTTGTTTTGAGCTAAGCCACTATTGCAACAACAAAAAACACAATTTTGTATTCTCTACGACGTAGAGGGATTATCCCCTCTACGGCATAGACAATGGAGTTTACAAGGCATTTTCAATCGAGAGATAAATGGCGTATAGGCAAACTTACCTCTACGCCGTAGAAGGACCAACATAGCAATACTGTATGAATACAAGACCTAATTCACTCATAAATGATCCCTCATCCCAAAGGTCGACAATGGCTTCATCAAGGACGATCTTACTGCATAAAAATGCAATTCAAAGGAGAAGAAGGCACAAATCAACATCATCATTAGATTGATTTGGTTTGATTATCGAGCACTATGTCTATATTTATTTATGAGATTTTCACTGTTTCTGATTTTCCAAACATGATACTCGGCTAAACACTTCATGTGTAAGTGATAACATCAAATGTATACTATATTTACCTATCATTTGTCCCACGATTATTCATCATTTATTACATGTTTATATCTAGATTTATGCTTAATTCATTACTTTTGTCACTTTCAGTATTTATAGAGTAATTTGGTAAAGACACGAAAAACAACGGGATTTGGAGCATAAATGAAGAATCTGTATGCAAGCTGTGAAGAGCATACAGCGTATCCACTTCTTAAGATACGTCGTATAAACAATTGAAAATTGGTGAATTACAATACATATGGTGTATTAAACTCTATCAATACGCTGTATCTGAAGCTCCATAGTCAAAGCCCAAGTCAACCTTTGAAGGCATACGACGTATGAAACTCTTGTCATACGCCATATTGAAGATCTTATCCCCAAGTTAAAGTTGTGAAGATTATTGAATAATACGGCGTATCACACTTCAACAATACGTCATATATATGCTGGGAATATTCTTTCTTATTCCCTACTCAAGAAATATCGGATACGCCATATCACTACTCGATATGCCGTATCGGTGCCCTGGACAGAACGCTATAAATAGAACCCTAACATACGAGTTTTGATCACATCATAGACCACCACAACCGAGTTCCAAGGTTCCATCACCCAAATTTCCAGTCCCGAACACAAGAAGATCAAAAGGAGAAGGTTATGAATCATCACACTTAGTATAATCATTCGGTTTGCATATCGATTTTTGCATGATTTCTATTTGTGCATCATTTGTTATTGCTTCGTGTATTGCTATTGAAATTATGGGCTAACACCTTCAGGTGTTAGCCATGTTATAACTGTTACATTTATGAAGATTTGATGCATTGTTTTAGATAATTTATGTGTTTATCGTTCAAATGATATACTCATTTATTCGGTTAGTGTTTGATATCTATTTGTTAGATCATCATAGTGTAGCTCTTTAGCTATGTAGGTGGTCCGAATCACTATCGATGTAGGCTTGTGAGAGTGATAAACTAATACCACGTGCATCCTTCCTTAGGACTCGAGGAGTAGGAACTCGAAGTTAGATAGATAATGCGCAAAAATTTAAGTTAGTATATTGCTCTTCAATAAAGTGACCGCGTGATAAGAGTAGGTATCACTAGGACAAATGAGGTACCGTAGATAAATCACATAGATTAGTTGATACCACTTAAGGCATGTTTGTAATTGAATAAACCGATAATTTGCTTTAGGGATATAGGTTGCATGCATAGAACAAGGTAACCGAGAAATCTTTCCTAGTTTACCTTAGATAGAAATTCTTGTCTTTTTGTTTCTAATATCACTAATGCAATGCATTAAATCATTGCACGAATAAACGGACAACTAAATAATGTAGTAAACGTAACATGGTTAACACTCCTTTCACCAATTGATCACAACCTTAGCATAATTAGTTTAATTAGTTTTATTTACTTTTCTTGTTTAGAAGTTTAATTAATCTCAAATCAAAACCCCTTTTTAAAAGCTATAAAATTCACTATGTTAGTTTAGACAACACTGCTCCAGCGAACGACTCGTACTTACCCCACTAGCTACATTGATCGAGTATAATGCCCGTTAGTGTTTGTCTATAGGTTAGTTAGAAAAAATATAAGTTTAAAACTTGGTAAATTAATAGACCTATTAGAGTACATCAAGTTTTTGACGTCGCTTCCGGGGAGTAGTTTAGTTTTAGTTAATTTATTTAATTTTAATAGTTTAGTTGTTTTTGTTTTTAATTTTCTTCTTTATTTGTTTCTGTTAATTGTTTTCTGTCTCAGGTTGGTTATACAGCGTATTCACTTCCATTGTATACGGCGTATTGCTTCATACACTGAAACGGCGTATGCGAATCTCTGCATACGGCGTATTACTTGTTGAGGCTCATAATAGTTTTTCTTTTTATATTAAGTAGTTTTTAAATGACTAAAATACACCGTTGGTCCTTAAACTTGGTCATACGCTTCGCGATGGGACAAAACTGGGCGTTATCATCGTCGGAGGTCCAAAACTTGGGCTTTAAATGCCAAACTCGTCCTTTGACTAGGATTGCCATAGTCGACTTTAATTTTCTGGCTTTCCTTCGAGGGTATAATAGACCATTCACAATTTTGACCAACCTTCAACCCAGGGACCAATTGTGATTATGCCTAATAGCCGTTTCTTCCCTGATACGCTTGCATTTAATTTTGCGCAAACCAATACACCCACCCAACAAACAACTTTACCAATCATAATACACCATTATCCAGAAACGATAAACTGAAAATCGAAATCCTAATCTAAATCCTCATTTCCAGAACTCAAAAGACCAACCCAACTTCCAACAAAACCATGTCGATCGATTGTATTAGCAACATGCTAGATGTAGTGATCACTAACATTTTGAATCGGTTGCCTTTGTTAGAAGCGGTGAGAACCTCTAGTTTAGCGCGAAATTGGAGGTCAAAGTGGACTTTGCTCACCGATGTCATAGTTAATGAGGATTTCTTTTATTATTTAACATATGAGTTTGATGGGAGGCTTGTTACTAGACTCTTAAATTGGCTTATGGGTCCAATAAGAAAGTTTGTCTTCAGAGAGCCAAGATCAATTCTTGGAAGAGACGACTTTCATTATGAAGAGATTCGTGATTGGCTCTTGTTTTTGGCTGAGCATGGAATTAAGGAGCTGATTATTACAACCGGTATGGTGAACCAATTACGTTCCCAACCCAACTTTACTCTCGTAGCGAGTTGAAACATTTGGTACTTCATGTTTGTGGTGTGGCTAGTTTGGAATATTTTCATGGCTTTCCAAATCTACTGAGCTAAGAATTGATTCATGTCCATTTTATAAGCGGTACAGTTTGGGACTTTATTGCTGGTTGTCCCTCACTTGAGTCTCTTAAAATGAATCGTCCTAGTACAAACGAGATGAGACTATGGGATATTGAAAAAGTTAGGAATTTGAGGAAGTTAGATTTGAGATTCGGTCGTTATAATGTTGTGACGACAATCACAACATCCGATATCTTTCACCTGACAAGACTTCAAAATCTTGAGACGCTTACATTGGATTTTGATGATTGCACGATAAGAACAATTTGAGTTTTACACTCATGATTTTACAATGTTAAAGAAATGTGTGACAGTAATGACATTTAATCTTTAAAACTTGTTGTAGTTGATACGGGAAGCTAATTCTAGGATGAATGTGCCCTTTGTATCCCTGATAAACCTTAAGCTGTCCCATGTCGATTTTGGGAATATTGTTATGTTATCGTTCATCATTGAAATGATTCGTAGATGTCCAAATTTGAAAATGCCGATACCGAGTAAGTGTTTTGGAGTAATGCATATGTAGTAAATAAACATTCCTAAATTGCCATGTTTGTGTATCTCTAAACACTATTTGATTTTTCGTTGCAAACACGATTAGGGTTCTACCTTTGGAATTTTTTTCCAATGTTGTAGACATAAACACATTCAAAACCTTGGCCACCATCGACCGTGGTGTTTCGAGCTTTTCCTAGAACAGAGCATGAATTAACTTTAATAAAGTTTATACTGGCGTGTTCCCGGTCACTAAAGACAATCAATATCGGGCTCGCGATAGGAGTCATGATGGGAATGAAAATATCAAGAAGAACCGAGTTGGCTTGGAAGTCGTTGAAACTCCACGAAGCTTCCCCACAACCGTGGTAGATTTCTTTGAGTGGTTGTAGTTTATGTATGGGTTGAATACCCTATGACAATTAATGTTGCAAAATAGTTTTGGTATTTTGGTACAATATTTGTTTATATGGTTTGCTTAAAATTAGCTTGTTCATATGTTGTTGTTTGTGCGTATTGTAGGTGATGCAAGTTTGACATTCTAAAGTCAAACTTTCATTTAGCATTTCAATTTGATTGTAGCAAGTAAAACTGCATTTCCAGTTTACTTTAGTTAGTCAATACTTGAAAATGGTGA
Source organism: Chrysanthemum makinoi (assembly GCA_910596185.1). Taxonomy (NCBI): domain Eukaryota; kingdom Viridiplantae; phylum Streptophyta; class Magnoliopsida; order Asterales; family Asteraceae; genus Chrysanthemum; species Chrysanthemum makinoi. The sequence goes on along the minus strand of OU343223.1, from coordinate 159,805,724 downwards.
ATGGCTATTTTGTACGTAGTATTAGCATTTTGACTATGCAAAGTCAAAGTTGCAAAACCATTACTCAATATTTGACTTTGTAAAGTCAATATTGCAAAACCATTACTCAATATTTGTTTTGGAGTTTATTGATAATTTGATATGTTTTAGAAGTTTGACTTAACAAAGTCAAACTTCTAATGGTTTTGTGTTGTTTAATCTGCAACTAAGTTTTAGTATAATGAAGTTGGCAACTTGAGGGACCAATTGTGTATTCTAAAGTGATTATTGGGCAGGAGTTTTAAGTATGACAACGGCAACCAAGACAAATTCAGGGGACCGAAAGTGTGAAAAAAGTAACTATTAGACCCTTGACCGTCTCTTACCGGAGACGCTTTTTACTTGTGCACACCAACCGATAAACCCATCCACCACTTTTTCCACACACAAACAATTTCCAATAGAAGATTTCCCCATTTTGAATGAACTCATGGAAATTGCTGGTTCATCTAAGTTGAATGATCGTATGGCTGTGTGGTTTGAAGAAGAGGCTGCACAAGAAGGGATTTTGAAAAAGCTAGTTCTTTAGTGCATTGATCATCTGAAGAGAGGAATCATGAAGCGTAGGAGCCGATCGAGAGAACGAAGCTCGGGACCTCGGGAATAGCCCTTGACTGCTTTGGATGCTACCGAGGAAAATCCGTCGAGGCACACACACCAACTTGTTCAATTGATACGCATTGTTGGTCAAACTGATGAAGCTATTCGTTCCAATGAAGGTTTTGCTAAGAAAATGGCTGAACATAATGCCTAAATTTTGGGTTTTTCATGGGGGTAGATAAATGCGTCTTTGGGTGCCGGTTTTGGAAATATACGTTGGTAAAAAGGGTGTGTAAATTGGATCTTTTGTTTAGTTGTTGGTCTTGGTTTGATGTAGTTGTTTCTGATCTTTAACCGACTATATTAATGATAAAATATCATCTAAGTTTTATGTATTTAATCTGTTATTGTATTGTGATATTGGGTGTATTTTAGTCTAATTAGTATTAGCAAAACCAAACATCCCCTGTATCAACAAATCAAACAACCCCTTTATCAAGAAAAGTTGAATCAACAAAACCAAACACCCCCGTATGAAAAGCAAAGGAAGTGGTTTAAAATATGTTGAAAATGCAAATGCTTTAGCACTAAATCATAATGTATCACCAAACATCCCCTTGTATCAAGAAACCAAAACACCCTTTTATCACAAAAGTTGTTACAAAAACCAAACACCCCGTGACAGCAAAAAGCAAAGGCAAAGGTTTAAAATATGTGTTGAAAATGCAAACGCTTTAGCACTAAATAATAATGTATTGACAATGGTGTATTGTTTAGGAAGAAATTGGTTTGGTGTTAGTGTTGACAAGTGGGATCTAACACGCCAAATGTCTCAAATTGTAACATCTTGAATTTTGACTTACCCAAGTCAAACAAACTTATGAAAGGCAACAAATTATAACTTACTATTGTGGTATGACTTGGGTAAGTCAAACCTATTAAGAAATGCAAAACGATTTCAAGCAGATACAATGCACAACCAAACACAATTACTTACATAAGAACCCAAATTTTTATTCATCGATTGCATATTCTCAACAACTACAAAGTTTACTATCATCTAAACATACACTTAGCTAGACCCACAACTCTCCCTATCATCCTTTTCCTTCATTTCCTTCCTTTCCTTAAGATATTCAAACAAAATTTCCAGATTTTGAATCCTTTCTCCCAAATCGTTAAACTTTGATTACACGATGTTAGCCCCTTCCTTCTCCTTCTTAACACCCAAATCCTTTTCATTTGGGCAGTCTTCTTTCCTCAACGAACTCAACAAAGCCTTCCCCTTATCGTTTTGTGCCATTATAGTTTTTTTTGCTTTGGGTAGAATGTGTGTTGATTGTATTTTAGGGTTCAATGTTGTATGTTGCCGGTACAAATATGGTTGAAGGTTGGGTTAGATTTTAACTAGGTTGGGTCAAAATTGTGAATGGTCTATTATACCCTTGAAGGAAAGCCAGAAAATTAAAGTTGACTATGGCAATCCTGGTCAAGGGACGAGTTTGGCATTTAAAGCCCAAGTTTTGGACCTCCGACGATGATAACGCCCAGCTTTGTCCCATCGCGAAGCGTATGACCAAGTTTAGGGACCAACGGTGTATTTTAGTCTTGTTAAATTTTATTTTAATTTAATTTAAACATTTTCTTTAAAAACCAATTTTTTTTAAAAATCATTATTAATTGTCTATATGGCGTATTAATTTATTTTAATACGGCGTATCAGTTTTAGTTTCAGTACGTATTCAGAGTAATTGGGATACTGCATATTATGTTAAGATTGAATACGGCGTATACAGTTAACTGTATAAGGCATATTCGGTGAACAGTAACACCAAAAATATTTTATTCTAGCATTTAGGTTTAATTCTCTGTTTCACCATTAGTTTACTAATAAGTTTTGTTTCGTTTCAGATTAAGTATGAAAATAATTGCACAAAAGAATCGACATCATGACTATCGATGTTGACATATATCTCTTAAACACCTATGGGGAATGCATTTGATGACTTTATGAAATTGTGGTCTATTGGTGTTGATTTGTTTACTCATGAGATTATTGTTAACAAGACTCATGAAGAATAGGTATATGGATGGCAACAAATGCAAGTGGATTGAAAGCTCGGGGTAGATGATTATGAAATGGAGAATGAAAGCAACCACTCTTGGGGAGAATGGCCTACTGATTGAGCAATAGGTCAAAGAGGTATGTGAAGAGGAAGCAACTTTTAATGAATATATGAAAGAAAGGTATGAATACCACCAAGAGATTGATGAGAAAACGAGGAAAAATCTGCATGACACTTTGTAACACCCCAACCCGACAAGGGTCTGAATGCCACATTATGGAGTCATATTACAACATACTAATTAAAATTCAAGCGGAAGTCTTTTATCAAAATCATGAAAACTCACAAAACATAAGTCTTCCAAAAGGTCCAAAATATAACCAACAACTGAAATGAAATAGTTCAAAATACTGAATCAAAAGGTAGTTCAAAATGCAAAAGTCCAATAATGGGGGCTCACTAAGGTAGGTCTTCCACTCCTAATCTCGAATCCCATATCCCCCGCCCCAAATTAAATACCGCATGGAAAAGAAAACGCGGCTGAGCTAACGCTCGGTGAACAGATATAAACAAATATGCAAACACGATACTCAAAATTTGAATCAAATACGCAAAGCTGTAACAAATATCATAACAAATGGGAAGTCCCAACTGAAGAATAAGCATGGTAATCTGAAGAATAATCAAAGTAATCAAATGAACGAAATATGAGAGAGAGAGCATGGTAGTCAAATGAATCAAATACAAATACTGAATGAATAAGTAGCCAACTGAATAACTGAACAAAATATGGCATGGCAAACGAATGAATCAGAATATCATATAGTCACATAATTACCAAAATCAGAATGTTGCCACGAGCATCAAATACTAAAGGAGATACTCCAATAGCCAAATACACCAAATCACATATCATAATCCATATCTGCTAAATCATATCAAATCCCATTTCAAATATCATGTCTGCCAAATCATATCAAAGTGTACATGGGTAGCTAGCCGAAATGTACCAAACTGTGAGGGGTGTATTACACACACTCACCACATCACCAAAATGAATACCGAAGTACCTAGGATGCATCCATACGCCCTACAAACAAATCAAATCTACATATGCCGCTTTTGAGACTATACATAATTATTCATAATGGCCAAGTGTACACATATCATAATCATATGAAAAGGGGAACGATGTGGACTAATCACACTGCCACAGATAGTGTCATGCCATTGGTGCATCAATGACATGGCCATGGTACCTCCATGGCTAGTTAGCTTGGGCAACTGAACAAAACAAATCATATCATATCATATCCATAATCATATCATGCCAACTGATCATATCAACATAAGGGAATCATATCAAAGCAAGGATCTTAAACGGATATGTTGGGTTCAGTAAATACCCAAACCCCTTGTGTCTAGGATTTGAATAGAAAATACACCAAGTGTTTAATCCCTTAAACGTTAACAAGTCACTAAGCACATAGTCTCTCAGTGAGCTATCTTTAGGATACTCAAGAAGAGACAAAGAAGAAGTCTCCACTCAAGAAGCGCGAACTTAAGGGGTGAAGACTGGGTCAAGAAGAAGATAGTGGATTCAGTGAGTGATGGCAATAACTCACTAAATCCCGAAACTTCTCACCAACTACTTACCCTGAAGACAAACCTCAAGTTGAAAACTCAAGGAAATGAAGATCAAGAATGAGCGGATAAGGCGTGATAAGTTTGAACAGATAAGACGAAGTCCTTATCAACTAAAGTCAAATTTCCCTGAATGGCTAACTATCAGGCTCAGTGTCATCACTGACTAGATGAAAGCAGCCTTGTCACTTACCCAATTAGCCTTTGTAAATAGAGAAAAAAAACATCAGTATTTTGTGTCAGATATTGGATTTCATAAACACATAACAAACAATAATATGGGTCGAATTGTTTAGAGGTTTTAGAGAGAGAAAGTGGGAGCCTTTCTAGAGAGAGAAAGTGAAAGAAAACATAGAAGGTTAGATTAAGATGAATGAAAGGTCCAACCCTCTACCTTGGGAGTTAGAGGGTATTTATAGTTACATAATAAACGTCCTCCTTCGGATCGGATCGCATACAAGGTAAAGACCCGTCCTTCCTCCACGGTGTTACTCTAAACTAAATAACTAACTAATAAAACAAGAATAACGATATGTCTACGAGCTAACTTATGCTAGATTATATTTGGGGTGACCGCTACTTCACTATGGAATTTTCTAATTCCTAACAATCTCTCCCTAAGGGAGGTCACCCCATGATTTACATTTCGAATCCTAGCATTCTATTTAATCTTCGTCTTGAGCTCAGACTTGAATTCTTCAACCTCGATCTTTGTGCTTTAGCAAGAACTCTTCATAGTCCGAGTGGTTTGTACTTTCGGAGGCCTTTAATCGATCCACATCTTTGATGATCTTTGAGCTTTCATTGAGATCATCAGCCACAGAAATCTCTGGATCACCCTTTGTTGTGTTGCCATCATGTGAAGTTGTGACTTTGGATCGACATGCTCACACTTTTGAATCATGACATCTTTCCATCGAGTAGCGAAGCCTTATCGGTTCATGATATTTGCAAAGAAAGCGTAAGCATAGTATAAAATATCGAGCCAGTGTTATGTAGATATGCACCACCATGATTTCTTCAATTAAGTATGTGGATGCCGTGAGCATGCGGCTTTGGATTGACTCCTCAATTTCGATCACCGCAACCATCCAAATGTACCTGCAAACAACAGCTAGCAATAAAACACACGAAAGTGTCTTTGATCACTTTCGTTGAATTGAGGTACACGGCCCACGGTTCCTCGCTGATCAAGTACAAGTACCGCCTGTGATCGTGTAGGATTCCTAAGAATCTCCTGACAGGTTTCAATACTGTTCTAGCCGTTCTCAAACCGAACATCTCAAAGAAGACAACACGGAGTGAGTGAACCAAATAATTGAGATTCACCGATTGATGAAAATGATTTGAAAACAATCGCGTATTGCTTGAAGAAAGAGTTTTGCAATACGACGAAGGTTTTATGAGAAAGATCAATTTTCAATCAAAATATATTTTGTATTAGAGAATGAGTACACATTCGACGTATAGCGAAAAAGAAGAGATTCGCACATCGAACAATTTTTCTAAAAGTATTTTTTCAATCCGAGATACTTTTTGTGTTTGAAAACATAAGTACACATTCGATGTGCTAGAGAAAAGAAGATTTGCACATCGAAAGGTTTTTCCAAAAGTATTCGTCAATTCCATTCCTCGACCAAGGTTGATTCACGAGTGAATCGCCCCATCGTTTCTATCCAGTTGTCACATGGTTGATCTATTGAATAGATCTCACATGCCACCTACCAAGAGCTTGTTTGATGTTGGCTCTAGTAGGCTTTCCATCTTCATTGTGAATATGTATGCATATCACTCGATGTTCCGCAATACCACAAGGATAATGCGTAGGACTCTTAATATATTCTTACTTTCCACATTATGTGAAACAGTAAGTCTTCAAGAATTTAGTGTCCTAATGAGATATTGTGGATGATCTCTTGGCTCTAGACTCAATTGTGCACATTTGGTTCCTGTGCCGGAGACTAGGGAGAGGGTCTCCTTCTTCAATATCAACAATCTCTAAGAGAAAGTCGATAGATTATGTCGGTTCCCCGTGAGAATGAAACAAGCCCTTTTAAGAGGAACTTGAGTAGTTTTGGAAGTTTAGTGCAGCAAGGCCATGGGTCCATGACGTCTTGTCTTCAATACCGTGTTACCTTAGTAACAACCAAGTAGCATATGTATTGAACCCGTTTCTACTAAGGTTGAATTGATGGAGGGCTATTTCTTTTCACCCTTTTCACATTCAGTTCTTTTTCATTCTTCAACCCCTTCTGCTTACCGAGACTTCATAACTAGAACCTTGTTGGGTTTATTCCAAAGACTAGCTCACTCTCACCGACTCTTCCCATATTCTCATTTTTCTCCTTTTTTCATCATACCTAAGGACTCTACACTATCTAGTGGATTGTTCCTTGGTAGATCCCTCCGCTCGTGGATCGTGGGAACTAATACCTAACCTAACCATCCTTATAACACCATGCATAAAGTAAAATGGTCGGTCTTTTGGTACAGTTCATTCTTCCTTGAAACCAATTGAAAAATCATTTGGAAAAACAATCAAGGTACTTGTGATACGAGATCAAAGCATTTTGTACCCTAATAGTTTTGATCATATAGAAAACTCCCCCTCAACATGTGCATATGATTTAGAAATTGTTTAGCACATGGAGGCAAGAGGACTTTGAAATATTTTCTTTGATCACAATTTTCATACGAAAAAAGCCATTTGATTTTCTTGGTAAAATTCTCTCCCTCAATATGTGCATAGGATATTTGAAATCATTTTATCACATAGAGGCAAAAGTTCTTTTGAAGCACATCCACGATTACAAAAGCCATTTAAGAAACCATTTGAAAACTCAATCAAGGTACATTATGTTAAAACATAAAAGCTTTTGTACCTCGATAGTTTATTTTCTTTTAAAATGCTCCCCTTCAATATATGCTTCGAGATTCAAAGCGCTTAGCACATATGAGAGCAGCCTGCACAATTGAATAAAAACGATCAACTTTTATCAAATTTCATTATTAAATCACAAATTCTCCCCCGATAAAAAATATCAAACCCTTTGAGATTTTGGATCCCAAGTGATTTAATAAGGTTTAGAAAACATGGGAGAATATGTGGCCAAGTTTAAATACTCATCATGTTTTTGGATAAATCCTCCTCCTCAACATGTGCATCGTATATTTGAAATCGTTTGGCACATCGAGGCAGGAGTGCCTTTAAAGGACTAAAACCAATTCCATTAAAACAAATTTGAGATTTAAATCACGATCTCTCCCTTGATCAAAAAAAATTCAAACCAATTTGAGAATTTTGGATCCCAATTGATTTAAATCATTTAGAAAGTTTGAGGGAAAGACTGCAAGATTTAATTTTGAAAAATGATAGATAAGGACCATATTTAGACATTAAAGATTGTTAGTGTCAGGTATGATTATTTTAAGAGATCTTTTAGTAAAATAAAACAATTTCACAATCAAACAAGAACATAAAAAATTTCATTTTGAAAGACCTTGATTCTAAAGAAAAATCATACCATGACATAACATTAAATCTTTAGATCACCACTTATATAGTACAAAGCGGAACTTTTGTGAAGAAATATCGTTTGAAAATATTTCATTTTAAATCACTCTCCCCCTCAATCCATGACAAGTCAATAATTGAGTGACTTAGGTTTTGATAAAAAGAAGTCCGGTGATTTTCAAAAATTAGTCCAATATATTTTCAAAACAATATTTTCCATTTTCAAAACAATTTAATCAAATTATTTAAAATTGTTTAAAAATGGTATCCTGCACAAAGATACGTTAGGTGGTTGAGAAGCTTCTGTTGTTGCTGTAGGGTTTGGAAGAAAACCATCCTGCGATGCGTGAGACTTCTTCTACGTTGCATTTTGAATGCCAACCGAGGTCAAATTAAGTTCCGCTTCTTCAATCACTTAGAAGAAAACCATCTGCAGATGCAAAGTGAGACCTCTTACGTTGCATTTATGCCAACTCTCCATAGAAGTCCAATTAAGCTCCCTTTCTTCATTTGTCAACCCAAGATATAGTTACCCTTTCCTTTCGGCATCCAATCATGTTCATTTGTGGGATCCGGATCGGGAACATTCTTATATACCAATATACCTGCATATGTTAGTGAACACACATACAAATATATGGTTGTCGACATCACCCATAAAGAATCGACTAATTAAAGTCAATTCAACATATCAATCAGATCATATAAGGCATGGGGTTTATGTGTTAATCAAACTCTAATCATCTAAACCTAACAATCATATCCTAAATTCCTAGTCCTTCAACATAGGCAAAAATCATTTTTAATTAAGCACGAGGATAATTAAGAAAGCTCGTTAGATGATATAGATTTGAAAACATTCTCCCCCTCAATCAATGACTTATTTTCTGAAAAGTTTAAAAGCGCTGAAATCATTGATTGAGTTTTCAATTTACAAAAGTCTCAAACCTGATTGATTTTGCAACTCATTAACCACCATTTAGTTGAAACAAATATTTTTCTAAAGAATTTTAGACGGAAAAACATTTGTGTAGGAACAAAGAGCCCTTCGACATACTTTCCTCAAATTGTTTTAGGATAAGTGCACGAAATATTTGAAAATTGGTTTAGCGCATCACTTTCCTTTCTTGAAGAGCGGGTTGCTATCTAAAATAATAGCAAGCCATAGTTTAAGCGCGGGTTACAAAAGTAACCGCAAGCCATAGTTTAAGCACGGGTTACGTCAAGTAATCAAGCCATTTTTGAAGGGTTACAAACAAATAATCAGAAGCCATTTTTTTAGACATGTTTAGAAAGGAATATTTACACCTCCTGCTTCGAACTTCATCTAAAGTCCCGTGCCATTATTGAATGACATTTCTAAGACCGTAGATGTTATCGATACCAGAAGACATGTCTTGAGAAAACAATATTTTTGGTATTTTTCAATTTTCTGATTTTTATGGGCTTTTGAAGATTTTATATTTTTCTATTTCTTTTTGTTGGTTTTATATTTTTGTATTTGGGTTTTTTTTTTTTTTTTTGATTAATATATACAAATATAGAGAAATAGTTTAAGAGGATGATGATACGAGTACTGAAATAAGGAAATCGTTCAAAGACTTTGTAGAAGATAGAAGTCATCATCTCTTAAACTTCCACCACCAAAGCATTCGAGGCTCTTGAATCGTCGAAAGAACTTGAGCCTTCAACAAGTGAGTCTTTGGTAGCTTCCCCTCAAACCGACAAACTGAGTATAAAGACCATTTGCCAAGAAGTAGAAATGAATGAAAACAGTCTCATTGAATGAAGCTCGCACCAAGAACACGAGAACACCAAAGTAACAAGTTGAAACATAGATCGACAGTGGTTATCAAATCCGAATAATCTGATGAACTTCAATCATATGAACTTTGTAGCGTCTCCGATGTACACATTACTCTTTGAGATTGACCAGCTTGTCTATTCAGGGAACAATACATCAACATCTTCATATTTCCAAATGCATTCCAATTATCTTACATATAACCAATCAGCCCATGATGTACACATGTACCCAACAAGAGTAGAGACGATGACATTCAAGTAACATGTTGAGTCACTGATCATCTCTGCATATGTCAACTCCAGAATACCATTATTCATATCGAAGATGTCGATAAGCAATATCATCTCACGAACCAAATATTCTTCTCATATTTCCTTCTACTGAGGGTTGAGTTAACACATACCAAAAGTATCCATAGACCACTTCCTCCCAAATGGTTGGAATAATACATCAAAGGTTATGAGTAAACACTGAGTTTCTCTACGGTTATGACATTTGTCTTTCCCGGGATTACTTCAACATAAAAGAAGTATTAGGTTCATCACGTGTACTCGTTGTGTGTTTAGATGTATGTCTCCTTCCCCTTGATACCTCGTAAGCAACACATTATACATACCAAATATTCTTGAAATAGAGAAGAACAAAAATTAGCTCAAATGAATCTTGTGAGAATCAACTGCTATAGAAACTCTCTCTGACTATCTTTATCAACCCATTCGTAGACAATTTGAAGTGACCACTGATGAAGAAAACCCGATGTACCAAACTTGAAACTGAAGTAGAATTCCCCGCATTTGCATCTTAAGCTTGCACTAATGTTGGAAGAACGGTGTCGAGAATTTATGCTCCAAGCAAATCTCCAAGTACTCAATACTCAACCAAAGTATGAGACATTAACACCTCTTTCGATTATCCACAACGACATAAGCGTGTGTCACTGAGTAAAACAACGTAACTCCTTGAAGTGATAGTTAACCTGGTCTTCAACCATCCAGCCCGACCGGCCGGTAACTAGATAAACCAAGTCTTCAACTTAAATTCAATCACGAGCAAGTTATCATTGAAAGTCATGCATCCAACCATCCCCGACTTCAAGATAAAATAAGAAAACGCCTTTGTGAAGGTCAACTTCAATCTCAAATAAGTGATAAACGATTAACTCCAAAGTAATCAACTTATGTCAAATACCCAACACGTGAATAAACATACAATCGGATGTACATTCACCCATTGAATGAACCGGAACAAATGATGCCTCAACATCAATGCATTCTTCCTAAAATTATACATGTAGTGACCTGATCGGAAGATTCACCAATAATGTGTTCGAGCGGATGAGGTAGTCATTTTCCTTAATGTTCATGTGGTTGATTTATAGCATGCACAATGAGAGGAACAATAATCCGTGAAGATTTGGTGAAGGAATACCAAAGAGCGGATCATTATTCATGAATAATAATCCGTGAAGATTTGGCAAAGGAATACCAAAGAGCGGATCATTATTCATGAGTGCAACTGCAATATTATGATAGTCATTATCAACACCTTGAGGAATAACTGGAGATTAGGTTTCTTGAGAGTTCTGAGAAGTACTTCTTAGATGATGAACTAGTTGAGTCAGTCGAAACCGGAGCATGAGCTTCAGACGCTGGATGATCAACATTCGTTAGAGGTTGGAAGTACTCATCAAACATATCTTTGAAAAACAATGAATCCCAAACAATGAATCCCATTTATCCTTAGTTATTGAAGTATTAGGCGTAGGAGGAGTGTCATCAAAAATCAAGCAATGAATCATTGCTAAAGAATATGAACAAGTCTAATTGGGGATTAACTTTTGGCTTTTCAATCTCCCCCAATTAGTGCTCTCCCTAAACATCACGAAGATTTTCAAGTGATCTTCTCATCCGATAAGAAGAAGTCTTTAGATCATCAAATGCAATTCGTCTTTAGTCTTCTAATCATGTAGCAGAAAATGTAGATTAGCTTGTAGACTCGACCTTCTTCAAGATTGTCCGAATGGGGAAATAGACAGTTAACATCTTCTTCATACCAAAGGCATTCCCGTTAACTTGTAAATAGCAAATCCCCTTAATTAAAATCCTTCCCAATCAAACAAGAATAGAGAGATGTTCATCAAAGAAATCAGCCCAGCAACTAGAAGCACTTTGTCATTTAATCATATCAGCCCGTGTGAAGATGTCAACCAACGCTCTTAGAAGAAACTACATGTGAAGATGATCCGATAAGAAGAATCTCGGTTCTTACATGAGTTAGGAGCCGTTGACCATATATTCTCAAATATCATCAACCATGCAAAAATTCACACTTCTTTCCCCTCAAGAATTGCATGTGGAGATGCCATTCTTGATTAAACAAGTGATTATCATCCAAATGTATCCTATTCACACTTCTCCCCCGCAAAAATTAGCACATGATGTCGCCATCTTCATTATATTGAGCAAGTGGAATAAGAGTAATTAGCAGAGTCCGTTCACTTGATGACCAAGCGCATGGAAAAGCATGAAGCATGTTGATGAAGAATGTCGATGAGAATGGTCATAAACATGAAGATTTCTCTTCTTATTAAGATAAAGCGCATGAAGCATACACCTTTCTTTTATTTGAGGAACGGGGCCGAAGTGTTATCCGCAGACGCCATAATGATGAAGAACGAGGCCTGAATCGATGTGAATGACGTCATAGCCGAAAGAATATCAAGATTGAGTTACTTGAACCCGTGAGTTATGAGATATCAATCCTTGTGTTATCCATACTTTAAACCAGTCTATGTATTGAAGGATCAAGTATTCTGCAATCGAGTAAGGTCTACCGCACTAACATTACAACCTTGATTGCATATATATTGGTTAGTGACATAAGTATCCAAACCCTTTGAGGTTTCACGGTCAACCTTGATTTTGTCATCAGAGAACATCTTTCCGGTAGGAATCCACCTAAGTCCAAAGATCCTTAAACATTCTACCGCACGGTATCCACTTATGGCAAGGTCTAGGATTGTTAGGCTTTGTATGCACAGTGGAAGACTTATCCTTATTCCTAGTTTCCAAAGATTTAGCAGTTGGTATCCATCTAGGAGAAGTTTTTGGTTTGTTTTGCTTCACAACATGTTGGACCTTAGTCGCATAAGTAGTCTTAGTGGATTGTACCTTAGCATGTGAATTAAGAAAATGTTTCTTTTGTGGAAAAGACTCAGAATTTCTAGTTTTGTTTTCTACATGCTTAGCATTCTTATGCATATAACTACTCTTAGATGTCACGCCAATCCCTAGTCTTTTGAGTGTTCCTAGGTAGTGGTTTACAACTACTAGCAGTGCTTTGAAATCTCGTAGAATTCGTCACCCTAGGTTTTGCACCTAAAATTCCGTCTTTTCGAATCTGTGCCTTTTTCCTAGCTTTTTCTAGATAATAGTTCTTCCACAAGTCATTCATATCATATGAATTCTGGGTTTTAATGCTTGGTTTTGAAACTGTTTTCGAACTAATCCTAGAGGTGCTGGGAGTAGAAGTGGCTACGTGTTGAGCGTTAACGGAGCTAGAAGCCTTATTCTTAGGTAACTCGTGAAGTGACTGGTTTTGACAAAACTTGTTTCTCATCAACTTGGGAGGCAAACCGTGTTTTTGAAAATTTTGGTCTTTCGTATATAAACGCAGTAGTCGCCTAACAATGGACCGGTTTCTAATGGGATGAGAAACTGGTTTCCCTAAGGTTGATGGTTTTGTAAACTTAGTATTCACACTTTTCCCTACCGTTTTCCTAAGCTCATTTTTTAAGGCAACAATAGCGAAACTCTTTTCTTGAAGTTGAGCTTTGAGATCATCAATTTTTGCTATCAAAGAGTTTGTTTGTTCTATTGACTTAGTTCTAGCATCTTTGATGAGTCACTTAGTTCTATGTGATGCTTTCTCAAAGACTCATTTTCCTTTAGTAATTTAGCCACATAAATTGACAATTCATTATTTCTTGTTATAATAGCATCAATGTCTTGTGTATTCATGACTAAATTACTTTTCTCATTCAAGACAGAAATATGTTTCTTCAGATTGTAAATGGTTGAGTCTTTGTCTTGAAGCTGAGCTTTCAAAGTGTTAATTTCAAAAAGTTCACGGAATTCAGGAAGTTCCGATTTTACATGGTTTGTTAAGTTCAAAACTTTCTTCTTTACTCTGTATCGCAATTCAAGTGAAATGCAATGTTTTTCAAGATTTGAGAATTTGTTTGAAAGTTCATCAAAAGCCTTTTTATCAACCATATCTTTTGTTTTGAAACACTTAATTTTAGACTCACTCATTGAAGATTTATCAAAGTCATGTTCAAGATCATGATCGTTTGTTTAAGTACTTTAGCAGATGCATTGTGTTGAACAGTAAAGGGTACCTCATTACATGATTCCTGTTCAATTTCTGTATGATATCCGCATCCACATCATGTGTAACAAGAGTCACCGAACCACGGGCTGTTTCAAGCTTATCCGCTCTCGAGCCTCAGTATTTAGTGTCAATGATCCAACATCCGTGCCATACCGGTCTCAACACAACAATTCATTGATTGTACCCGAGATTCATTCACCTTTCTGATCACATCATCTACTTCTTGTGTGACAGGAGTTACTGAGCAGCTGGTTACATCATTCTTTGTTGTCTTTGATATTCTGCATTCAAGAACACCGACCTTTCGATACATCACCCGACTTATCACAAATATCTCTCAACTGTACTCGACTCTCATCTACATTTTCATCTTTCTGAGTAACTTCCTAAATATACTTCTCTACATTATCCATGAGATGGATAAGTGTCTCCGTGAACACGCTAATTTCCATTCAAGTGTGTCTCTTGAAGGACATTTCAGTCATGTCTTGATCATAATCAGATGTGAATTCCTTCTAATGAATGACTGAAAGTGTTTGTAGATCACTTGAAGTGCAACACTGGAACTATCCTTATGAGCCTTCTCTTTGTCAAGTTGTAGCTCCAATTGCTCTAGGTTTAACAAAGAAAGTTCCTGTAATGTGGATAAGTCCTGACGGAAGAGGGCAATACATGTTCGTTCCATTGATGTGGGAAGAAGTAACATGAGGTGAGAGTGAATTTGTTGATAAGGTTCAATGTCGCTTTCCTTTGCATGACATTCTCAGATCCTGAACAGTGCAAATCTTTCTCATTGACTCGGAGCATGAAGAACTCAAATCATCATTGATTGATTCCATCATCTGTAACCGTTCAATATAGCTAACATTCTCATGGTTGTCTCACAAGATCATACATTGAGTACTTCAAATCACTGAATCACGAGTGTAAGACATGATGTTGATGAATCCACGGGATTTTACAAGTCTATGATTTAAACCGAGAAATAGAATCTTTCGCGGGATTTTACTAAAATCAAGACCAAACCGTTAAGCAATGACCAATGGAACGTGTTAAGATGACTGATGGATTGTCAAAATGATAGACAATTGTGTGTTAGGACATATAAATGTTTGTAGGGTTAGCAGAGATGTTGTTTGATTGAGATTTGGATTGGTTTATGCACGATTTTCCCAAGAATTTTAGGTCTAAAAACATAAAAACCTCAATAACTTCTGTTCAGAGCGGATTTAGCCCTCGAAGGTTGACCTAGTTCATTCGGCGTGACATTCTCCTCGTTCTCACGGTCGTTTTTATGGGTAGAACGCTGAAAACGGAGTTACGGATCAAAAGTTATAGCCGTTTGAAGTTTTGTCGGGAAAAGTCAACAAGTCGCTAAGAATTCTTGAACCAAGTCGCTAAGACCAAGTCGCTAGGACCCAAGTCGCTGGACACAAGTCGCTAAAGCACCAAGTCGCTACACAGTCAAGTCGCTAAAGAGCAACTCGCTAAGTGTCCAAGTCGCTAGTATCAAGTCGCTAACAACTTACACTACAACTCGCTAACAATTTCTGAAGCAAGTCGCTAACCTCACCAAGTCGCTAGCAGTAGTGGAGAATCCACTAACTTGTACTATTTGTCGGCTTGTCTCAATAGACAAGTCGCTAGGACCAAGTCGCTACCATAAACAACTATAACTCGCTACCTTTTTACAAACCAAGTCGCTACCAAGAAAAGAAGTCCAGAGCTCAAGTCGCTAGCTAGAAAAAACTTTAAAAACACACTTTTCAATCAAAAACAACCCAACCACGATGATTCAAGCCTTCCAAATCAAAACCTAAACACTTGTGATGATCCTAAACACAAAATTACAATCAAAATCCAAACTTTAACACTAGAAATCCACCAAATGATGCAAAAACCACTAAACTTTCTCAAACTCAAAAACCACCTAAAACCACTAGAAATCCAAAGATATGTAAGAGATGATCTAACCTTGGCTCTTGATACCAATTGTCAGATATTGGATTTCATAAACACATAACAAACAATAATATGTGTCGAATTGTTTAGAGGTTTTAGAGAGAGAAAGTGGGAGCCTTTCTAGAGAGAGAAAGTGAAAGAAAACATAGAAGGTTAGATTAAGATGAATGAAAGGTCCAAACCTCTACCTTGGGAGGTAGAGGGTATTTATAGTTACAAACTAAACGTCCTCCTTTGGACTGTGGATCAGGCATACAGTGGGTAAAGACCCGTCCTTCCTCCACGGTGTTACTCTAAACTAAATAACTAACTAATAAAACAGTAAATAACGATATGTCTACGAGCTAACTTATGCTAGATTATATTTGGGGTGACCACTACTTCACTATGGAATTTTATAATTCCTAACATTTTGTCTTCTCAGAACATGTCAGTTTGTCCTCTAGGAAAGAGTTAAATACCATACTTGTATAAATAACATAAGAGTTGAAGTTAAAGAGTTTAAGCTTGTGAACTAATTGTAAAACACACACACAAGCCATCTTTCACTCCTCCAAATACAACTCTGTCCCTGAGATAGCTCAGTGGTTCCTTGTAGTTGTGCTCAGACTTAGCCTGAGCTTAGTGAGGAGTTATTACAATTTGTCATTTCAATCCCAAGTACTATTCCGCAAGTACTTGGGTAATGTATTCTTTTTAATTTGTTTCTAATAAAGAATATTATGTTGAAAATTATTCAGTGTGTTTTTCTTGCATTATTTTCAGTCATTACTCACAATCAGTTTACTTAATGCTTTAAACTGTTTTATTTGATTGTGAAAAGGGAACAACAAGTGGTATCAGAGCAGGCTGATTATAAAACTTTTTTAAGCCGCTCAAAACGTTTTTAAATCAGGATCCTAATGGTTGAAATTGATGTTCCCCAACTTGTCGACAAAAAGGGTGGAGCTTATTCAGCTGTTGCCCCTCGACTCGAAGTTGGCAAATTTAACAAATGGAAAAAGCGTATGCTTTGCTATTTGACTGTGATGGAACCTTACTACATTAAGTGTATTAATGAAGGTCCATTTATCCCAAAGACTGCTGAAGGTTTTCCTAAACCTGAAGCTCAGTGGACTCAGGATGAGAGAAAAGTGGTCAACCAGGACCAAAGACTCAAAAGTATCATCATATCTTGTCTCCCTGATGATATCATGGAGTCTGTTATAAGCTGTAGTACAGCTAAACAAACCTGGTATGACCTGGTTTACAGTCATGAAGGTCCATCTGATACCAAAGAAAACAAGATAATGGACCTGAAACTTGAGTATAACAGCTTCAGGGATAAGGACTCAGAAACTTTGTCTCAAACTTACACCCGGTACAAAACTTTGTTAAATGAACTGTCAAATGATGGTGTAAAATTGTCCAAGCATGAAATAAATGTTGGTTTTGTCAATAGTCTCCCTGAGAAGTGGCTGAATTTCTCTCAGGGACTTAGGAATGCTAATCATATCCAGAACCTTGAACTTCCTGAAATATATGGGAAATTTGTCTGAGGAAAACCTCATCAACAGACGATACCCTGACTTAAAGAAGTCTCAGGAAGTCAAGAAGTCCCTGACCACCACTTCAACACCAATTTCTATGGTTTTTTATTCTAACAGTGTGGTTCAGGATTTTCAAGAAAATTCAGATGATGAGCCTGATGAGAGATCAAGCGAGGAGTACCTAAATGACCTGAACATCGAATTTCAGGAAAGGGCACTCCTTGCTAACTCTAGAAGGTTTATTAAAAAAACAAAGTTTTTTCTAATGCTAAAGCAAATGAAGACACTGAGTGCTTTAAGTGTCACAAAAGAGGTCATTTTGCCAAAGACTGTTTTTCAAAAACAATTTCTGAACCCTCTTTCAAACCATCAGGGTCAAATCAGTCTTCAGGCTTTAGCAAATTTCAACCTAAAATCTATCAGTCTCATCAGAACTTTCAAAACAAATCTGATCAAAATAAAACTATTGATTTTGAAGCTAAGTACAGGAAATCCAAAGCTAAGCTAGCACTGCTTGAGGCCACACCCTCAGAAACAACAAACACTGTTAAATCTGTGCAGGGTAAAAACAAGGGCCTAGTTGCTGAAGTATTCGACTGGGATGAAGAGCCAGTCTCCTCAGACGATGAAATGGTGCAAGTCAGTGCACTGATGGCTCTCTCTGAAGAGGACAAGCTAGCTGTTGGAAAAAAACATGCCATGAACGGAGAATGGGTCAACATCACAATAAAGAAGGTAAATATCTTACTTTCTATGGATGATGACTTTGATTGGCAGTCTTATATGAACTATATCAATGTTGACCTTATGTTTGTAGAAGAGCAATGATTAAATCTTTTCTCAAAATACAACAAGTTAAGTTTTGAATTGAACAAGTGTAGGGATAAACTGCTTCTTTTAAAACAAGCTAAGCTTGAGGATGTCACTTTGCAAATTCAAAACACTGAACTAGTCAAAAGAAATCAGGCTCTTCAAGATGAACTTAAAAAGGAAAAAGATGTCATTGAAAGTTGAACTGCTAAGAATCCAAGGGTCTTTGATGCTGTGGGAGCCCCCAGTAGCAAAAAGAGAGTTATAGGTGAAGATCATCTCCTTAACTCTCACAACAAAGACCAGAGTCCAAAGCCATTTGTGTCTGGTGGCATGATTACCAATATGTTGACAATTCCCAAGCCCAGTGATTGGATTGAAAGGGTTAACCCTGAGAGTAAGCTTCCAAATTTCGATTCTGGAGGAATACTAGAGCCTGAAAGCCAAGCTCTAAAGAGCATGATAGGACTCCCTGATGTGCCCAGTGGTATTGAACACATCTTTGAGTCTAAAGCAGAATCTCAAGCACCACTTCCACCCCTAAAACCTCTTCAGGGTGCTGCACCAAGCTCTGAGCTTACTCCATTACAATTCAATCCTCATTCACCAAAAGAAAGGTTTGGACTTGGTAGAACCATCCTGAAAAGACCAACAAAACCAATCCAACAAGAGTCTACTCCCACTGAGACTTCCATATCTTCAGTCCCTACTGAAGCAGACCAAATTCAGCAACTGACTGAACTTGTGAGGAAACTGACTGATAATATGGAATCCATCGAAAAAGCTCATGATTCAATAATGGAAACTAAGTCAGCCTCCTCTAGTTCGTCAAGGTCAAAATCCACCAACAAGCCCAAGCAGAAGTGTGATCTGTGCCACTATACCAGTCATACCACTCACAATTGCTACATAATCCTTTTTTGTATGATCTGCAAAAAGGATGATCACAGAACTTCTGATCACTTACAGTATGTAAGTTGATTCAATGAAGCAAAACATACCAAAGTTGGTCATCAATATGCTTCAACCTCCAAACTAGCTCACAGGAATAGAGCAAAACCTTTTCCTCCTTGCACATACCGTGGCTTCAATAATCATCATCCTGATGATTGTCTCATGAACACATGCTGTGATATTTGCGGAAATCCAGCTCATAAGACATCCCATCATGACAGTGTCATCCAAGCAAAGAGAAGTTCAAAGCAACCCCGAATCAGTGAGTCATCCTCAGTCATCAAATGTAAAACCTGTGGTAGCATAATGCACTCAACCACTGACCATGAGTCAATTTCCAAATTCAAGCAGACCTTCAGACCCAAGCCCACTAGTATGTGGGTCATCAAGAGAAACTAATCCAGTTTACTATATGTGCAGAGACACGCCAGGGAGCCTATTTGGCATCTAGATAGTGGATGCTCAAGAAGCATGACTGGTGTTAAGGAGTACCTGCACAAGTATGTAAAGGAACCAGGACCTAAGGTAGTATTTGGTGATAACTCATCATGTCTCACTGAAGGTTATGGTTCAGTATACTGCAATGGAATAGTTTTCTCTAGAATAGCTTATGTCAATGGTCTAAAATACAATCTCATCAGTATCAGTCAATTATGTGATGCTAAGTACATTGTGCAATTCAATGACAAGCAAGGCACCATTTTCAATGCCAACAAAGAAGTTGTTTTGATAGCCCCTAGAAGAGATGATGTTTATGTCTTAGACATGTCAACACTCTCTCAAGATGGAACTTGTCTCTTTGCCAAAGCCACTGAAACTGTCAACTGGCTGTGGTACAAGAGACTTTCTCACTTAAACTTCAAAAACATCAACAACTTGGCAAAACAAAATAAAGTCCTTGGCTTACCATCACTAGTTTTTGCAAAAGATAAACCATGCTCTGCCTGTGAAAAAGGCAAAAACCATAGAGCATCATTCAAAACAAAACAAACCTTCTCCATCAAAAGTTGCCTTCACCTCCTGCACATGGATCTATTTGGACCAGTCAGTCCTAGATCAATCCAAAGATGAGAAGTATACACTTGTCATTATTGATGAGTTCTCAAGATACACTTGGGTATACTTTCTTTCCAAAAAGAGTCAGGCAATAATGTCATTCATCAGAAAATTGAAAACCGAATGACATTATCTGTTAAACAAATCGAACCGACAATGGCACCGAGTTCGAAATCAAGAGCTTGGGAATTTCTGTGATGAAAAGGGAATCTCACAAAACTTTTCATCTCCTTACACCCCTAAACAAAATGGGGTAGCTGAAAGGAAAAACAAAACTCTCATTCAAGCTGCCAGAACTATGTTAAATGGCTCAGCACTCTCAAAGCATTTTCGGATGAAGCAGTCAAAACCTGTTATACTCAAAACAGGTCAATCATTGTCAAAAGACATAACAAAACCCCATATGAGATATTCAAAGGTAGACTTTCTGATATCAGCTACTTTCATGTGTTTGGGTGTTCAATGTTCATTCACAACCACAAGGATCACCTAGGCAAGTTTGATGCAAAAGCTGATGATAGATATTTCCTAGGTTACTCACTGATCTCTAAAGCCTTCAAAGTGTTTAACACCAGAAGACAACAAGTTGAGGAAACCTTTCATGTCACCTTTGATGAAAGTTCAGAAAGCATCAAATTTACCAATATCTCAGTGGAGGAAATAGGAATTGATGACTCATCAAGATATCCTCCTCGATGAGTTCAACATCGAAATCAATTCCTCATATCAAGTGATGTCGACATCTCATACTATGTCTTACCCCACAACCTTCCTCAACCAACCATCAGTGAATTCATTGATAATCAGTCAGTCCCTACTGGGATAGGTAATACTGAACCAAATGGTCAGGAACCTGTGATTCAAGAAACCCAACCTGAATAAAGCATCTCAACAGATGAACTCAATGATTCTGTGGCTCCTGCACCTGAACTCACTCCAGAGTTTCTAGTGACCTCTTCAAGCTCATATCCTAGGCCACAAAGTAAGTGGATAAAATCTCAGGACATTGAGCTTGTAAACATCATTGGTGAACCCACTGAAAGCATGCTCACTAGAAGCATGGCTGCTAAGTTAACTGCAGCTTCAACCAATGAATGTCTATATGCTGATTTTTTTATCAGAAATAGAACCCAAAAGTGTCACTGAGGCTCTAAAACATCCAAGCTGGGTTCAGGCTATGCAAGAAGAACTTCAACAGTTTGATAAGAACAAGGTCATGACCTTGATCAAATGTCCTCAGGATGTCGTTGTCATAGGAATGATGTGGGTTTTCAGAAACAAAACTGAAGAAAATGGCACTATCATTAAAAACAAAGCCAAACTTGTAGCCAAAGGTTACAGTCAACAAGAAGGCATTGACTATGATGAGACATTTGCTCCTGTTGCAAGAATGGAAGCCATCAGGATATTCCTTACATTTGCTACCTACATGAACTTCAAAGTTTACCAAATGGATGTAAAAAGTGCATTCCTGAATGGTGAACTCAAGGAAGATGTGTATGTTCAGCAACCTCCTGGCTTTGAGAGTAGTGAATTCCCTGACTATGTATGCAAGCTTGACAAAGCCCTTTATGGACTTAAAAAAGCTCCCAGAGCATGGTATGAAACTCTCTCAGCCTTCCTGATTCAAAACAAGTTTGTCAGAGGAAAGATAGACAACACTTTGTTTATCTAACGGACAAAGCAAGATGTGATACTGGTCCAAGTATATGTTGATGACGTCATCTTTGGCTCAACAAATTATACTCTTTGCAAACAGTTTGAAAAACTGATGACAAAGAAGTTTGAAATGAGCATGATGGGTGAACTCACATACTTCCTTGGACTACAAATCAGGCAAACTGATAAAGGAATCCCCATCAGTCAAGAGAAGTATACCAGAAATCTCTTAAAGAAATATGAGATATCTGACTGTGCCTCAGTGAAGACACAAATGGTCCCTCCTAACAACCTTGGACCTGATCTCACTGGCAAATCAGTCAATCAAACTCATTTCAGAGGGATTGTAGGTTCACTGATGTATCTAACTGCTTCCAGACCAGACATACAATTCTCAGTCTATCTAATAGCAAGTTATTAGTCCAATCCCAAAGAATCTCACCTCACTGCAGCCAAAAGAATCCTCATATACCTGAAGGGAACTCCAAGCCTTGGACTTTACTATCTAAAGTGCTTAGGGTTTGACCTCAAAGGGTATTCGACTCGATTATGCAGGCTGCAACATGGACAGAAAAAGTACCTCGTGGTCCTGAATTTCTTGGAGGAAAGCTAGTTTGTTGGAGTGCTAAAAGCAACAATCGGTGGCTATGTCTTCAAAGTGGCGAGTATGTGGGCTGCAAGATGCTATGCCAATGTATTATGGATGAAAAGTCAACTCATTGACTATGACATCCATTACAAAATAGTACCCATCTTCTGTGATAACACCAGTGCTATTGCAATCTCCAAGAACCCTGTCCTTCACCAAAGAACCAAACACATTGATATCATATATCATTTCATCAGGGACCACATAATGAAAGGAGACATAGAACTTCATTTCATCCTTACTGAATATCAACTTGCTGATAACTTCACCAAACCCTTAGATGAACCTACCTTCAGGAGACTGAAAGCTGAATTGGGAATGCTTGACATTGAAAGTCAGCAACCTGAAAATCAATCCCAATCTCAGTATGTTCTCTCTGAAATGGTCCATTCTCCCTGAACAAAACCCCAAAACAACCTTCTCACTGAATGAGTAAGACTCATTCAGGGACCCTGACTTTAGATATTGAGCATTGAATAAGTAAGTAAATACACCAAGTATTAGTTACTTAAATGTCCTAGGTTGATAAACATACCAATTTAATATAGGAATATATGTCTCTTTGTCTTACTGTCATCCAAGGCAAAGGTCCCTCAAACCTTACCTCATCCCACTTGGCATTAAATGCCTCCTCTCACAAGAAATATCCTAAGGATATTTTATTACTGCAAGATGCACTTTTACTGTGCACTGCAACTATTCCCTTGAAAACCGGGAAATTACTGCGGGTAGTGGAGTGGTGGCATTAAATGAGGAAAATGAAACGTTTTCAAAAACCGACTTTACAAATCCTCATTTATGCAAAATTTACCCCTCTCACCACTCTATAAATACCCCCTCAAAACCTCATAAACACACACAAATAAATTTCTGAAGCAAAACTCTTTCAAAATACTTTCTCAAACCCAGAAATCTTTGTGTGTTCTTTAATCCTCAAAACAGTTTCAAAAAAATATTCTCTTTAAACAATTTACAAAAGGTTTTTCATTACAAAACTTGAGACTTAAAACTCTTTGATTGTTCTTGTCAAGAAATCTTTTCAAAACCATAGAATTTTTTAATGGAAATGGCAAGAATGCAGTCTCTTCAATTTGCATCTCAGTGGGTAGGAGACCTTAATAATGTTGAATTTAAAACAAACAATGTTATAGGCAATTTTGAATACCCCCTGATGTCGCAACCTATAAGGGCATCATGAAGTTTTTATTCAACTGCCCACTTAAACAGGCCTTTACTCAGTCCCCTTCAATTTTTTACCAAAACCTCCTCAGGGAGTTTTGGGAACACTGGCCTATGACCCGACACCCTCTACTGATGAGACTGACCTTAGACCACTTAGGGAGTATCTCATCAAATTCAGTATTTTTAATGCTGAAAAGTCAGTCACCCTGGACTATAAAACTTTTTGTACATCAACAGGGTTAGACTATAATTCTGGAAACTATGTTGCTCATCCTGAACCCTCAACAATTAAGGATGGGTTAAAACAAATTGTTTTAGATCCAAAGTTTTTGGACAGAACCCCCATCACCAAGAACTCATTTCCTGTGGCTTGGAAGATCCTGTTCACATTTGTGATTCAGGTTCTCGGCGGGAACCACTCATCTACTGAACAAGTTAACTCTATTCAGTTGATGGTGGCATATTGCTTGATGACAGGGATCACTGTCGACATAGGGGAGATCATTTATAGTGATCTCGTAACCAAGCTACTAAGCAAAACTAGGACGAAATACGTTTCGTATCCTAGGTTTGTCTCATGCGCTTTACAAGTGTTACTGGGTTGCAATTATCCTCAGGATTACAAATACTGTGCTTTACCTGGTATCTTGAGTCAATCAAATTTTCAAAAAGACCCATCCCAAGTCATTGAAATTGAATTGACGGCCCATATGGTTGCTGTAAACAACCAGAGGGACTCAGTGTCTCCAAACCCTGCTCCTAAAAAGAGAAAGGGGAAGTCTCAGACTGGGACTAAGACCAAACCCAAGTCTCAGGGCCCTGAGGCTTCTGGAGCACAACCTAAAAGGCAAAGAAATCCCCAGACTGATTAGCCACCCAAAGGAGACCAAACATCATTCACCCCGGTGACAACGAATGACACTGATACATCACAGTCAGTGCCCTTGGTCCCAACTACTACTCCCCAAGATCCAGAGGGAAACAAACAACCCGCTGGTAGGGGAGCGCCTTCCACAATGCCCAAGGATGACACTCGCCAATCACAACTTTTGTCTGAGGGCCAAAAGAATGATCCCAAAGACTCAGAGGGAAATGAACAACCCGCTAATAGGGATCTCACTGCCACCGCTTCTAGGGATAACATCGAGTCGCCCACCAGTGCTTGAAGGAGCACAGGGGGACAAAGACTCAGAGGGACAAATACCATCCGCTGATATGGAACCCATCACCATCACTGGTCTATTAACAGTTGCTGAGGTAAATGATATCCTATTTTCTGATGAAGATTTAGCTGACAGTGAGGAAGAAATACTTTCAGCAGGAGAAGAAATGGACACTGATGTTTAAACTCAAGAACAAGAGCATCAGCCTGATCCTCAAGAGGCTGAAGAGTCACCTGCTAAAACTGATGAACATGACTCTGATTCCTCTGCTTCATCCTGTCCTGAGGAATTTTAAAAGTTTGACAAAATTCTTCCTCTGATTGAAAGACAGCTAGTTATGTGGATTATAACGGACTCAAGAAAGTTATACTCTGGAGTCACTGATAGTTTATGGGATTAGCATGTTGAAGCAGTTGCTAGCTATGCCGATCTGAAATCTGAGGTTATTGCTGCCTATACAAACGTTTATGAGCATAGGGATTTCGTGTATGATAATCTTGAAAGGCTTGATGACAACCTGAAGAAATTTCTCAACAACCTTCAGGAGTCTCACACCAAGCTGGATGAAATAAAGGACTCTGTGAAAGAAGACCCATCACTTAACTCCAAAGTGCTGGAGGCTATTGAAGCTTACATGAAGCATTCCTCCCCTTTGCCGAACCGATCAACATGCTTAAATTTGCAAATGTTCAGTGGTCTTCACCTCCCTTCGTCTCTTCAAACAACACTGGGTTCTTTGGATGCTCAAGTTACAAATCGGCTAAGGCATCGTCTCTCGTGGCTAGAATCTTGGGCCTAAAATAACGCCACAGAGTTATCTCAGGCCAATCTTGCTGAACAGGTCACCAGTCTTCAACAAGATGCAACCGACATCAAGGCCATGGTCACGGAGATATACCAAGCCTTCAAAGGTCAAGCACCTCCAACTCCTCCAATATCCCAGGCAACTCTTGCTCTCACTAATGTTGCAAAAACAGTTGAGGGGGGGAGAGCCACTGAAGAGACTCCCTCTCACACTGAGGGGGAGCCAACTCAACCAGTTTTAGCAACACCCATCTCATCAGTCCCACCATTAACAACAACATTAATGATAATGACAGTAGCAACACCTATAATGACAACATCACCTCCTTTGGTAGCATCTTCTTCATCAGGCCAGGATAAAGGAAAAGCCATAATGCAAACACCTGAGCCTGAGAAGATTCCTTATGTCATCGGCAACAATCAGTATCTACTTATTCCACAACTACTAAGTGCCTACCTTGCAAAGGAAGACAGGAGAAAGAAACTAGTTGAGGAAGAAAGGAAAAGCAAAGAAGCACTGGTACAAGTTGTAGCTGAGGAAGCTAAAAACATTGGAATTGATCCCAAAAAGCTTCAAAAGGGTCAGGCTGGACAAAAGTTCAAAGATGCTCAGGCTGCTCAAATGGCTGCAATGAGGAAGAAGCTGGATAAAAAGAACAAGAAAGCTGCAGCCATCAGGCAGGAAAGAATTGACCACTACAACTGGTCATTAACAGGCAGTAGGCTGCCTGAGAAGATCACAGATTTAAGAATCATCCTCAAGTCCAAACCACTGGCAATGAATGTCTACAGGGGGGATGATAAAAGACATTTTGAGGTTCATGATCCCATGAAATTCACTGACTTTGGGATTACTAAACTCGATGAGCTTGGTCCAATCATTTCAAAGAAGCAAAATGCAGTGGTCAATGAGTTGATGAAATCCTTAAGCAAAAGGTATGAAAGACTGAGGGAAGCACCAACACAACTTGGAATTCAGCCATCTCTAACTACACCACAAGGATCTCAGTCTCAGCCAGCCCAAGGCAAAAGAAAAAGGGTTGAGTCTGAGCCTGAAATCAAAGTGCCAGGCCTGGACTACAACAGGGAGCTACTAGAAGGTGTGAAGTTTGTTAACTGTCTTCGCATTAAAGAGCCTGAAAGAGGACTCTTCTTTATTAATGTCTATGGAAACCCAACATTCCAAAGGTGGAGTGATATTGATCTTGCAGGGGTAGGTACAATGGCAAGTTACCTACCAGTGGCCTTTCAAATCCAAACTCCTGAAAAACATCAGGTCTGCAATGACCTGAATGCCAAGATAAGAGAGCACCCTGACAAAGAAGCACTCCTCAAGAAGAAACCAAAGCTTGAAGCACTGGGAAATCATCTCGACTGACATCATATGTTTTATGTTTTGTACTAGTAATAGGAACCATGTAATCTGATCAATAAACGATGCATGCTTTTGTAAAAATATTCAGTGTTCCTTATTATGTTCATTAGTACATTCAATGTAAGAAGAAGCCATTTGCTCACTTACACTGATCAAACACTTAGGCTATTTGTATATTCAAATAGGGGGAGACTGTTGGGTTCAGTAAATACCCAAACCCCTTGTGTCTAGGATTTGAATAGAAAATACCCCAAGTGTTTAATCCCTTAAACGTTAACAAGTCACTGAGCGCATAGTCTCTCAGTGAGCTATCTTCAGAATACTCAGTAAGAGACAAAGAAGAAGTCTCTCCACTCAGTAAGGCGGAACTTAAGGGGTGAAGACTGGGTCAAGAAGAAGATAGTGGATTCAGTGAGTGATGACAATAACTCACTGAATCCCGAAACTCCTCACCAACTACTTACCCTGAATGGCTGACTATCAGGCTCAGTGTCATCACTGACTAAATGAAAGCAGCCTTGTCACTTACCCAATATAGCCTTTGTAAACAGAGACAAAATACATCTGTATTTTATCTTCTGTAACCTGTCAGTTTGTCCTCTAGGAAAGAGTTAAATACCATACTTGTATAAATAATATAAGAGTTGGAGTGGAAGATTTTAAGCTTGTGAACTAATTGTAAAACACACACAAAAGCCATCTTTCACTCCTCCAAATACAACTCTGTCCCTGAGATAGCTCAGTGGTTCCTTGTAGTTGTGCTCAGACTTAGCCTGAGCTTAGTGAGGAGTTATTACACTTTGTCATTTCAATCCCAAGTACTATTCCGCAAGTACTTGGGTAATGTATTCATTTTGATTTGTTTCTAATAAAGAATATTATGTTGAAAATTATTCAGTGTGTTTTTACTTGCATTATTTTCAGTCATTACTCACAATTAGTTTACTTAATGCTTTAAACTGTTTTATTCGATTGTGAAAAGGGAACAACAGGATATCATATCAAACGAATCATATCGACTCAAAGCAAAGAGAATACGAATCGAATATCAAATATGGACAAGAGTCATGAGAGAAAAGAAGTGTCATTACTGAAATGACGGAATATCTGTACCTCAAAGTGTATGGACGAGAAGCACACAAAGCAAATCACATCTCCCTCTTCCCTAGATCTACAAAAAATATACTCACATATCACCAACGTATTCATTTTATAAGCTTCTTTTACTTTTATAAGTGTTTTACTTATTGGTATTCTCATTCTGTCTTTTATTTCTTTAGCGTCACATCTGGACCAGTTTTATACGAATTTATTGACCCAATAGAAGTACTACAAAAATTCTAAGAAAATTCTCAGATGTTCCGATATTAGATAGGTAATTTAACAAATTTTTGCAAATTTTATCTCAAAGCCTAAGTGTGGTTTAAAAATTCATATTTCTAGACCTGCCCAAAAAGTGAACAGGAGGTATACCCTAAAAGTTTACGTTTATTAGACCTACTTAAACACCTTGGAAAAATCCCCAAAAAATCCAGAAATTCAACAACATACGAAATATCAATCTTGTAAAAGAAGAGCTCAAAAATCCCTTTGGTTTGAAAATGAAAAATCAAAAACTACAGCTGAAATTAAGTACTCATAATTCAGCTTTGACACATGTTTTCATCAAATTCAAAAATACGACTTAAAGAACTCCAAATTCGTTCAAACCAATTTAAAAACTTAACTAAGACATAAAATAAGGTTTACAAGCAAAAATCCAGATTTTAACCTTTATGAAACTTAGTTTATAACACACCCCAAATCGCCTTATAAATCTGCCCCTATCTAGAATTCATTCTAGGCCATCACGTGTAGCATGTTTAACACATTTTATTTCAGCTAATGAACCCGTAAATTTTACCAAGGTTAGATACTAGGCTTGAAATTAACACGACCTACTCAACAAGAATCCAGACTATGAATCACCAATCTATTCCATAACACTTTTTATGATAGTTACCACATGAAAGCATAAGACTAGAACACATCTAAACTCAACCCATTCAAACCCGATTTACATACATGTACTCAAACGTTTTTCTTTGGTTTTAAAACATGTTTAATAAGCATTAATTCAGTCCTTAATCACCCCACAACTCGCACACACATAAAATACCAATCAAACGCCCATTGACTCACAATACATGAGCATAACTACGAGACATACGATTCCATGAAATCACCCATGTTTACCCATCATACACACGCCCATCTATTGGTTATTCTCTTAGGTATTTTACTGAATTCAAACATGACTTAGGACCAGGTCATTAGTTCATAAAAATCATACTATTTTCAAGGGTCGAATAGGTTAGTTTAAAACATAATTGCGCCTATACTTTGGAGTGCAAATTCAGATTATACACACGAGACTATAACCAGATTAATGTATGTTACCATTTTAGGGTTCATGTTTTCTGTTTTAAGGTCGACATGTATTAGCTTATGACTCACCACTTTTCTTTAACAATTAACATAGAGTCGATTAGGGTTTAAATGCCCAGTTTTAACACGACAAGAATAGGTTTTTTTAACACACATTTGAGAGTCATAGAATTAAGAACGATGAGGACGAAAGTTACCTTGGTCGATTAGAACAACCAGGAACACAAGGACACCACTACTCCCAGTTCGAATCATACTAACCCCCTAGCACGCCCACATGATCAACACCAACGTTTCTGTTTCCCACGAACCCTAAAAGCCTGGAAGAATTTCTTGCTGCCGTTTTAATTGATGTGATAGTCGTTCTTTAGGTTTTAGGGTTTTTAGAAAGTAAATGAAAGAATGGCTAACTACAAATCGGTTTTCACATAAATGGGGGGAGAGGGCAGATTAGATGCCGAGATTTTAGAGTGTGTAGACTATTTCTTTTTGTTTAAATTCTAATGTATCTAGACATTTTTTTATATTACAAAGTTGTCTACATTTATTTAATTAAAATTGGACCCTTAGAACTAGTTTAGGTGTTTAACTTATGTACTTAGTATAGGTTTATGCTTTCGTATTTTGTATATTCAATTTATGCGCATTTGGTATCAAGCGTTCAAAATTTTAATAAATTTTAGGAAACAGAAATTTAGGTTATTACACACTTGGTACTGGTAAAACTGGAATGAAGAGGAAAGTAAGTGGTATGCAAAACCTGAGGAGGCAACATTTGAAGAATGGTTGGATGTCAAGTTTTCTTACAAGGATGATATCACTAAAGAAACTAATTAAGAACTTTGGCTTACTAGGAATGATATGTACAAGGATGATGAGGAACTTATGGCAAAAAGTGAAAATAAGAATGTGGCATTTGATCCCTATAAAGCCACATTTGATGAAGGGTTTGAATTCACTTATCGGCACAATCAAATCATGCATAGGCAGACTAAGGAAAAGATTTGTTCCAAATGGAATGAATTATATCGAGGTGGAAAACGAGGAACATATGAAGATCTTGACTATTTGGTTAATACTTTGAGCCAAAATCTGAAGCTTATTTTTTTGATCTTGAGGAAGAAACTTACAAGTAGATGAGATGTGAATTATTTGGAATGTCATACAAAGCACCCCCAACCATCATTGTTGAAAAATATGAGGTTACAAAGCACTCAGTTAGCCTAGAGAGCAATATGTGATTATGATGAGAACTGAATTGAAAGGCATGCTCAGAACTGAAGAAAATATTCCAAAGGAATTTAAGGAAATGCTTGATTTGAAGAGCGAAGGAGTGTTGGTGACAAGACTAACATAAATCGGAAGAGATTCAAACTTAACGACTCAGAAATAACCAAAAGTGCTTACTAGGTGATAACCCAGAATGTCTTTTTCCTTTTCCTTTATTTATTTTTGTTATTGATCATTCTATGGAGTTGATACATCGTATCCAATTTCTTGGATACGGCATGTTCCACTCCTAGAACATGAATTTTGGTTTATTTCTTCGCACTTATGTTTTTGTCTTTTTAAAACTATTTTTCAGGTTCTTGTTACGACGTATTCCTGTTTTGGAATACGGCGTATTCAAGCTTTGACCAATATTTTATTTTCTATACACGCAGTTTAATACGGTGTATAAAATCTCAGGGATACAACATATGAACAATTGCATGTTTATATCACCTTGGTTGTTTTAGCCCCATCTTGACCAATACGGCGTATCCAATTAATGGATATAGCGTATTAGTCTCTAGATCTGGACACGACCTTTTTCATTTTGATTCTAATCGACTTACGCAATGAAATTAGTTTTTGTATTTCTTTTAGTGTGTTTACAGGTTTAATGAAGAATGCAAAGGTGATGGATATATATTTTCTGACAGTCTACGTACTGTTGTGGCAGATCCTGCCAATGACTTGCAGTCGAGCTTGTTCACATTTTCTTGCTCATATTCTTACCATAGAGGATCATACCGAGCAATATTATGTGAGTTTTCTGTTTCTAATTCTACCCTCTTTATGTTTATGTATTCATTTGTACAATGAGGGCCTTGTACAGTGCAAGTGAAGGGAGGTAGATGGAATTAGAATTTTACTTGTCCTTTTATCTACAAAAAATGGCTAAAATATACTAAAATTTAAAAAAATTCAGATGTTTTTCATAGATCATTTAGTAGCATAACCCGCACACAATACCCTTATTTCCATTTGTGAGGATTTTAAACCTTTTTGTTTCCTTTATTTCACCTAAAATTCCACAAAATATGAGTGTACCGGTGGATTGTTGTAGACTTTAGAACTTGGCTTGGTATATCTAATAGAGACCATAATAATGAACATTGCATTAGGGAATCTTGATGTAATCGGGGGTAGTTAATAAATAAGGAAAATTATTAGGATTCACCCAAATGGCCCCATGTCGTTTGCATATGTTTTTTTATTAACTAACTACACTGGTTAGTTAATCACCCGTATAAAACCCCTTTTTACTCTCATCTTTAGAGTAAGATACCCCTAGAATAACCCGGTTGAGCCTATCTTTTCATTTATTTAACCCATTATATGTTTATTGTTTTGTTACACCTTTACATCTTAGCCTACCATGTAGATTAAAGTCTATTGGTTGGTTGCTAGTTGCTACATGTGTCCCATGTACTTGTGTTCGTGTGAGTTCTTCGTTCGATTCTTTTCTAGAGAGACATTGGTCGGAAAAATTGCACGATGTAATGGAAATGTGAAAGTATGTATTTTGAGTCATGTTTTTGTACTACTACTTTAAATATTTATTACTTCATTCAAATATCTAAGCGTTTATGATTATCACATGATTGAGTATTATTGGTGAAATAAAATAATATACCATTAGATGTCTTAGTTAACAAATAATAATAGTAAAAATAAAAAATGAGAAAAGAAAAAAAAAGAGAGAAAATTATGAGTTAGTGCATATGTTGGTACATGTGATAACATCAAATAATGACTATATTTCTTTACCTATATTTCTCATTTATCACTCATAATTATGCCTTTTATATGTAATATGATACTAAATTGCTTTTTATTTGTATAGTTGTATGATTTCGAGCGATGGAACATAAAGATGGTTATTTTGGCCAAACATTGGAAGGACGCAAGATATTGGAAATTGACTGCATTTACGACATATGTCGTGGACTTTAGTTCTAGCGCATCACATTAAAGACTGATGAATAGTATCTCTGACACGAT
The DNA here is from genome assembly GCA_910596185.1 of Chrysanthemum makinoi. Classification (NCBI taxonomy): domain Eukaryota; kingdom Viridiplantae; phylum Streptophyta; class Magnoliopsida; order Asterales; family Asteraceae; genus Chrysanthemum; species Chrysanthemum makinoi. The sequence continues at coordinate 159,772,882 of OU343223.1, read as the reverse complement.
TTACGACGGATACCAAGAAATCTAAATACGCCGCATTTATCAGTAACGTATTGACCAAGTGTTGTGAACGCCTTATGGATACAACGTAATAACCCCGATGAAGATACGCCATAACCAACATTAAAACATGAATGCATTATTTACCGAGAGTGTATGCGCCGTAACGCCTTACTTATCGTTACACCGTATACATGTCGAGCCCAACAAAACTATAAATACACTCACATTATCATTCAGGAAGGGTGCCTCTTTTTCCCAAAGTCAACTAGGGTTTGTAGAAACCACAATTTTCCTCTCAAAAGGCTGGAAATCAGAAGGAATAAGGATCAAGAATTTAACATACATCAGCCTACTTTGGTTTATTTATTTGATACTTTGAACTTGTGACCATGCTTGTTTCTTTTATTTATCAAATGTTGAGAACAAGAATTAAGGCTAGGACCTTCGTGTTAGCCTTGTTATGATATTTATTACTTCTTTAGATTAAAACTCTTGTTTATGATAATGATTTATTGGATAATTTACTTGTGTTCTAAAAGATCCTTATGTTTTGATGATATTATGAATCTTAGGTTGTGAGTATACTAGGTAGTAAGAGACTACTGAACCCTAGTATCCTCTTTTGGCTGCAGGATTATCAACCCTTAGCAGTTGTAGGAAATAATTATGGAATACCCTAAGTAGGAATAGTACGCGGAATAATTTAAGCCATACTATGAGTAGCAAATTATTTGTATATGATGAGTTTTTTGTAGATCCTTGTGATGCAGGTTTTACTGACCAGGTCTTAAATTTATAGTGTCTCGCAATACCTATGGTCTACCCTAGTACACTAACGGGTAGTGTACCCGGTCGTGTGTTGTGTAGTAAATGGTAAAGCCGAGGTCGTCCCAAGAGCTATGTGTGTTGGATTATTACTAAGTCTAATTGTCACAGAATAATAGTTGTTTCGATAGGGATTTAATTAATTAAACTACTAATGCAAAATAAAGTAAATAAAAGCAGATAAATGGTAAAGGGAAATCAAAAGAGAGAAGTGGTGCTAACCTAGTCAATCATCCTAGCTAGTTATGTCTACGTCTACTTACTTCCAATTACTTCAGGTGGGGTCAAATTTGAGAGGACAGCATTTGGTCAATTCGACCTAACCTATCAGCAAAGATGCCACCACAGGAGAAATCAGGGGCACCGTCATAAGTCCTGTTGTTCCTGGTCCCCTAAGCCAAGTCATTAAGTACCGCTACATGCTAGATTCATAATAGTGAGTGCCCGGCCGTTAGGAACTTAGACACTACACCCCCCCCCCAATTCTTAAGTTCATCCAAACGATATGTGATCAGTTGGTCAAATCGCACAAGTAGAAAGGGTCGTCAGTTGGTCATATCTTACCATTCCGTCTCAGTCCGCTCACCTAGGGTCAGTTGGTCATATCTCCTAGGCAATTGGCCTCTACCGCCATTCAAAACTACAGAACCAAGGGTGGCTACCAATGAACTATGCATGCATACACTTAGAAATAATTGTACGGAAGTAAAAGTAAACGCAAACAAAACAATTAAGGAATCATAACTAGGCTAGCACCAAAAGATACTTAGCCGCTGATATTAATCATGCAAATCAATTCAATATTCAAAGGTACGAAATACATGAATTGAAAGTAAAAGAAATATAAATCGCTAAAGCTTATCGTAATGGAGTGACTTCTCCCTTGGAAACAGCTCGTATGCTCCCAAGACCTGCCTTGAGCTTTTTCCCACGTTCTCAGAGTGTTGTGTGTTGAATGGGATGATTAGAAATGTTGGAATTCGTGGGGTATTTATAGGCCAGATCTGGGTTACGGCGTAACCAATATAGGAGTTACGCCGTAACCTTCTGTTTCTTCATAAAATGCACTAGATCTGCTGGTTACGGCGTAACCTAATGAGTGGTTACGCCGTAGTCTTCAATAAACACGGTTACTTCGTAAGTGATGCAGCAGTTACGGCGTAAGTATCAGCGGCGTGGAACCTCTTTTGACCTAATGTAGTTACGTCGTAACCTCTGAAAGGAGTTACGCCGTAACCTTCTGATAAGTTGGCATACTGGGTCACACAATAGTTACGGCGTAATGTGAGAGATGAGTTACGCCATAACTTCTTCAAAATAGCATACTGTGATAAATCTTTAGATATGTTTCCATTTCCGCGTCTCTTTAGCTCCAATGCTCGTAATTTACCTGAAAGTGGAAAACAATGGAAAACAAGCGTAAATCCATATAAATGATATAAATAACGAGCATTATCGGGGGAAATTGACACTTAATTTTCAGGACTATTTGATGTTATCAAATATCCCACCACTTGAACTCTACTTGCCTTAAAGTAGACCTTATTAGATAGATTCCTAAAAAGATATCTCCCATAACCTGGAAAATATGAGTTTACAAATCCCTTATGCTAGAATAAAACAAAGCCGAACACCTCACGAAAGGGGAACAAACACTCAATCACACAGTCATAGCATGTATTCTATCATAAGCTTGGCGGTTACACAAATCTCCACCACTAGAGTTAAGGGCTAAACAATTCTCGAAGGCAATATGGGTAGACACGACAAAGGTTAAGGGGTGACTTGTCATTACTAACATGTCACGGCGAAGTGGAAAAAATCAATGATACATGACCAAATCCATGGCCAAGACACCAAAGATTGCTCCCTGCATCACCTAGACACGCTTCATGACTAAAAGGGTAGGATAAGACATGGGATATATAATTGGTGTAAAATAAAAAACAAGCAGGTAGTCTAAATCTATAACCAAGTTATCACCACTTACCGTCCGCCCAAAGTTCAAGCTTAGAAGTCAAGAAACCGGATCATGAAATGCAACATAGATGTGTCATTAGAGGACGTCGTGATGGGCACACTACCTTTTCTCCAACTGTTGGCATAACTACCAACTACAATCTTCAAATGTGACCGAGGTGGCCTCCTCGATACTAAATCAATAAAGCTCATACTATAGTGCTTATAACATCGCACTTTACAATAATGATAATCATAACAACTTTTTTTTTTCAACATAACAATCAATACTAACATAATATCCCCCCACTTGAGATGAACAATGGGAATACGGGGGGTCTTCAATGATCTTCAGAAATGTTGTCGATGAAAGCGTGATTTCCGAACCTTTCCACTCGAACCTTGAACTTAGGCAAATGATGACTTCCCAATCACAAATAAGGACTACAGGGTAGGCTAAGGTGTATAGGTGTATGGAAACAATATACTGGGTGAACAAAATGAAAGGAATTGATCAGAAGGGTGTATCTAGGGGTATCTTGCACTAAAGATGAGTGCAACAAAAGGGTTTCACATGAGGGTCGAAAAGTCGAGGTGACTAATCGATAGACTCACAATGGTAGGCTGTTTGGGTGATAATCCTATAATACTGCCTTCTAAAACTGAAAAGTCCAAATACATCGAGCTAACTCAACATACCTCGTCTATGGTCTCGAAATGATGCAAAGGCCAAGTTCTAAAGTTTACAAGCTACCGGCACACTCATAATTTGGTGGATTTGGGGTAAAATATTGGAAACGGATAAGTCTAATCTCATCATATAATATCAAGGGTTGTATGTGCTCGGCTAAGGTCTAATCTAGTTAGGTTAAGAAAAACATGTCAAAATTTTAAAAATGGCATAATTTTTAAAAATAAACTAGAAAATGAGGCGCTAAATAAAGTTCAAGAGATAATTCTACTTCCGTCCCCCACTTGAATTGTACAAAGTCCCTTTTGTACTAGGCATTAAAATAAAGGTGAAGAGAAAGGTAGAATTAGAGCGAGAACTTCCCTGAAATTTGCTCCATAAAGAAGAAGGCCCACGAAAAATAAACGTGCCTTCGTATAAGCGTCATGAACAAACTTCAATCCCTGAAATCACAATATCGACAAGCATAATCCTAACAAGAAAAAATGAAAAACAAAAAAACAATCCTAACTCACTTTCAGTAGAATTACGGTTGCATTTAGCTTAATGCAACATTTTAAACCACTTGGTGTCCCAAGTGGACGAGTGAAGTCTCGTGAGGGTTTATAGGGAACACACCCACAAAGTTCATTTAAAAACTAATACAAGGTTACTATGTTTTAAAATGAAAGAATTAAAGCAGAGGAAAGTTACGTCGTAACTCTTTTGAGGGAGTTACACCGTAACTGGCAAAACCTGGAATGAGCTTCAAAGCGAGTAGTTATGGCGTAACCACTAAGATGGTATTATGCCGTAATAGGTGATGTGTCAAGAATTCTGCTGCTAAAAGGTTGGTTACGGCGTAATCACCAAGATGAGTTACGCCGTAACTCTGTTCAGATCAGCAACTGCAGCAGCAATTAGTTCCTCGTTTCCTGCAAAAATAGTTAGAAAACACAAAACCCAACAGAAAAGGAAATAAAATAAAAGAAAGGGATAATTCGGGTTGTCTCCCGAAAGAGCACTTTTCTTTATTTACGAGTCTTTAAGTTAGACTCGGAGCCGCGAGGCTACTATAGGGGTCTTTGGAATTCCCCGACTTCTTCCATGTCTTTCATTAAGTTGCGCCTAACCCACCCGACATTTGTGGCCGTGCGAAGATATTCTTTGGTTTCAATTTTCTGGATCTTGCAAATTTTTTCTTCAGGCCCCAAATGGTATCGCGTAAACTCAAATTTTTCGGCTATAATAGGTGGTGGCCTCTTAAATGGGATGCCAAGAAGATTGCATCTTCTTTTCTCGTGTACTTCATCATTTGGGTCAATGAAACCGTCTTCGCCTTGTAACTCGAGATAATCGAAATTATCATCGTAGGAATCGGTATCTTCAAGTTGGATGAGTATTTGCTTGCATTCTTCATTTTCTAACTTAGCCGAGCCCTTGGTGTCATCTTCAGGTTTTTTTACTAGGAACGTTGTTAGGTTGATCTTTACTCATACACCCATTCCAGATTTTCTCTTTAGTTAATGCGTCAATTTTTCCGTATTTGATTCTGACCCATTCATTGAATCCGAGATCATCTGGCCAAGGCAATTCTGCTCTTTCAGAATCATTAGTTGAAGTCCAAAGGAAGTCGTCTTCCCCAGCTCTCTCAATGTCGCTTCCTCCATCACATTCATACTCAAAAGTGTTGCAGGAAGCCCAAACTTTTCTGTCGCTGGTTTTAATTTGTTCACACCAATGATTTTGAACTCCTTCGTCAACGTCATCTTCAGAAAGAATATCATCGAGGGGCTTAATGGTTTTTCCGCGAAGAATATGTTTCTCATATTTGAGTTCCAGGTTTTCGAACAAAGCTGAATTAATTATCGCGTCCCCGAATCTTATCGAATACCAGTCACTGAATGATAGATTTCCAAAATCAACGTCGTGCCTCCCAGATTCGTGTGGGCATATCCAAACTTCGTTCTTCTCATTACCTACTCTGTTGCAATAATCACGAAAAGGATTGCACGTTGGCCAAGCGTGAGTAATCTCATCTTCCACGATGAGTAAGGGTTTGCAGTAATGCTTGATGGGTGGCCCTTCCACTTCGTTAATCGAGAACTTGGCTAACCTTTCCTCGTCGTTTAGTGTAGTTCACTTATATCTGTCATCTTTTATCCTTTCTTTATCAACACCACCATCACAGGTTTTCCGAGGATCACATGAGGCCCACAAGCTGTAACATTCTCCATCGTCAATTGCAATAGCCTTACACCAATGACTTCTCCTTTTAGGGTTGTCGTCCTTGGTGCCCGTGTCTTTGCTTGAATTATGATTACGCCGTAACTCTGAGGTGTGATTAGGGCGTAACTCACTTTCGCCATCAGTATCCGACTCATCAGAGTACTTGTTGTTATCAAAGAATAAAACCTTACATATAGTGGATTTGATCTTTTGTTCTTCGTTTCTTCTTTGTACCTCATCGCCAAGCTTTCCAATTAAAGTTTCCAAGTTTTTAAGTGATATGTCATGGGAAGAGAGGCTCTTGTTTGTATTATCTTGGAAATTTTTAAGCCATTCCTCTTGCTCCTTTTGCCTCTTTGTAGTGTCCACAAGGTACTTGTTAATAATTTCTTCCAGGTTAGATCTTCTCTCATTACGCTCATAATACGGTGGGGGTCCTCCACGAAACCCATTACAATTATCCCCGTAGAAAGGCCTATTCTCACCATATTTAGCTTCCTCGATCATATCTTCCTTGTCAAATTAAGGACAATTTTTAGTCAAATGTCCCCCACCACAGTTTTCGCACCCGACTTGGATGGCATGAACAACTTCTCTGATTTTTAGCATATCTCTACCGAGATTTTCAAGCTTATTGGTTATTGCTGCAATTCCATCAAGACTTCCGCCTTGGTTTCTCTTACTTCCTCCGTCGTGCCATTTTTGAGAGTGATCCGCCATTTTTTGAATGGCTTCATTTGCAAGAGTAGGAGTCATGTTCGGGATAGGTCCTTGATAGTCCAACATTTGCCTTGTAGTTACGTTAATTCCTTTGTAGAAAATATTGACCTTCTGCTGGTTGTTCAGATCATTGATAGGACACTTGTAAAGGAGATCGTTGTACCTATCCTAGGCTTGATACAATATTTCATCGTCTTCTTGTTTGAAATTATGGATCTCCAAAAGCTGGTTAGAAATCTTCGACGGTGGGCAATATCTTTGAATAAAGTGTTTCTTTAGTAGCGCCAAAGTATTAATCGCCCCGGCGAGAAATCTTTTGATCCATCTTCTGGCAGCTCCAGTAAGAGTCATTGGGAATACCCTTAGCATAACAGCATCATAAGACACGTCCGGAATGTTGAAAAGGCTTGTAATGTATAGGACATTTTCAACGTGCTCATATGCATCTTTGTCCCTGTTTCCTGAAAAAGGGTTAGCACGAAGCTCCCTCATAAATTGGTCTTTGATTTCGAAGCGAACATCCGCTCCAATCGCCGGTCTTACGAGACCCGACCCTTGTTCCGCTCTTGTCAACGCCAAGTATTCCTCAAGAGTGAGGTCATCGATGTTAACAACTTCCATGGTACCTGAAAACTTGAAATATGATCGTGAGAAAAGTTTAAAACGAAATTAAAGACTTAATATCAATCCTAATATAACTCCCTGGCAGCGGCGCCAAAAACTTGATGCATGTTTTACTGACCAGGTCTTAAATTTATAGTGTCTCGCAATACCTATGGTCAACCCTAGTGCACTAACGGACAGTGTACCCGGTCGTGTGTAGTGTAGTAAATGGTAAACCGAGGTCGTCCCAAGAGCTATGTGTGTTGGATTATTACTAAGTCTAATTGTCACAGAATAATAGTTGTTTCGATAGGATTTAATTAATTAAACTACTAATGCAGAGTAAAGTAAATAAAAGCAGATAAATGGTAAAGGGAAATGAATAGAGAAAAGTGGTGCTAACCTAGTCAATCATCCTAGCTAGTTATGTCTACGTCTACTTACTTCCAATTACTTCAGGTGGGGTCAAATTCGAGAGGACAACATTTGGTCAATTCGCCCTAACCTATCAGCAAAGATGCCACCACAGGAGAAATCAGGCGCACCGTCATAAGTCCTGTTGTTCCCGGTCCCCTAAGCCAAGTCATTAAGTACCGCTACATGCTAGATTCATAATAGTGAGTGCCCGGCCGTTAGGAACTTAGACACTACACCCCCCAATTCTTAAGTTCATCCAAACGATAGGTGATCAGTTGGTCAAATCGCACAAGTAGAAAGGGTCGTCAGTTGGTCATATCTTACCCTTCCGTCTCAGTCCTCTCACCTAGGGTCAGTTGGTCATATCTCCTAGGCAATTGGCCTCTACCTCCATTCAAAACTACCGAACCAAGGGTGGCTACCAATGAACTATGCATGCATACACTTAGAAATAATTGTACGGAGGGAAAAGTAAACGCAAACAAAACAATTAAGGAATCATAACTAGGCTAGCACCAAAAGGTGCTTAGCCGCTCATATTAATCATGCAAATCAATTCAATATTCAAAGGTACGAAATACATGAATTGAAAGTAAAAGAAATATAAAACGCTAATGCTTATCGTAATGTAGTGACTTCTCCCTTGGAAACAGCTCCGTATGCTCCCCAAGACCTTCCTTGAGCTTTTTCCCACGTTCTCAGAGTGTTGTGTGTGGAATGGGATGATTAGAAATGCTGGAATTCGTAGGGTATTTATAGGCCAGATCTGGGTTATGGCGTAACCAATATAGGAGTTACGCCGTAACCTTCTGTTTCTTTGTAAAATGCACTAGATCTGCTGGTTACGGCGTAACCTAATGAGTGGTTATGCCGTAGTCTTCAATAAACACGGTTATGTCGTAAGTGATGCAGCAGTTACGGCGTAAGTATCAGCGGGGTGGAACCTCTTTTAACCTAATGTAGTTACGTCGTAACCTCTGGAAGGAGTTACGCCGTAACCTTCTGATAAGTTGGCATACTGGGTCACGCAATAGTTACGGCGTATTGTGAGAGATGAGTTACGCCGTAACTTCTTCAAAATAGCATACTGTGATAAATCTTTAGATATGTTTCCATTTCCGTGTCTCTTTAGCTCCAGTGCTCGTAATTTACCTGAAAGTGGAAAACAATGGAAAACAAGCGTAAATCCATATAAATGATATAAATAACGAGCATTATCGGGGTTAATTGACACTTAATATTCAGGACTATCTGATGTTATCACCTTGCATCTTTTACGTGCATGCCAATGCTAAAACCTGTCTAGTTGAAGCATTGGGTGGGGATCCTTACTAGTGTCTATGGAACATCTCTTAGGTTAGTTGGAAGTTATAATGACTACAAAATGAGTGTGTAACTCATTTTGTATAGGTTATGGTCTCGATGATCAATTGAGCCTAATGAAATTAGATGCCTCTAATAGATTCAGTAAGTAAACATTGCACTTAAGAGTTTCAATGAGGATGTAGTATTTGGAAGACTAGGACATCACTCTTCCATTTTGATTTGTTTCAATTGTAGTTTTCTTTATAACTTTACACTTTATGATCATATGGATCTAAAACATAACGTGACGTTTTACTCCTTTCTGGTTTAGAATAGTATAGGCTTTATTCACCAATTACACTGCTCCTGAGGACGACCTTGGATTTGCTAATTATTACACTGTGTATGACCGGGTACACTGCCCATTAATATATATGTAGATCATAGGTAGTCAGAGTACTATAAACTAGGATTTTGGCACTCTTACCGGAGAGCAATTTTTAGTTGGCGAATATTAACTAGGATTTTAACTTACTTTGTGCAATCTAATTTTTAGCTTAACCTAACCATAGTAGTAATTCCTCTTATTTTTATTTTTATTCAGTAACTAACTTTCTTTTGATTGGATTTCACACAAGGAAGAATGAGCTGGATTGATTATTTTGTCGTAATGAATAATGTGGATGCAATAGGAACTAATTTAATGCCCATTCGGATTCCAAATCGTTTGATTTCCAAAAATCTGACCATCTGATTATGCCCTGCATTCTATCTCTGCTGATTAACCTTCTTAAAATGAGTAGCATATCCCTGTTGATTCCCAACAACTCCAACCACTTGTCTTCCTTGACCCATATTCAAACCCGGGTGGCAATCTACTTGTTACGAGTGTTAGATGAAATATTTTAGTTGTTGTTTTTGGGTGTAGAGAAACGCATGTTGAACGCCTTAGTCAAATAATCAAAAGCTTGCATCATAGAAACATTAGTCTCTGATTGATCATCAATGTTCTTACGTACTGGGACTTGTTGTTGAAACCGTTGTTGTGGGATTTCTACTTGTTGCATGAAGTTGTAAGTGGATGATGAGAATTGTTTTTATGTGTACACTTGAGTTGGTATGTTAGCAACAAGTGCTAATGGATCATGATTCTTGGCAAGTCGTTTTACTCTTACTTCATTTGCCTCAGCTTGGTTTTGTTTCAAGAAGTCGTACAGCTGATCATAGTTAACTTCATGCAAGTTTTTGGTTTGATGAACAATGGTGACGTATCTTCCCCATTTAGACTGTAGGTTATTCATGAACTTGATGTTGTTGACGATGTTCTTATGAGTGAGCTTATTTCATGCTAAATCATTTATGACCTTACAAAACCTGTGGTAGTATAATTCAATTGACTCTCCAAGAATAAATGTGAACTTATCAAGCTCATTCAACATCTTTTTTCCCATTTCTTGTTTCCCGATCTCTGACCCGTACATCAACCTTCTAACTCTTTTCCAGACTTCATGTGTACTCTCACAGTTGTCTACAGTTGCAAAAGTCTCTGTAGATAAATCAAGTAGGACCAGTTGCATTGCAAGATCATCACCTTCAATCTGAATGTTGTCATCTTCAGTCAATTCCTCTTATGTTTGGTCTCTATAGTAAGGTGGGACTGGAGGTGTTGCATTGGGATCACCAGGGTCTCTAACTTGTCATGGCTTAAAGGGTCCTTCCAAAACGGATTTCACAAGAAGATTTCCATTTGGTTTTCTCTTAAGATATCGAATCATAAGACTTAACCAATGGAAGTATCCACCTTTGGTTAACATGGAGAACGGTTTTCAGCACTGGCTACATAGATATCTTGTTGAGTTGCCATTGTTGATAGGTGAAATTATGATTTTTGATCAATGATGTGATATTGGTTTGTGAAGTTCTTGGTTAATTAAGAGTTCTTGACTTTTTTGGAAAATTTCTCGATGAAATAAAATTTTCTGATGGTATATAATTTCTTATAAAAGTTAAAAGTTCTCGATGGTTTTAGATTTTTCGATAATTTTAATTTCAAGTTGTTAGGTTCCTTTTCCAAAAAAAGTTCAAATTTCTCGATAGTTCAAAGTTCTGGTAATGGTAAAATTTCTCGTAAGGTTCATATTTATTGTAGGGTGAAAGTTCTCGTAGGTTTAAATTTACTAGTAGCTGACTAAAAGTTGTCGATATTGACATTTTCTAGACGTTAAGGTCCTTGCCTAAAAAGTCTCAAATTACTCGGTAATCTTAAAAAGTTCTAGGAAGAAAAGTACTCGATGCCATGTCTCTTAGATAATGGAAGTCCAATTACACTTAAAAAGTTCTCGATGACACATCATATTTCTTGTAATAAAATTTCTCTTAAGAAAACTTCTCGATACCACGTCACCTAGTTAGTGAAATTTCAACTATAGTCTAAAGTTGTAAGAGATTGGTTCTCATAAACACACAAGAACACAAGTATATGGATCGAATAGTATGAGTTCTAGAGAGAGAAAGTTAGAGTTGGGAACTTGTAGAGAGAGAAATGAAAGTAATAAGATTGAAAGCTCCAACCCTATACCTTGGAGGGTAGAGGGTATTTATAGTTCTTACAAAACGCCTTCTGTCGGGCTGTGGATCGGGTGTAATGTGGGCAAAGACCCGTCCGTCCTCCACGGTGTTACTTAACTAACTAATAAACGTTTAAGACTAGAACTTTCTAATGCTAACAAATACTCTGGGTGACCGAGTCTTTAACTTGGATTTACTAAATCCTAAAAATCTCCCTCTAAGGGAGGTTACCCCATAAAATACATTCTGAATTCTAGCATTCCATTACATGTCTTTGTCCTTGTAGCTCGTAGTCTTTGATTCTTCAAAGTCCGCAAACTTTGTACTTCAAGTAGTGATCTTAGGATGTTCCTTGACTTTGTGATCTTGAGCTTTCTTCGAGATCATCAGCTATAGTAAATCTCGATTTCATCCTTCGTTGTATCACCTCCATGTGATGTTGTGACTTTTGGACCGACATGCTCACACAATTCCGGATCATGATATTTTGCATCAGATTTGCAGTAGCATTGTTGTATGTCTTTTTAGTATCATGATTTCTTTGATTTGGAGTGTGTAGTGTGAGCATATGGTTATGAATTGGCGTTTTAATTTCCATCAACTGCAGCCGTCAGGTGTTTCTACAAACAACAGTTAGCAATAAAACACACGAAAGTGTCTTTGTTCACTTTCGTTGAATAGGGTTGCAAGAACTACGGTTCCCCGTTGATCAGTATATATACTGCTTGTGATCAGGTAGAATTTCGAAGAATCTCCTTGACAAGGTTTCGCAGCTTATACTAGCCATTGATGAGTGGCATTTTACTCATCATTTTAAGCCCGTAAAACCCAAAAAAATGTCTAAAAACACTTAAATATACCCATTTATATTGCAGATATCATTGGAATGTGTTTTTATGTATTTCAGGTAAAAGGATCGAAAACAGGGCAAAAATGGAATAAAATAAGCTCGGAATGGAAAATGTGCATTGAAGACGGAGCCGAAAGTGAGTTTCTACGTTCTTTGTCAATTTAAGATGCGGACACGTTTTTGGAAGTGAGCTTGGGAAAACGGACTCAAAACCATAATCTAAACCCTAAATTACCATTTTACCCTAACCTAAACCCTAAAATTACCATTTTACCCTTTTAAAAGCCTTTTTAAATTAAACCTAAACATTTTTATTAAAAACCATTTTTTTATGCAGAAAACGTTTTTTTTTTCAAAACCATTTTGAAAACCTTTTTTTTAAAAACCCTTTTTAAAAAAATAACTAATACCTAAATACTTTTATACTAAACTTTTTTTTACTTAACCATAACCACATTTAAACCCATTCCAATCCATGTGAACCCTTCCAAACCAATTGAACCCCCAACCACCTTGAACCCTTGCCTTTTAACCCATAAACCCTTACCACCCAAACACCTTACCCGTTTTTTATTTTTATTTTTACCCATATTTCTACCCAGTCAAAACCCAAGTCAAACCCATGAACCATTAAACACTTTGCCCGCCAAATTTCCCTCCCCCTCTCCCCATCACTCTCAACCCAACTGTGCTACAGGACAAACTCATTCACATGCTTCCTTCCAGCTTGGCAATCTAAGTGCTTTTATAAGGATCAAAATTCCATCCATAGGCTGAGAATGCAAGCTTTGGGGCCAAGACAACATCAAAGGCTGTGATGATTTTGAAGAAGCTCAGGACTCTCTCTCCACTCACACAAGAAGCACATCAGGAATAAGACAACAAAGAAGACCCCTAGACTAGTTTTTAGTATAAATAAGAAGCTTTGTTATGCTTAAAAATTTGTCTAGAATTTTGTTCTAGTCCATGCTTTAAATTCTTGTCTTACATGTACTATTTTAATTTAAGTTTAATTTAAATTTCCAGCAATGTAATTTCTTTAAGTATCAATAAAAGTTCAAGTTACTTCAGTTTTATATGCTGCCTTTTTAGTTTAAGATTCAAGAATTGCAAATTAGTCAAGTCTTGTTTTAAAACCTCTTTTTGTTATAAGAAGTTAGGTTTTAATCTAAAACTTTTTAGTTTATGCTAAGTTTCAAAATAGTTTTTACAAAACTGCCCATAAGGGGTGTTTGGGATTGCAGATTGTTATGGGTCAAACTCAATTTTGACCCATTTTAACTTTCAAAATTTAGTTTCTTTTTTATTCAAATCAGTTACAAGTAATGAACATCAGGGTACAAACCACTTGCTTAGGTCAAGTTTATAAAACATTTCTGTGTACAAAATCATTTCAAGAACAGCAGACAGCATAGCAGCAAGTCTGTTGTTCTTGAGTTTTTTTTAGCTAATCCCATTGTTCAAAATTTTTAGAAATTTTTTTTATGGTTCTTTGAATATCACATTTAACCTGTTTTAGGTTTGTTTCAAGTAGTGTTAGCTTTTCCTAGCTTAAAGTTCCTTAAATGTACCCACATCTGTCCCATTTGCAATATGATCTTAGAACATATCTGCCCCAATAGGCCCCTTGTGCGGCTTCTTTTTAAGCTGTTAAACAGCTCCCCATTATCTCCAAATTAGTTTTTTAGGATCCTCATTGTGCCTATTTCATCTATTTTAGCTTGTTTGGGGTTTGGAGAATGTTTGATGGCTTATTTTTAAGCAAGAAGTCCCCCAATTAGCCTGTCATAACTGCAGTAGTGCAGCAGCACCATTATGAGTTTTTTTAGCTTATCAGTGTTCCTTTTTGCTTATTTAGGCTAAATTTAGTGCTTTTTAGTTATTTAGGTTAGATTTGCTAGTTATCCGGCTTATTTTGTGTTAATGGTTGCTTATTTGCTCCTTGTAGCTTTAGGTTTCATTTAGTATAGCTTTTTTCAAAACTGCTTATTGGCCTCTATTTTCTATTCACTCTTTGTCTTTTTAGCTTATTTCGATTCTTATATGTGCATGCCTCAGCTTATTCCCTTTTAGAAGTGCTTAATCTAAGCCATTTGTAGCTTAAAATCTGTTAAAGGTGTGTTTGGCTAATTTGTGTAATCTGCTCATATAATAAGATGTTCACAGCTTATTTTAAGCTTTTGAAAAGTTTTGATTTTGCAAAAAGTTATTGCTTTAATCTTGTAATCAAGTTTTAAAAGTAAAATTTCAAAAAAAAAAATAATAATTCCAAAATGTGTTAAAACCAGGGGTCGAACCCTGGTCTCTACACTAAAGCACACAACACACAACCACAACCACATAACCATCTGCGCTTGAGACATGTCTCAGTCCTTTCTCGCACATTTAATTATTTAAAGACCACTTTGGCAGTTTAGCTTATTTCATTTAGAGCTTTTTTAACAGCTTATTCCTAAAAGCAATTCAACCTTTTTTACTATTCTTACCTAGAGTTTAATTCAACGTACTTTCTGTGATTTTTTCAGATTTTCCCAATTCCTTTTAGTATTTTTTTTTATAATTTAATTAGAGTAATTTAGTTTTTAATTCATAAAAAATAATTTAAAAGTCAAAAAAATACCCGGCTTTTTTCTAAAAAAATCATTTTTAATTATTTAGGACGTAGGAAAAACAGTTTTGCACCCATAAGCTTTAAATTGCTATATTTTCACTTTTGGGGCTCGAGACGCTCCCGGTTTTGCCCGTTTTTGAGTTTTAGTGCAATAGGCCTTAATTTATCATCGTTTTCTTGTTTCTTATGTTTATTAGTTGTTAATTTAGTTATTTGCTTTGTTTGCATGCCTTATTTACTTTCCCGTGCTTTAAAATTTAGAAAACCAAAATAAAAACCTCAAACGTAACCGTCAATTCACTCCTCGTTGGGACACGACCCGGGTAATCACTTGCCCGGTATCACATATCGTATATTTGCGGATTTTGCGTATTGACTTTTTTCCTAAAGGGTTAATTCGTCGATTCGCGTGTATATCGTGTATTTGGTATTTTTATATATACAAATTCGAATATCAAATTTGGCGCCGCTGCCGGGAGGTTGTGTTGCGACAATAGGTTTGACGATTAGTTGAAGATCCTTTCTCGTGAAGTTATTTGCTTTCCAAAAACCCTAAAACAAAAAAATATTTTCCTTTTCTTTTTGTATATTATATATAAAAGTTAAAAAACCCAAAAACATTTTGCTTTTTATTGTGATTAATAAAAGACATCAATCATATAACACTCTGAACTTGAGTGTTATCATAATAAGTTCCTAAACAAAAGATTTAAAACTTGCCTTTGTGTCACTTGCGAAAATACGCTTGTGATTATTGGTTTAAGTTCTTTGTGTTTTCGATTCGGTATCATTTTAATTGATTGGTTTTTAGTGCATGTGCACTTGTTTTCAAAAATATTTTATAAAAATCCAAAAATACTCTTCGTTATCCTCATAACCGTTTAATTCTCTCTTCTCAACCTTCTTATGTTTAATTCCTATGACGACGCTCGATTACCGCTATTGTTTTCATTGTAAAAGCCGTATGGAAGATGATCATGTAGGATATAGGATTTCACAAACACACTAAACCATAATCATATGAGGCGTATAAGTTATTTAGAGAGAGAAACCTCTTTTTGTTATAAGAAGTTAGGTTTTAATCTAAAACTTTTTAGTTTATGCTAAGTTTCAAAATAGTTTTTACAAAACTGCCCATAAGGGGTGTTTGGGATTGCAGATTGTTATGGGTCAAACTCAATTTTGACCCATTTTAACTTTCAAAATTTAGTTTCTTTTTTATTCAAATCAGTTACAAGTAATGAACATCAGGGTACAAACCACTTTCTTAGGTCAAGTTTATAAAACATTTCTGTGTACAAAATCATTTCAAGAACAGCAGACAGCATAGCAACAATTCTGTTGTTCTTGAGTTTTTTTTAGCTAATCCCATTATTTCAAAATTTTTAGAAAATGGTTTTTATGCTTCTTTGAATATCACATTTAACCTGTTTTAGGTTTGTTTCAAGTAGTGTTAGCTTTTCCTAGCTTAAAGTTCCTTAAATGTACCCACATCTGTCCCATTTGCAATATGATCTTAGAACATATCTGCCCCAATAGGCCCCTTGTGCAGCTTCTTTTTAAGCTGTTAAACAGCTCCCCATTAGCTCCAAATTAGTTTTTTAGGATCCTCATTGTGCCAATTTCATCTGTTTTAGCTTGTTTGGGGTTTGGAGAATGTTTGATGGCTTATTTTTAAGCAAGAAGTCCCCCATTTAGCCTGTCATAACTGCAGTAGTGCAGCAGCACCATTAGGAGTTTTTTTTAGCTTATCAGTGTTCCTTTTTGATTATTTAGGCTAAATTTAGTGCTTTTTAGTTATTTAGGTTAGATTTGCTTGTTATCCAACTTATTTAGTGTTAATGGTTGCTTATTTGCTCCTTGTAGCTTTAGGTTTCATTTAGTATAGCTTTTTTCAAAACTGCTTATTGGCCACTATTTTCTATTCACTCTTTGTCTTTTTAGCTTATTTCGATTCTTATATGTGCACGCCTCAGCTTATTCCCTTTTAGAAGTGCTTAATCTAAGCCATTTGTAGCTTAAAATCTGTTAAAGGTGTGTTTGGCTAATTTGTGTAATCTGCTCATATAATAAGCTGTTCACAGCTTATTTTAAGCTTTTGAAAAGTTTTGATTTTGCAAAAAGTTATTGCTTTAATCTTGTAATCAAATTTTAAAAGTAAAATTTCAAAAAAAAAATAATAATTCCAAAATGTGTTAAAACCAGGGGTCGGACCCTGGTCTCTACACTAAAGCACACAACACACAACCACAACCACATAACCATCTGCCCTTGAGACATGTCTCAGTCCTTTCTCGCACATTTAATTATTTAAAGACCACTTTGGCAGCTTAGCTTATTTCATTTTGAGCTTTTTTAACAGCTTATTCCTAAAAGCAATTCAACCTTTTTTACTTTTCTTACCTAGAGTTTAATTCAACGTACTTTCTGTGATTTTTTCAGATTTTCCCAATTACTTTCAGTATTTTTTTATAATTTAATTAGAGTAATTTAGTTTTTAATTCATAAAAAATAATTTAAAAGTCAAAAAAATACCCGGCTTTGTTCTAAAAAATCATTTTTAGTCTTTTAGGACGTAGGAAAAATAGTTTTGCACCCATAAGCTTTAAATTGCAAAATTTTCACTTTTGGGGCTCGAAACGCTCCCGGTTTTGCCCGTTTTTGAGTTTTAGTGCAATAGGCCTTAATTTATCATCGTTTTCTTGTTTCTTATGTTTATTAGTTGTTAATTTAGTTATTTTCTTTGTTTACATGCCTTATTTACTTTCCCGTGCTTTAAAATTTAGAAAACCAAAACAAAAACCTCAAACGTAACCGTCAATTCACTCCTCGTTGGGACACGACCCGGGTAATCACTTGCCCGGTATCACATATCGTATATTTGTGGGTTTTGCGTATTGACCTTTTTCCTAAAGGGTTAATTCGTCGATTCGCGTGTATATCGTGTATTTGGTATTTTTATATATACAAATTCGAATATCAAATTTGGTGCCGCTGCCGGGGAGGTTGTGTTGTGACAATAGGTTTGACGATTAGTTGAAGATCCTTTCTCGTGAAGTTATTTGCTTTCCAAAAACCCTAAAACACAAAAATATTTTCCTTTTCTTTTTGTATATTATATATAAAAGTTAAAAAACCCAAAAACATTTTACTTTTTATTGTGATTAATAAAAGACATCAATCATATAACACTCTGAACTTGAGTGTTATCATAATAAGTTCCTAAACAAAAGATTTAAAACTTGCCTTTGTGTCACTTGCGAAAATACGCTTGTGATTATTGGTTTAAGTTCTTTGTTATTTCGAGTCGGTATCATTTTAATTGATTGGTTTTTAGTGCACGTGCACTCGTTTTCAAAAATATTTTATAAAAATCCAAAAATACTCTTCGTTATCCTCATAACCGTTTAATTCTCTCTTCTCAACCTTCTTATGTTTAATTCCTATGACGACGCTCGATTACCGCTATTGTTTTCATTGTAAAAGCCGTATGGAAGATGATCATGTAGGATATAGGATTTCACAAACACACTAAACCATAATCATATGAGGCGTATAAGTTGTTTAGAGAGAGAAACCTCTTTTTCTTATAAGAAGTTAGGTTTTAATCTAAAACTTTTTAGTTTATGCGAAGTTTCAAAATAGTTTTTACAAAACTGCCCATAAGGGGTGTTTGGGATTGCAGATTGTTATGGGTCAAACTCAATTTTGACCCATTTTAACTTTCAAAATTTAGTTTCTTTTTTATTCAAATCAGTTACAAGTAATGAACATCAGGGTACAAACCACTTGCTTAGGTCAAGTTTATAAAACTTTTCTGTGTACAAAATCATTTCAAGAACAGCAGACAGCATAGCAGCAAGTCTGTTGTTCTTGAGTTTTTTTTAGCTAATCCCATTGTTCAAAATTTTTAGAAAATGGTTTTTATGGTTCTTTGAATATCACATTTAACCTGTTTCAGGTTTGTTTCAAGTAGTGTTAGCTTTTCCTAGCTTAAAGTTCCTTAAATGTACCCACATCTGTCCCATTTGCAATATGATCTTATAACATATCTGCCCCAATAGGCCCCTTGTGCAGCTTCTTTTTAAGCTGTTAAACAGCTCCCCATTAGCTCCAAATTAGTTTTTTAGGATCCTCATTGTGCCTATTTCATCTGTTTTAGCTTGTTTGGGGTTTGGAGAATGTTTGATGGCTTATTTTTAAGCAAGAAGTCCCCCATTTAGCCTGTCATAACTGCAGTAGTGCAGCAGCACCATTAGGAGTTTTTTTTAGCTTATCAGTGTTCCTTTTTGATTATTTAGGCTAAATTTAGTGCTTTTTAGTTATTTAGGTTAGATTTGCTTGTTATCCAACTTATTTAGTGTTAATGGTTGCTTATTTGCTCCTTGTAGCTTTAGGTTTCATTTAGTATAGCTTTTTTCAAAACTGTTTATTGGCCTCTTTTTTCTATTCACTCTTTGTCTTTTTAGCTTATTTCGATTCTTATATGTGCATGCCTCAGCTTATTCCCTATTAGAAGTGCTTAATCTAAGCCATTTGTAGCTTAAAATCTGTTAAAGGTGTGTTTGGCTAATTTGTGTAATCTGCTCATATAATAAGCTGTTCACAGCTTATTTTAAGCTTTTGAAAAGTTTTGATTTTGCAAAAAGTTATTGCTTTAATCTTGTAGTCAAATTTTAAAAGTAAAATTTCAAAAAAAAAAATAATAATTCCAAAATGTGTTAAAACCAAGGGTCGAACCCTGGTCTCTACACTAAAGCACACAACACACAACCACATAACCATCTGCGCTTGAGACATGTCTCAGTCCTTTCTCGCACATTTAATTATTTAAAGACCACTTTGGCAGCTTAGCTTATTTCATTTTGAGCTTTTTTAACAGCTTATTCCTAAAAGCAATTCAACCTTTTTTACTTTTCTTACATAGAGTTTAATTCAACGTACTTTCTGTGATTTTTTCAGATTTTCCCAATTACTTTCAGTATTTTTTTATAATTTAATTAGAGTAATTTAGTTTTTAATTCATAAAAAATAATTTAAAAGTCAAAAAAATACCCGGCTTTGTTCTAAAAAATCATTTTTAGTCTTTTAGGACGTAGGAAAAATAGTTTTGCACCCATAAGCTTTAAATTGCAAAATTTTCACTTTTGGGGCTCGAGACGCTCCCGGTTTTGCCCGTTTTTGAGTTTTAGTGCAATAGGCCTTAATTTATCATCGTTTTCTTGTTTCTTATGTTTATTAGTTGTTAATTTAGTTATTTGCTTTGTTTACATGCCTTATTTACTTTCCCGTGCTTTAAAATTTAGAAAACCAAAACAAAAACCTCAAACGTAACCGTCAATTCACTCCTCGTTGGGACACGACCCGGGTAATCAATTGCCCGGTATCACATATCGTATATTTGCGGGTTTTTCGTATTGACCTTTTTCCTAAAGGGTTAATTCGTCAATTCGCGCGTATATCGTGTATTTGGTATTTTTATATATACAAATTCGCATATCAAATTTGGCGCCGCTGCCGGGGAGGTTGTGTTGTGACAATAGGTTTGACGATTAGTTGAAGATCCTTTCTCGTGAAGTTATTTGCTTTCCAAAAACCCTAAAACACAAAAATATTTTCCTTTTCTTTTTGTATATTATATATAAAAGTTAAAAAACCCAAAAACATTTTGCTTTTTATTGTGATTAATAAAAGACATCAATCATATAACACTCTGAACTTGAGTGTTATCATAATAAGTTCCTAAATAAAAGATTCAAAACTTGCCTTTGTGTCACTTGCGAAAATACGCTTGTGATTACTGGTTTAAGTTCTTTGTGTTTTAGATTCGGTATCATTTTAATTGATTGGTTTTTAGTGCATGTGCACTCGTTTTCAAAAATATTTTATAAAAACCCAAAAATACTCTTCGTTATCCTCATAACCGTTTAATTCTCTCTTCTCAACCTTCTTATGTTTAATTCTTATAACGACGCTCGATTACCGTTATTGTTTTCATTGTAAAAGCCGTATGGAGGATGATCATGTAGGATATAGGATTTCACAAACACACTAAACCATAATCATATGAGGCGTATAAGTTGTTTAGAGAGAGAAAGTTCTAGAGAGATAAAGGGAAGAGAGTTGGGAACTATGTGAAACAAAGAAAAAAGGTATTGAAGCTCCAACCCTCTACCTTGGGAGGTAGAGGGTATTTATAGTGTCTTATAAATAAACGCCACCTACGGGCTGTGGATCAGGCATACAGTGGGTAAAGACTCGTCCGTCCTCCACGGTGTTACTTAACAAACTACTTACTAACATATTATGACTACGACTACGAGCTTTCTATCACGTACATATACTTGAGGTGACCGACTCTTTAACGACTGAATTTTCTAATTCCTAACAATCTCCTCCTAAGGGAGGTCACCTCAATTTACAATGAATACAAACATATATTACATTAGTGATGTGTTACGTGTAGTGCAAGTTTTAAAATTTATAAACACGATTTAACCATCTAATTCTATTAACACATACGAGCAAGTATACTCGTCCGTGATAGCAAAGTTGGGTAAGTCGAGATCGTCCCAAGGGATTTTGTGTTCGAAATTGTTTTGATGAAAAGATTCAAACAAGAAAGCTTGTCAAGGCTTCCTCAAATAGTGATGTTTATAGTGAAATTCAATAATAAGAAATATATATACTTGTGTGTAGTCTAGAATCAATCACAATTAGTATTCATGAAGGCTTGGTGTAAACTCTTGATGTGATGCACAAATCATAAGAAAATGATCCCCAACCATGGTATATGTTTGTAAAAATCATTCTAAGAACAAAAACATATAGGAATAAAACACAAGAGAAATCCTTTCGGTCCTTTTTCTTAAAACATGTTTTATCAAAAAATCAAACCAAGACTAGTATTTTTCCAACAAACTCATTTAAACAAGATCATATATACATGCATCACATATGAGAACACTAATATGATTAACTACATCCCAACACACAAGTATATCCCAAAACTACTCCATGATAATAATAACTAAACACAATTCATAACAAAGTAATTCCAATAATTCAAGAGAATAGAAATCCATAACAAAGTTCATAGAATACCTAAACTTTTGCGATTACAAGAATTAGAATTCGTGGATTGTAGCAACCACGCGCCTCCAATCACCTAGATTCACCGTATAACTCCAAATTACCAAAACTATGGATGAGAGTTGTTCCCTCCTTGCTCTGGATGTTTTTCAAGTAAAGACTAAGGTTTTGGGCTGAATAATATGGTTGGTATTAGTTTTGAAGTAAACTAATAAACTTTTTGTCGTGTCACACCTAGTAAACTAGGACTAGGTTCATTATATAGCCAAATATGCTTGCTCAACTGGCCAAAAACGTTCCCAAATAGTTAATATCAAGAAATGATCGGCCTCCAATGATTATGGGGAGTTAAGGCAACAATAAATGCAACTTTGTGTAACTGCAGCTCATGCAACCGGATCGGTTGCACTGGCAACCGGATCAGTTGCGATTTGACCATTTGCCCAGCCGGATCCGGTTACGGGTCACGACCAAACGGCTGGGTGTTGCTCTTTTGACTTTTGTTGACCTTCTTGTTTATACGCTTCATTCTTTGCTCTCGCTGATGATTTCCAAGGCAAAACTTGATCTTTCCTTGTTGTAGATACTTAGAAATCATTGTACTTCCCAATCATTGAATCCAAAAGCTTCCTTGCTCGACTTCCTTCTTCGAGAATCTTCCAAATGTGCATAAAAACTTCATTTCTTCATCATTCGTGATACCTGGCTACATATACATACACAATACGCATCTTTTGCACTTTTGCAACAGTTATGAGTAAATATAGCCGATTATCATGCACAAAACCAACAATAACGCTACTAAAAACATGTTCATTTTAGGCGTTATCAAATTCCCCCGCACTTAAGCTCTACTCGCCCTCGAGTAGGTCTAACATTTGCAAAGATTGATTTCAATGGTCTTGACACCATGGTTCCAAAAAAATGTAACAATCATCCCAAAAGAGATAATCATTAGTTTACTTTTAATATGTGAAAACTTTTAAAAATGAACCAAACACTTTAGATAACATAACTAGAACACCTCATGAATGATTTTAAGAATTCACTCAACACTCACATATTGGTGGGTATATGTAAATCACTCAATGCCTAGTCATGATCAATGCTTTTTACCATAAGCTTGTACAACTATCAAAACAAAGAAAATAAATTCATCAAAGAGGGCTTTTATTCAGGTTATATCATTAAGGCTAAGGGTTCAAAAAAGGTATGGACAAGGCATGGGATGGTTTATGAAATTGGTGTTAAAAGAAAATAAAGTCAAGTCTAAACCTCCATGTTGCTAGCCATTATACAAACCACAATCCCGTAAATGATTATTTCACCTCTTCAAATATCGATCTCCGCAACTATGTATAACTCAATTTAGCTCATTGGCTATAACCATTTTTTTATTTTTTTATTTTTTTAACATCATAACAAAGTTCCCCCACACTTAGTGTAAGCATACACCACAAAAAAATCGAGAAAGACGTCTCTTTCATCTATGTTGGAGAATAGTACACACTATAAACAAAGTGTAGCTTCTTCATAATCATCAAAAACATTCCAACATTCCAAACAACTAGCAACAAACCAATAGACATGACAAGGGTTGGCTAAAGTTTAAAGTGTAAAATCTTTTTGTAATTTTCTGGATTTTAACAAATGAAAAGATAGGCTCAGAGAGTGTAACTAAGGGTATCTAGTGCTAAAGATGAGCACTAACAAATGGGTCTATATAAAGGTGGTTAACTAACCGATGTGGTTAGCTAATATATCATTAGATGTAAACGGAAGGCCATTTGGGTAAAATCCTACGATGCCTCTTATCACTTGAACAAATTTATATCACTCGAGAGTGATTTTAACCGTAATGCATAACTAGTACAAGTTCTAGAATCGACATAATGACCGGCACACTCATAGCAAATATAAAACAAAAGATGTGTTTTATACAAAAAGAAACCTCACAATTGCGTGGAAAAAGGCTATAATGCTTGCTAGAAAATGCTATCGAATCCAAAATGAATTACTTCCGTAATTTGGTTCAAATCCAAAAATTTTCAAAAACCTCATTTTACCATTGAAATTCCCAAGTTATTTTTTTAATATTTATCAATAATGTGTGAAAACAACTAGACCATCAAGGGCGAATTCCTTCTAATCACTTGCATCCAAAAGTTATCTAAAAATTAAAAATTCGTATCATTTTTCCTATTTTCTTCCCTCCCCCATACTTAAGTTTTGCATTGTCCTCAATGTAATAAAATGAACTTCAAAGTAAAGAAAATGGGAAAAAGAAATAGTTAAAAAATACCACGGGATAGAATATGCAACACGCACATTGGGTCATAAGAAAGCATGTGAGTTATCCAACTCCAAATATTTAACCATCAATAAGCTTCCGACACATCAATTCTGCAAACAAAAACTGAAACATACAATACACAAAACAAAACAATCCAAATGCTACTAAAAACAAAATAAAACCAAACAAAATATGTTAACCATCCTAAAGAAATAGTTAAAGAGATAGAAATAATATTGTTTAACACATCATAACCATTGTCTTTGAAACCACAAATCACGAATGATCCACGATCACTCATCGTCCTCGCTCATCTCGTCCCCTTCTTCATCATCATACTCATCATCATCATCACTTTCGGTTACATAGTTTTCGTCCACAATCTCCGAACGAACTCTCCTCTTCTTCTTCTTTCCTCCAACTCCTGATGACGATCCTCCAACCTCAGGTAATCGACCATATGCGGGCACTGGATCAGGAAATGGTGCGTACCCAGGATATGGAGACGGATAAGGTCCGGATAAGAAGTGTAGGGGAAAGGATATGGTGGAACATTGGGTGGATTGTAGGGTGGTAACTCATAATTGGCCTCACGAGCCATGTGTTAAAAGATAGGCATTGAATAATCATTGATGTAGTTGTTTCTCAACATCATCGAGTCTCTCCACACATCCCTACATTGAATCTCATCTAAATGTTGGTTCCACTCTCCCCAACCTGAATCAAAACTACTGGACGTACCCGCTTGCACGTTCCCCATTGGTATACTTTCCTGCTGCTGTGGTGGTTGTTGTTGTTATTGTTGTTGTTGTTGTTGAGGTTTAACCCATAACCCCAAGGTTTTCAATCTCCTATTCAAAGCATTCCCAAAACCAGTTGCACTCCACATCTCACTATACATTGGCTCTCCACACTTAGCCAACTCCTCATCAACATAATACCCAAGATTCTTTGCTAAACTTGTCACAAAATGTCCTCCACAAATGTTGCTATTGCTCTTGATTCCCGGGGCCCTCCTAGACAAATACTCGACTATCTGCCAAATCGCATTACCGTCCTTAGTTTCCTCCAGTAACATCATAACCCATAAGTCCGGTTTCTGACATTTGTCCCTACTTCCAAACCTATTAAACGGCCCAGTCACTATCAATTTATGAAGTATCCTCATTAATGGATTCCTGATGGTCGTGGCATTCCTCCTAGTGCAAGAAGGATCTCCCACTCGATTCCAATAGGTGGGTACACTAGGAAAGTCTTTTTCAAACCTCTGAAGCCTCGAAAAGTGAGCTTCAAATAACCGATGATTAACCTCATGTGGCTCATACAAACCAAGAGCCACGCCAAAAGCCGGCAAAGTGTAAGCATGATCCCTTCCACAAAGCCTAAATCAAACAAAAACTTCCTCCATCAAGCTCTGAACATTCACCTTTCTTTCAAAATACATAGTTGAAAAGAACTCCATACACCATTCTCGATAGACCTCTTCATTGATGCTAAATGCTCTTTCCCATGATAAATCATCGAACGAATCCCCATCCGCTGGATACACATAAGATGTCCGCATCATTCTTCTCAACTCCTCTTCACAATCACACTCCGCAAACAAATCCCAATCAATCACCCTTGGAACCAAACATGTCCTATTTTGTAATTTCGATAACCTTTCCCGGAAAGCATGCTTCTCCTCGTCAGTGAGATCTTTTAACTTTAAGTTGGCATTTGCTTCCGTCTTCAAGCTATACTTTACTTTCTTCTTCTCGTTCCTTTGACAAAACTTTGTAACAATCGGGTTCATTGGAACTGGCCTCGAGCTTGAGCTACCTACAACAATTCTCTGTAGAAATCATAAATATAAGACAATATAAGAGTGTTAGAACAAACGGGAAGGTTCATGGAACCCTCTAAGGTCCACTTCAAAATTTCAAAAATTTCCAACACAGAACCTGTAACCGGATTCGGTTGCAGAGCAGCCGAATCAGTTACTATTTTTGACAAATCCAACCGGTCGGTTGCGTTGCGCAACCGGATCGGTTATACAAACTGCATAAGGCTTTTGCCTTTTAAAACATTACCCACTCGAATTTCTAAGTCCAATCCACTCCTAGACTGCATTCTAACATCCTCAACGATTTCTACATCCTTGAATTACTCTAAATTCGCTTCTCAAACCTCAAATCATCACACATTCATCATCTTAGAACTCAACTTAATAAGACCTATATTCTTCAATCATTAGTTCTAATCAATAATGTGGCATCTATTACTCATAAAAACACATCATCTACCATTAGGAATCACCAATTGCAACTTATCTTGATTCACAAGCACAACCTAATCAAATCCGAAAATTCAATTAGCTAATACTCAATCCATGTTGAATCAATCAATACATTTCTTTTTGCAATGCATTCCTATATCAATTACCCATTTAATCCAAAAATATAACAACTTAATTGAATTATAACAAAACCCCCAAATTGGTGACCTAATATGCAATTCAAATCAAATGCTCTAATTAAACCTCAATTGAGTTAATTGAATGTAGATGCTTACTTGTTTGGGTGCCATGATGTTCTCCTACAACTTAAACAACCTTCAATTAGCTTCTCCTGGACGAATTTTTGCAAAACTTAGCTGGAGAATTAGTGTGTGTGTGTGTTTTTCTGGAAAAGTGAATTTTTGGTATGTATACTTGTATGCAAACGGTTCAGTCATGGACACAACTGTTTCGGTATGCATTTTGCCAAATTTTGCATTTTTTCATGTTACTTAGGCATTAACCTTCCAAGCAACAAATTTTTTTACTCAAAAATCCTTTTAAAGATGCACACAACATTCATCCACCATTTGGAAATTTCAACAATCATCCAATCTTAAAAACACAATTCATCATACTAATGAACTAAACCAAAACTCAACTAAAAACTCATAGTCATAATGCATTAACCAAATTACCTCAATCATAAAAATAAAAATATAATGAGAAACAAAAAATCCTAAATGCATCAAATAAAAAAGAAATAGTTCATGAAATTCAAGCAAATAATTGCTTGTTTATTATGGTCCCTTTTCTTCTCCTTATAATTCCTCGAAATACTCTTGTCTTAGGATGTCCTCACTTTGAAATTTTCCGGTCATCTCACGGTATGTTTCAAAAGTTTTAAACTTTCTCATGAATCTTCTTCCGTCCGGACATAGTATATCGAACTTAACATGCCATTCTCCATCTCCAGTTTGTCTCTTGTAAGTGCCCGACCCCTCGGGTCTCCATTCCAAATTCTTAAGTTGCACCGGTAAAGAACCTAAAAAGTCGGTCAACTTCTTGTAGACTAGTATGTTTTTGAATGGGTTATAGAAAGCTTCCACCGCTAATGCACGTTCCATTTCATCCTCTATATCAAAAAAAGGCGGAGCTAATGGTCCATACATTGGGTTTCCTTGGTTATCACGCCCCACTTCAAAACAAGTTAAATCATCATCTGCTTCCATCCATTCTAACTCTTCCATAAATTCCAAAGTTGGGCCTCTTGGTTTCGGATAGTATGTATGCTTTGAAATCCCATCATCTATAGTCACCGTGCCTCTTCCCATGTCTATAATTGCACCACAAGTTCGTAGGAATGGTCTCCCCAATAGTAGTGGTAAACTCTTGTCCACCAAAATATCTAGGACAAGAAAATCGGCCAAATACGGTTGATAGCCAATTTTCCCTCTCACATTCTTCACCTCTCCCATTGCTTTCGCTTGAGAATTATCCGCCATAGTAAGCTTCGAATGATTTGGTTGCGGATTACTTAGACCTAAAGTCATAAACAATGGATAGGGCATCACATTAACACTTGACCCCATATCGGCTAAAGTATAAACTGGTGTAGTCCCATTCACTTTAATTGCCAACACAAAATTACCCGGATCCTTCTCTTTCCGTGGCATGCCTCTAAACAGAATTCTATCTCTCTCTTCCTTTGTTAGATTCTTATCTTCCAACCTAGCCCTTGCTAGCATCACCGCATCCAATTTCTTACGGTAGAGCACATAATCTTGAAGTACCTCTATCACCAGTTTCTTCTCATTAAGCTCAAGAAACTTTTGTTCTAGGTTTTCTAAAATAGCTTCTTTTTGTTTGTCGGTTAAAGGCTTGAAAGTATTTGTAGTGGGAGGTGATGATGGTGTGTAATCATTTTTGTTGGTGGTTGTGGTTGGGGTTAGTTTGTTTGATGAAGTTTTCTTCCGATTTGCTTTCCCCATTTTAACTACTTCCCCATCTTTCTCTTCCATGTTGGCACACACTTCCACTAGCATCTCGTTCACTCCTTTTCCTTATTCCAAATCAGTTATATTAATCCTCATTTCACCCATTGCAAAATCAATTTGACACTTGGTCGTGACAAGAAAGTCTCGACCAAAACATACATTTGGTTCATCCGCATTCCCTTCTTCTAACACAACAAAATCAGTTTCAAAAATGTGACCATGAATATTGACCTTAAGATTTTTAACCATCCTTCTTCCATATGTTTCATAGTCCAAACGTACATGACCAATTTCGTCAAGAACCTTCTCCAAAATGTAGTTTTCTCCATAAGCCACATTAAGTTGCGCGTCCCAAGCACTTACTCCTTCTACGCTACAAGGCGTACCAAACCTCATTAGTGGCGAATCATACACCGTTAAAGGTGCTTGTGTGAATACTACAACTCTTCCCTTCTTGGGAAGTTGAACTTTGTTTTCACCCGTTTCCTCCATGTTAACCGTATCAATCCTCAAATCTTTCTTACTCTCTTCCAAGATACCTCCAATCTTTTCCAGTGAACTTCCGGTATCCTTGAACATTTCATACAAAGTACGAAGGTATTCCGAGATTCCACTCAAACTATCCATACTAACTAGCTAAACTAAACAAAACAAAACAAAACAAAATCCGAATCATAAGCGTTAGAGTTAGTAAAACAAGAACAAACTATAGAAACATATACTAAGCAAGTAAAGATACTCAACAAAACTAAAAACATAAGTTAAAACTCAAAATCTAAAAATCATAAAAATTTTACCGAGAGCACCAACCGGATCGGTTGGCTCACCAACCGAATCGGTTGGTGGTAATAACTAGACCAAGTAATCTAACCGGATCCGGTTGCGGGTTGCAACCGATCGGTTAGATCGACACAAAAATATATATATATTTTTATATATATATATATATATAACTGAATATTAATTGAAATTAAAAGAAATCATTAAGTGTACTAAACTCTAAATTAATTAAGACTCTACATAAACCAACAATAAATGACTTAATAATTAAACCATTAAATTAAAAACTATATTAACTACTTATATTAAAAACTAACATAAAGATAATTAAACCATATAACTGAAAAATTACTATCTAATCATAAATATCAAAACCAGAATTAATCTAATACTAATTAACTAATAGTAACAAATATAAAGAAAATATAAATAAATCTAAGAAATCATTAAACTACAGTACATAATCTACAAATAAAATCTAAAATGACAAGAATTACTCTAGGAACTATAACACAAATCACTAAGGTAAACTAGAACCATAAAATCAAAAATAAAAATCACTCCGTAGCTCTAACCGGATTCGGTTGCAAAGCAACCGAATCGGTTAGCTTTTAACCAAACTTTTTTACTTTTTTCTCACCAAATTCAATTCCAATACTACCTATTTTACAGAAAATCAAAGAAAATAAAATACCCGTCAGCGGTGCCAAAAACTTGATGTGTTACGTGTAGTGCAAGTTTTAAAAATTTATAAACACTATTTAACCATCTAATTCTATTAACACATACGAGCAAGTATACTCGTCCGTGATAGCAAAGTTGGGTAAGTCGAGATCGTCCCAAGGGATTTTGTGTTCGAAATTGTTTTGATGAAAAGATTCCAACAAGAAAGTTTGTCAAGGCTTCCTCAAATAGTGATGTTTATAGTGAAATTCAATAATAAGAAATATATATACTTGTGTGTAGTCTAGAATCAATCACAATTAGTATTCATGAAGTCTTGGTGTAAACTCTTGATGTGATGCACAAATCATAAGCAAATGATCCCCAACCATGGTATATGTTTGTAAAAATCATTCTAAGAACAAAAACATATAGGTAATCCTTTCGGTCCTTATCCTAATGATTATCCTTTAGAAATTCCATTTGTTTGCAACATGTTCTTATTAAATTTGTTCTTACGAATCTTTCGACCCTTTCGTGATGAAAATGTTCCTAGTCTTGTTTTAATAAGCAAACATGATGGTTGTCAATCACCATATCCCCATACTAGTTTGTCACTCAACTTTTTGGAATAAAACACAAGAGAAATCCTTTCGGTCCTTTTTCTTAAAACATGTTTTATCAACAAATCAAACCAAGACTAGTATTTTTCCAACAAACTCATTTAAACAAGATCATATATACATGCATCACATATGAGAACACTAATATGATTAACTACATCCCAACACACAAGTATATCCCAAAACTACTCCATGATAATAATAACTAAACACAATTCATAACAAAGTAATTCCAATAATTCAAGAGAATAGAAATCCATAACAAAGTTCATAGAATACCTAAACTTTTGCGATTACAAGAATTAGAATTCGTGGATTGTAGCAACCACGCGCCTCCAATCACCTAGATTCACCGTATAACTCCAAATTACCAAAACTATGGATGAGAATTGTTCCCTCCTTGCTCCTGGACGTTTTTTAGTAAAGACTAAGGTTTTGGGCTGAATAATATGGTTGGTATTAATTTTGAAGTAAACTAATAAACTTTTTGTTGTGTCACACCTAGTAAACTAGGACTAGGTTCATTATATAGCCAAATATGCTTGCTCAACTGGCCAAAAACATTCCCAAATAGTTAATATCAAGAAATGGTCGGCCTCCAATGATTATGGGGAGTTAAGGCAACAATAAATGCAACTTTATGTAACTGCAGCTCATGCAACCGGATCGGTTGCACTGGCAACCGGATCGGGTGCGATTTGACCATTTGCCCAGCCAGATCCGGTTGTGGGTTACGACCGAATGGCTGGGTGTTGCTCTTTTGACTTTTGTTGACCTTCTTGTTTATACGCTTCATTCTTTGCTCTCTCTGATGATTTCCAAGGCAAAACTTGATCTTTCCTTGCTGTAGATACTTAGAAATCATTGTACTTCCCAATCATTGAATTCAAAAGCTTCCTTGCTTGACTTCCTTCTTCGAGAATCTTCCAAATGTGCATAAAAACTTCATTTCTTCATCATTCGCGATACCTGGCTACATATACATACACAATACGCATCTTTTGCACTTTTGCAACAGTTATGAGTAAATATAGCCGATTATCATGCACAAAACCAACAATAACGCTACTAAAAACATGTTCATTTTAGGCGTTATCAATTAGATTGTTCTAGGATTCTTGATTAAGTTCTTGCTCAGAAGCTCGTAGTCTTTGATTCTTCATGTTCCGCATGTTTGGATAATTTCAAGTGGAGGTCTTTAACTGATCCACTTGATGATGAGTTTTGAGCCAGCATTGAGATCATCAGCAGACATAAATCTCTGACTCATCAATTGTGGTGTTTGTATTATGTGATATTGTGACATTTGGACCGACATGCTCACATTCTGGATCATGATATATTCTCATCAGAGTAACGGAAGCTTTTAAAGGATCATGATATTTGCGGCATAGCGAAGCATGGAGTGAAAGTATCAGAGTCGTTGAAGCACTTATCATGATTACTTTAGAGATGAATTTGTAGTGTGAGCATGCGGCTATGGATTGACCGCTTCATTCGATCATTTTGCAAATGTCGGGCGTTCATGCATACAACAGTTAGCAATAAAGTGCACGAAAGTGTCTTTGATCACTTTCGTTGAATTGAGGTACACGCCCACGGTTCGCGTTGATCAAGATTACATGTACGCCTTTGTGATCGGTAAAATTCAAGAATTTCCTTGGCGGGGTTTCGCAGTGCTCTAGTTGTTCTCAAACGGAGCGTCTCAAAGAAGACAAAGACGAAGTGAATGAACCCGAATTGAGATTCAGCGATTGATGAAAAGAGATTTGAAAAACAATGGTGTACCGCTCAATAGAAATTTTTTGCAATAAAGCGAAGGTTTTAATGAAAATCAATTATCAATCATAAACACCTTTTATTTTGAAATATTAGTACACAGTCGATGTGCTAAATAAAAGAGTTTTTAAGCACAACGACCGGTTTTTCAAAGGTATCCGTCAATCCATAATCTGAACCAAGATTGATTCAAAAGATTGAATCGCCCCATTGTTTTTGTTCAGTTGTCACATGGTTGATCTATTGGATAGATCTCTGTTGGGATATGAAAGTGCTGAAGAATGACAAAGTACTGGAAAAATTCAAAGAGTTAAAGTACTGCTAAAGAGGAAGTCAAAATCTTCTTTGTCGAAGTCAAAGTAATCTTTGCAAGGCTAAAAGAACTATTATATTCGTTTATAGAAAGTATTGTAATTCTAGAATATTCTTTATTAGATTACTTGTCGTACAAGTATACAAATTGTAAACCGACTAGGGTTATCCTTGAGCCTATAAAAGGACCCCTAGATTGGCATTAGAGATATACGTATCATTAGAGTTCTTAGAGTATGATTTACAAGTTGATAGTTAGTGTTTTAGAGTTGTTAAAAGGTTTGCATAATAATCAGATTTAGAGTTATTAATAAAGTTGTTGAAAGTTAAAGTTATAATTCTTCTTACTCAGTGTTTCATTGTTAATAACTTAGGATTTATCCAAGGTTATTAAACCTTAATAAGCTATTTAAGTTAGTTAGGTTAGAGTACATCGATCCAACAATCTCACATGCCACCCACCAGGAGCTTGTTTGATGTTGGCTCCAGAAGGCTTTCCATCTTCATTTTGAATATGATTGCATATCACTCAGATGTTCTGGCAATACCACAAGGATAATGCGTAGGACTCATAAGATATAATCTCTCTTTCCACATTGTGTGAAATAGAGAGTCTTCATTGACAGTGTCCTAAGGAGATTTTGTGGATGATCTCTTGGCTCTAGACTCGATCGTTCACATTTGGTTCCTATGCCGGAGACTAGGGAGAGGGTCTCCTTCTTCAATATCAACAAACTCTAAGAGAAAGTCGATAGATAATGTCGGTTCCCCGTGAGAATGAAACAAGTCCTTTTAAGAGGAACTTGAGTAGTTGGGGAAGTTGTAGTGCGGTCCACCTTGGGTCCATGACGTCTTGTCTTCAATACCAGTGTTACCTTAGTAACCACCAGTAGCATATGAATTGAACCCGGTATCTGCCCTAAGGTTGAATTATCGGAGGGCTATTTATTTTCACCCTTTACACATTCAATTCTTTTTCATTCTTCAACCCCTTCAGTGCTTACCGAGACTTCATAACTAGAACCTTGTTGGGTTTATTCTAGTACTATCTCTGTCTCAGTCCGCACTCTTCCCATATCTCACTTTTCTCTTTTTTTCATCATACCTAAGGACTCTACACTATCTAGTGGATTGTCCCTGGGTAGAACCCTCCGGCTGTGGCGGGATCGTGGGAGCGAATACCTAACCTAACCATCCTTATAACACCATGAATAAAGTGAATTGGTCGGTCTTTTGGTATTATTCTTTCCTTCTCGAAACCAATTGAAAAATCATTTGAAAAAACTATCAAGGTACTTGTGATATATTATCAAAGCATTTTGTACCTGAATAGTTTTTGATATTTTTTAAAAAAAGAGCTCCCCCTCAACTCGTGCATTATGTATTTGAAATCGTTTTAGCACACAGAGGCAAGAGGAATAATTAACTTCTTTGATTACCATTTGCTAAAAGATATCATCATCACTTCCCTGATTTAAATCAAGTAGATAAATCATATTGGGGAAGGATGAGGTTTTCAACAGTTTGCTCCCCCTCAATATGTGCCTCAGGGTATGAAAGAGTTTTGTACATACTAGAGGAAACCTGCACTTAGAGACAAATCAATCACGTTTCACTTCATTGTGGTTTTAAAAGATGCTCCCCCTCAACATGTGCATGGAAAATATGAAATCGTTTGGCACATGCGGGGAGGAAAGCTTGCTTAAACACTTATAAAACCAATTATCAAGTTATCAATTTAAATCCAATTTAAATCACAAATTCTCCCCCGATCACACTTTTCCAAATCCTTTGATAGATGTGATCTCTATTGATTTAAATTAAATTTTGAGAGCTTTTGAGGAGAATAGTGACTTGCTTTTGAAAAGAAAACAATTTTAACTGATAAGGATCAGATTTTCAGACTTTAAACTCCATTGTTTTAAACATGCAAGATTGTCTTTTGAAAACATTAATATTAGCAAAGGTTTTGAATCAATTGTATAAAACATTATTCTTTTTGATTTTTCAACAATAAACCTAGCTCATTAACGTGCCAATTGTTTGAAAAATGACCTTTCAAAATAACCTTTTTAATTCGAATAAAATCATTCTCCCCCTCAATCAATGACCCAAGTTGTTGATTGAGAGATAGAGATTTTGCCAGATGATAATCAAAAATGGTTTACACGAATAATAGAGTACGAGGTATTTTCAAAGCAATTTAGTTTTCATTAGATGGCAAATATTTTTTAGAAGAATCATAGGACGGAAAAATATTTGGCAAGAAAAAAACATTTGTCTTTTTGGTGACAAACATTTGTTTTAAGGATCAGAGCATGAGATTTGAAAAATGAGATAAAGCATGGCTCTGTCCTTTACTTTTTAAAAACGGGTTCTTGCTGAAATGACAATAAACCACCATTTTTCTCCGCCTTTTTTTTTTTATAAAAACAAAACTATGTACATTAGAAGAACATCTAAAGACCCGTGACATTCTTTGAATGTCAACACAAAGTCCGTAGATGATATCGAATAAAGAAAAAACATGACAACATAACAATATTTTTGGAATTTTTCAAGATTTTCTAATTTTATGGATTTTTGAAAGTTTTATATTTTCTCTTTGCTTTTTGTTGGTTTTGTAATTTTGTATTTTTATTTTTTTTTATTTTTTTTATTATTTTTTTTTGAATAAATATATACAAAGATATGGATGAATAAAGACCTTTTACTCCTCTTCTTCCTCTTGAAGACGTTTAAGTGTTTCTGGTTGAAGACTCTTTAGACCAAGTCGTGGAGGATAAACTCAAAACGTTCTCTAGGAAGAGCTTTGGTGAAGATGTCCGCTAACTGGTATTCAGTCCTCACAAAATAGAGTTCCACCACACCTTTTTCCACTTGTTCCCTAATGAAATGATGTCGAATGTCGATGTGCTTTGCTCTTGAGTGTTGTACATTGTTGCATGAGAGAGCAATAACACTTTTATTATGACAATACAGAGGGATTTTGTTGAATTCGAAGCCATAGTCAGATAATTGGGATCTCATCCATAAGATTTGAGCACAACAAGATGACATGGCTATGTATTCAGCCTCTGTAGAGGAAATAGAAGTACTCATTTGTTTCTTTGAAGACCAGCTCACAAGCTTATCGCCTAAAAATTGAGCACC
Source organism: Chrysanthemum makinoi (assembly GCA_910596185.1). NCBI lineage: Eukaryota > Viridiplantae > Streptophyta > Magnoliopsida > Asterales > Asteraceae > Chrysanthemum > Chrysanthemum makinoi. The sequence goes on along the minus strand of OU343223.1, from coordinate 159,737,176 downwards.
TCCGGGCGTATTTCGGCGAGTATCTTGACATCCCTGCATGATCAAAGCTGCATAGGCTGTTAGTGACATACCGGTGTCCTTCGAGTACCAAAGTCCCATATTGATGGTTCCTTGGAGATACCGAAAGACCCGTTTAACCGCTTTAAGGTGATTTTTGGTAGGCTTAGCCGATATCTAGCACACATGCAAACAGCGAATAAAATGCCGGTCTCTTGGCTGTGAGGTACATCAGGGATCCGATCATACTACGATATTTCGTTTGGTCTACCATGATCCCTGAGTGGTCCTCATCCAGTTTAGTACGCTCTATCATGGGAGTGTCAACAGGGTCACTAGAATCAAATCCAAATTTATTTAAAATCTCATTTGCATATTTAGATTGATTTATAAAAATGCCTCCGGGACTTTGTGAAATTTGTAATCCCAAGAAAAATGACATTTGTCCCATCATTGACATTTGAAATTTGGAACCCATTTCATTTGAAAACGATCACATTCATTGGGGTCAGTCGAGGCAAAGATAATATCATCAACATATATTTGAACGTAAATTAAATGTTTGCCGACTTTACGGTGAACAATGTCGGATCAACTGCTCCTTTGCTTTGAATCCGGTAGATAGAAGAAACATAGATAGCGTATCATACCATGCCCTTGGAGCTTGTTTTAAACCATAAAGAGCCTTCTTCAAACGATAGAAGTGAGTAGGATGTTCTGGATTCACAAAGCCTTTAGGTTGGTGGCGTATACGACTTCTTTAAGATCTCCATTAAGAAACGCCGTCTTTACATCCATCTGATAAACCACCATGTTCTTACTTGCAGCAGTAGCCAAGAAGATTCGATTGCCTCGATCAGCAACTGGAGCAAATGACTCTTCAAAGTCAATACCCTCCTCTTGACTGTATCCTTTTGCAACTAATCGAGCCTTGTTCTTTAAAACATCACCATGCTCATCAAGTTTCACTTTGAAGATCCACTTTAGAGCAATGATCATAGCACAATCTGGAGCATGTACTAATTCCCATACATCAAGTCAATCAAACTCATGAATTTCTTCTTGCATGGCATTGAACCAGATGTCTTCATTCATGGCAGTTTTAATATCTTTTGGTTCGACCTTAGAGAGTACGGAGTTGAAGAAGCACCATAAGGCATCGGTTGCAAGTTGTTTCCGTGTGGATACTGGACGAGAGGGGTTTCCAATGATGTTGTCCAATGGATGATCATGTGTCCATTTTCTAAGGTGTTCGTGTAGTTGTTGTTGAGGAGCTGAAGTAGCAGAGTCGATATCTCCTGATGAAGATGGTTCTGATGATGATTCAGGAGCAAATATGTTTTCAAATGGAGCATCTTCAGGAGTAGCAAAGGGATTCTCTTCATCAAGGGTTCTAGAAACATTTCCATGATGTACACTCTATGATTGATTATTTGTTGATGAGACAGTGATCAGGCAGCTTCTTGACTTAGCATCATAGAAACTGAAGGGTTAACTTCATTGATAGGGATATTAGTAGCATCTGATGATGGAATTGACAGATCATTAGCAGTTGGCTCATAGTGTTCATCAAACATTGGATCAAACAGTTTATTCAAGTCATCTTCTGATGGAGGTACATAAGGAGTTTTTGGTGAAGAATCGTATACAAGAGTAGAACTGATGGGACTACTTGAAGATGAGGGTCCAGGCGGGTTGTCACGGAGCCATCGGACCGGTCAGCTCATCGAACGTAACGTGAATTATTTCCATGATATTTCGGGTTCTTTTGTTTTAGATTCGGTATCCCTTTTTGTTTGGTGCATATCTTACAAATACTCCAGTGTCCGCTTTAGCTTTAAGTTTGCCTAAGTCTTGGCCCTCATTAGTTGGATAACACAATGCACCAAACACACGAAGGAATGAGAGATTAGGTTTTCTATGGTGGACAAGTTCATATGGAGTTTTTCCATGAGCAGTGTGAATTAGGGATCGATTTTGAGTGTAGCATGCAGTGACAATGGCTTTAGCCCAGAGAAACATTGGAACCTTTGAGTAAATCAGCATTGTTCTTGTGGCTTCCACAAGAGTTCGATTTCGTCTTTCAACTACACCATTCTGTTGAGTTCGTGGAACACTTCTTTGATGACTGATTCCAACACTTTCATAAAACTCACTAAGTTGTTTATTAAAAAACTCAGTTCCATTGTCTGTTTGGATGATTCTGACAGTTTTGATAAGTCGAACCTGCAGCTGTTTGATAAGTTTGATGATGATATTTGGAGTTTCATCCTTTGTCCTTAAGAACTTAACCCATGTGAATCGAGAGTAATCATCAACCACAACTAACACATATTTCTTTCCAAAGATATTCTGCACTCTCATGGGTCCACATAAATCCATGTGAATTGTATGAAGAACTTCTATAACGGAGTTTGTAGGTTTGGGTTTGTGGGCATACTTCTTGCTTTTTCCCAATTGGCATGCTGAACAAAGATGATCCTTTTCATACTTTAGTCTAGGTAAACCTACAACTAAGTCCTTTCTGGAGAGATCATTGATGGTGCCGAAGTTCAAGTGATTGAGACGACGATGCCATAACCATGACTTTGTTTTCGAAGCCTTTGACAACAAGAAAATTGGAGAAGACTTCATCATATCTTCGATAGAGATGGTGTATAGATTTGAACCACGAGTTCTTCTTAAAAGTTCTTTACCATCAAGTTCTCTAACGAAATAAGTATGTTTTCTGAAGGCCACTTCTAGATCAAAATCACGGAATTGTCCGACAGAGAATAAGTTATGACCAAGACCTTCTACGTAATATACCCTGGAGATAACACTATCACCGACAACATAATCTCCATAACCCATAATTGCACCGAAATGATCGTTCCCAAATCTAACAGTCCTGATGAATTTACTCACGAAGTTCATGAGCGACCGGTCTCGGTCATATGCTTTGAACAGCCTGAGTCCAGGTACCACAGAACGATTTGAACGATCTGCAGTTGAACACAGACAAGAATGGATAGCTGGATAATTGGGAACCCCATGCAATAATGGGTTCTACTTGGTTTGTAACAGTGATTGGAACACCCACATCAGGAGTAGAAACAATGGAATCATCAGAAATAGATGCAGTGCTAATGATCGTATTCGACCTATTCAAAGTGTGTTCACTTCTTAAGGGAATAGTTCTACCAGTAGGCATCCATTTTCTAGTGGGCATTGTCTTAGCAGATTGAGGGCAGAACTGATTAACCTTATAGCCAAAAGGTATCCATTGATAACCTATCTTACTAAATGTTCTTCCTGTGGGTTTCCACTATTTTCTAACTTTCTTTCGCCTTTGCCTTTTAGCCTTCTTAGCTTGATTTTTAACATTAACAGTTTTAACAGGGTATTTAACAGCATTAGACAAATCATTCACACCACATTCATAATTAGTAACAGAAACAACGCAATCATCATTACATGTTTTGCCAAAGGTAGCAGAATTCGCATTAATTACAGTACACTTAGAACTAATACTAGAATCAACACGATTCATTTTATTCAACTCAAACTTAATATTCCTAGGGTGATCTTCTACTCTCTTCCAATGCACACTCTTAGCTTGCGAGGTCCTATCTTGCTTGGTATTGCCTGGAGGATTTGACCCGCTTGCTTTTATGTCACTGATTACTCCTGTAGAGGGAATTATGGGAACATTAGTTGGTTGATCTACTTTTGCATTCCGAACTAGACGTGCAAGGATCTGAACTACTTGAAGGCACATTAGTGTTCACTTTCCTAACACTGGACATAGAATGGTTTGAATGCTTGGCACTAGGCATAGAACAAGGCATCACAGCTTTTCCATTCGCACCTAAGGATTTAGGACATGTTGCAATTAAATATTCTAGCAGCTCCTGAGATCATTTGGTCTGAATGCAAGCAAACCTAATTTCTCTATCCAGAGGCTTATTTATGAAATCCTCTTCCACAATCTCACGGAGACATTCTAGACTATCCTAAAGGTGAGCACAATAGTTATGAAACACAAGTTCATTATTCCTAAGATGAGGAGGAATGTATTTTACAGTCATAGTATATTTGCAGTCTGAGGATGACCTTGATGCAACATTCTCATTAAAAACAAGTGGCAGTTTCCCTTTTTCCTGACTCCTCAGATTCTCAATTTCTTTTTGTAAAGACGTTATTTTTTCGTTATTTTTGTCACGAGTGACTTTCATTGAATCATATAACTCTTTAAAGTGACGTTTAACCTTTTCATTTTCTTCTAGAAAACTCTCGTTTTCCTTTTGTAAAGCATTAACCAAGTTTTGAAGATGAAAAGTTTGAGAATACTGAGAATCTAAAGGAGGAGGCATTTGGGAGCCAGTCACATTGTTCTTTTCACCCTTTAATTGAGAGATTTAGGCTTTCAACTTTCTAATCATGTTACAATGAGCTTGAATCTTTTCGTCACGTTTGTTTATCGAAAAGCGCATCAAACTCTGGAACATCCGAGGATGTCTTGATATTTGAGGTTTTGACATTTTCTTTAAGATGTTGATATTTTAGTTGTAAATCAAAATGTTCAACTTCTAGTTTAGAAAGATGTTTTACCAAATTATCGTGATCATCCTGATCAATTTTCTCATTTAGTCTAGAATTAATCTTTTCAAGCTCAATGACACGATCATGGGAGACTTTCAGAGCAACAGATAATTCATGAAATTGAGAAGCATTAATGGAACAATTAGTAGCGATGTAAAACACATCTTGAGTAATACATTCAGAAATAAGATTCTCATTCAATGTATGCAAGTTCTTCCTCTCAATCTCATTATATTTTAATTCTCTCTCATAGTCACTAACCTCAACTAACATTGCATCAAATTCCTTTTCCATTTCTTTAATATCTGAATCCATCCCCTTTTTAACACTCTCAAATTGATTTTTTAGTTGTTTAAAGAAAGGCATGACCTCAGTTAAATAGCATTCTTTAGTTTGCTCAAAACCCATTTCCCCTTCAGTTATCCCAGTGGGTGTGATCATTTTCTTACAAGTTTTCTCAAAATCAACAAATAATTGAAAAATAACATATTGGTTGATTAAGGTCTTGCTTTTAGTGGTAATAGTTCTAGGAACTAAATGCATTGGTTTGTTCGGAGGATACACAGTCGCCGAAGGCATTTTCCTAAGGGGAGGGTTTGTTACAACAAGATTATCTGCTTTTTGCTTATCAAAATCCTTTTTCCAAAACACTTGTTCGGGTGTTAACAACGTTTGAGGCTTAAACTTGTTCAAGGAAATCCAATTTTCCTTTTTGTAATCATGGGGTTTGATCGTTATGTTATTCTCTTTACATTCAGGATCTTCAAGCTTCTTATTCATTTTCTCCTTAGATGCATCATCTAATTTTCTATCTTCCTCGGTGCACTCAACGCAACTAGGTTTTTGTCTAGGTTTAAGAATCTCATTGCCATCATAGATTACATTATGAGCAGCTCTAGCCTTTTTAACAACCTTAGGATTAGGTTCCACAACAATGGGAATGCTATGCTTATCGCTTAAGACTCTATGCTTAGTGATCAAGTGAGCAGACTGAATGGTATTCCCTTATGCATACAACTTATTTTCAAGCTTGTTTTTCAAAGTTTTTAGATTGGAAAAATCATTCAAAAGTTTTGATTCCTTAGCATTGAATTCTTGCTTAAGCATTTTAACATTTTCTTGAAGTTCTTGTTTTTGCTTAGCAGTTTTAGAAAGCTTTTCTTGTAAGGAGTTTAACTCTTGTTTAAATACTTCTTCTCTAAAATTACTTTTTCTAATAATTGTACGCATTTGGTCATTCATTTCCTGCTCACAAGTGGTTAACTCAAACTTAGCACGTTGTTCATAAATAGCAACTTGTTCTTTATAGCCATTCAGTTCAGAGATAGCGAGAATCATCGGGGCACATGCGGTGTATTCATCAAAATCATAATCATCATTGACGCAGAAGATGCATTACTTGGTACAACCTCACTTTCACTTTGCTTCACATATTGATCATATGGGACAATATTGCCATTACCCTCATCATCAATATCTGATTCATAAGTTTCAAGAGATTGTATTTTATTATGCATCTTTTGCTCATCAACATCATCATATAGTTTTAATACCTCTGAGATGATTGATTCTTTGGATGGACTAGCTTGTTGTGATGATGAGACCTTAGGAGAGACCATTGGAGAAATGCTAGTCATGAAAATTGTTTGTGTATGGTTCATCATCGACGTCGAGTCGTATGCATCACAGTCAGCGACTTGAAAGGCATTCTGATGATTGTGACCTATCTCCTGAATCGGTTGCTCATCCACATATGCATCATATGTCTTGGCATTGCCCTCAGAAAGAAACAACAACTCCTCTTCATCCAAAGCGCACCATTATCTGAGCTTGTACGAGCAACATCTTGTCTCTGAAGTATTCTGCATTCTGTTGATGTTTTGGAGATGTGCGTTCTAGAAATGTGTCCCTCACTACCACAGTTGTAGCATTTGACTGGCTTTGCTTATCCTTGATTTGGATTCCTTCCACGATTCTGATTTGCTACATATCCTCTACCAACTCCACCTCTTCCATGTTCATACCTTGCCTTTCTTGAATGGTTGCACCACAACCTTCCCATCTTTGACAGTAGCTTGATTGTGTGGATTGGATGTTGTTCCGAGGTTATTGTTGGTGTGTGGGAGAGAGTTCATGTTTTGACTAACCATGAGAGACAGTTGATTGATGAAGTTTTCCATGAGTGTGTTTGAGTCTGGAGGCTTATATGTGGATCGGGATGAGCTTGTAATTACCATTACCCATGGGTATGACTTGAGATGCTTTGGTGGTAATACCAACATTGGTGTAAAAAGCAGTAGAATCATTTGGTGAGCTTGATTCTCCCTGATTGGTTTTGAACTGATCCAGAATCCTTTTTCAAACATAGCATGCCTCTCATTATGAAGAAGGAAGGCATACAATTGCTCATAGTTTATATTCTTTAGTCCTTTGGTTAGCTTCACAGAAGTGACAAATTTGTGCCACTCGGGATTCATGTTTTTTACAAACTTTGAATTCAGCTGAATATTTGGCATGGTCATTTTGATGTTCCTCATATCATTCACAAGCTTATGGAATCTCACGTAGTACTCATAGACACTCTCATCTGGTTTCATCTTGAAGTGATCAAACTCATCATACTGATTGTGATTCTCTGTCTTCCTTGGTTAATTGAGCACGAGAGAAGCATCTTGACATTATCCCAAACCGCCTTGGCCGGTGTTGTGATTTATAAGCTTGTAGATATCTTTTGGAAGACCCTGAAGTATAATGTTAGAAGCCCTGATATCAGCATTGAATCTCTTTTTCTCCTTTTCATTGAGTTCGTCATACATTTTTGGTCTGTCTAATCCATAGATCATTGTTCAATCTGCAGCTGTATCAATTAAGTCTCCTGTAGTCTCAACCTGATAAGGTCCTTCATCAATGGATTTGAGAATGTTGACCCCATTTTCCATTCCAAGACAGTACAATCGGATTCGTTGAGCCCATGAGTCATAATCGGTTCTGTCAAGCATAGGTGGATGAGTATCTGATCCAGCTGCTTGAACGTCCTCAGCTACAGAAGAAATGATAGTAGGTACTATAACATATTGGATTTCATAAACACACAAATAAGCTCAACAATGGATCGAATTGTTTAGAGGTTTTAGAGGGAGAAAGTGGGAGCCTTTCTGGAGAGAGAAAGTGAAAGAAAACATAGAAGGTTAGATTAAGATGAATGAAAGGTCCAACCCTCTACCTTGGGAGGTAGAGGGTATTTATAGTTACAAACTAAATGTCCTCCTTCAGACTTTGGATCAGGCATACAGTGGGTAAAGACCCGTCCTTCCTCCACGGTGTTGCACTAAACTAAATAGCTAACTAAATAACTAGTAAATAATGTAATGTCTATGAGCTAACATATGCTAGACTATAGTTGGGGTGACCGACTCTTTACTATGGAATTTCTAATTCCTAACAATCTCCCCCTAAGGGAGGTCACCCCATGAATTACATTTTGTGTCCTAGCATTCTATTCTTGACTTCATTCTTGAGCTCGTAGACTTTAATTCTTCAATGACCACATTCTTTGTGCTTTTGTACTGACTCTTGATAGTCCGATTATTTTGTACTTTCAGTGGAAGTCTTTGAACTGATCCACATATTTGATGATCTTTGAGCTTTCATTGAGATCATCACCACAAAGAAATCTCGATCACCCTTTATTGTGTTGTCAACATGTGTTGTTGTGACTTTCGGACCGACATGCTCACACTTTCTGGATCATGACATCTTTTCATCGAGTAGCGGAAGCTTTTTGGTTCATGATATTTGCAAAGCAGAAAGCGAAGCATAGTATGAAATATCGAGCGGGTTATGTAGATATGCACCGGTCATGATTTCTTCAATTAAGTGTGGATCTTTGTGACCATGTGGCTTTGGATTGACTCCTCATTCGATCGGATGCAACCGTCAAATGTACCGCAAACAACGGTTAGCATAAAACACACGAAAGTGTCTTTGATCACTTTCGTTGAATTGAGGTACACGCCCACGGTTCCCGATTGATCAGTACAAGTACTGTGATCGTAGGATTCCTAAGAATCTCCTTGACGGGGTTTAGCGGTTGTTCTAGCCGTTCTCAAACCGAAGCGTCTCAAAGAAGACAACACGGAGTGAGTGAACCAGCAAATTGAGATTCACTGATTGATGAAAAATGATTTGAAAAACAATCGCGTATTGCTTAGAAAAAAGAGTTTTACAATACGACGAAGGTTTAGAAGAAGAAATCAATTTTCAATCATAAATACCCTTTTATTTTGAACATAATACACATTCGAAGTGCTAGAGAAAAGAGTTTTTGAGCACAACGACCGGTTTTTCAAAGGTATCCGTCAATCCTTTTCCTGGACCAAGGTTGATTCAAGATTGAATCGCCCCATTGTTTCTATCCAGTTGTCACAAGCTTGATCTTTTGCAAGATCTCACATGTCACCCACCAAGAGCTTGTTTGATGTTGGATCTAGAAGGATTTCCATCTTCATCGTGAATATTTTACATATCACTCGGATGTTCTGGCAATACCACAAGGATAATGCGTAGGACTCTTAAGATATATTCTCACTTTCCACATTGTGTGAAACAGTGAGTCTTCATTAATTTTGTGTCCTAATGAGATATTATGGATTATCTCTTGGCTCTAGACTCAATAGTGCACATTTGGTTCCTATGCCGAAGACTAGGGAGAGGGTCTCCTTCTTCAATATCAACAATCTCTAAGAAAGAGTCGATAGATTATGTGGGTTCCCCGTGAGAATGAAACAAGCCCTTTTAAGAGGAACTTGAGTAGCTTCGTAAGGTTAGTGCAGTGCGTCACTGGGTCCATGACGTCTTGTCTTCAATACCGGCGTTACATTGGTAAAAACCAGTAGCATATGTATTGAACCCGTGCGCCCTAAGGTTGAATTATTGGAGGGCTATTTTTTTCACCCTTTTCACATTCATTTCTTTTTCATTCTTCAACCCCTTCAGTGCTTACCGAGACTTCATAACTAGAAGCATGTTGGGTTTATTCCGATTACTAGCTCTCTGTCCAAGACTCTTCCCATATCTCACTTTTCTCCTTTTTCATCATACCTAAGGACTCTACACTATCTAGTGGATTGTCCCTGGGTAGATCCCCCTGGCTCTGGCGGGATCGTGGGAACGAATACCTAACCTAACCATCCTTATAACACCATGCATGAAGTAAATTGGTCGGTCTTTTGGTATTGTTCTTTCCTTCATGAAACCAATCGAAAAATCATTTGGAAAAACAAGCAAGGTACTTGTGATACGAGATCAAAGCATTTTGTACCTTAGTAGTTTTGATTATTTTAGAAATGCTCCCCCTCAACATGTGCATATGATATTGAAATTGTTTGGCACATGGAGGCAAGAGTTCTTTGAAATAATTTCTTGATCACAATTTCCTTAGAAAAAGCCATTTGAATTTCTTTGGTAAATTCTCCCCCTCAATATGTGCATAGGATATTTGGAATCATTTTATCACATATAGGAAAGAGTTCTTTTGAAACACATCCACGATCACAAAAACCATTAAGAAAACAATCTGAAAACTTAATCAAGGTACTTTATGTTAAAACATAAAAGCTTTTGTACCTCGATAGTTTATTTTCCTTTAAAATGCTCCCCTTCAATATGTGCTTCAAGATTCGAAAGTGTTTAGCACATATGAGAAGCATTTACAATTGAATCAAAACGATCACCTTTTATCAAATTTCATTATTAAATCACAAATTCTCCCCCGATCAAAAATATCAAACCCTTTGAGATTTTGGATCCCAAGTGATTTAATAAGGTTTATAAAACATGGGAGAAAATGCGCCTGGTTTAAATACTCTTCTGGTTTAAATACTCTTCTGGTTTATGGATAAATGCTCCCCCTCAACATGTGCTTCAAGTATTTGAAATCGTTTGGCACATGGAGGCTGGAGTGCCTTTAAAGGACTAAAACCAATTCCATTTAAGGAGATAAGAGATTTAAATCACTATCTCTCCCCCGATCAAAAATTTCAAACCTCTTGAGATTTGTGATCCCAATTGATTTAAATCATTTAGAAAATTTTAGGGAAAGACGTGGCAAGATTTGATTTTGAAAAATGACAGATAAGGACCATTTTAAGACATTAAAGATTGTTAGTGTCAGGTATGATTGTTTTTAAGAGACCTTTAAGTAAAATAAAATAGTTTCACAATCAAACAAGAACAGAAAAAAATTCATTTTGAAAGATCTTGATTTTAAAGAAAAATCATACCATGACATAACATTAAATCTTTAGATCACCACTTATTATCGTACAAAACGGAACTTTTGTGAAGAAATATAGTTTGAAAATATTTAATTTGAAATCACTTAAGATTTGACAAAATAAAGTCCGGTTGATTTCAACACTTTGAATCCGATTTATTTTCAAAACAACATTTTTCCATTTTCAAAAACAATATGTTTTCAAAGTTTTAGAAAAATGGTATTATCACTATTATTCCTGCACAAAAATGCGTTAGGTGGTTGAGAAGCTTATGTTGTTGCTGTAGGGCTTGGAAGAAAAACCGTCTGCAGATACAGTGAGACTTCTTCTTACGTTGCATTTTGAATGCCAACTGAGGTCAAATTAAGCTCTGTTTCTTCAATCACTTAGAAGAAAACCATCTGCTGATGCAGTGAGACCTCTTATGTTGCATTTATGCCAACTCTCCATGGAAGTCCAATTAAGCTCCGTTTCTTCATTTGTCAACCCAGGAAATAGTTACCCTTTCCTTTCGGCATCCAATCTTCTTCAATTGTGGGATCCGGATCGGGAACATTCTTTTATACCAATATAACTGCATACGTTAGTGAACACACATACAAATATATGGTGGTCGACATCACCCAAACAACAATCGACTAATAAAGTCAATGCAACATATCAATCAGGTCATATAAATGTATGGGAATAATGTGTTCATCAAACTCTAATCATCTAATCCTAGCAATCATATCCTAGGCACCTAGTCCTTCAACATAGGTTAACATCATTTTAATTAAGCATATTAGGATAATTAAGAAAGCCCGTTAGATGATGTAGATTTGAAAAACATTATCCCCTCAATCCATGACTCATTTTATGAAAAGTTTAAAAGCGCTGAAGTCATTGATTGAGTTTTAAATTTTACAAAAACTTTGAATCTGATTATTTTTAAAGCAACTCACTTTCCACCATCTTTGAAAACAACAAATATTTTTCTGAAGAATTTTAGACGGAAAAACATTTGTGTAGGAACAGCAGTCCTTCGACATACTTTCCTCAATATGTTTTAGGATAAGTGCACGAAATATTTGAAAAATGATTTAGCGTTGCACTTTCCTCTTTGAAGAGTGGGTTGCTATCAGAAATAATAGCAAGCCATATTTTGAAGCGCGGGTCACAGTCAGAAGTAACTGCAAGCCATGGTTTAAGCGCGGGTTACCGTCTGAAATAACTGTAAGCCATAGTTTGAGACATGTTTTGGAAAAAGAATATTTACACCTCCTGCTCGAACTTCATCTATGGTCCCGCGCCATTATTGAATGACATTTCTAAGACCGTAGATGTTATCGATACCAGAAGACATGTCTTGTGAAAACATATTTTTGGATTTTTTTTTATTTTTTTTTTAAATTTTCTGATTTTTATGGGTTTTTGAAGGTTTTATATTTTTCTATTTTCTTTTTGAGGTTTTCTATTTTTGTATTTTGTTTTTAATAAATATATACAAAGATAGAATAGATGATATAATTTAAGAAGATGATGATACGAGTACCGAGATAAGGATATCAAGCAGCCCCGTTGTAGAAAATAGAAGTCATCATCCCTAAAACTTTCACCACCAAAGCTTCCGAGGCTCTTGAATTGAAGAAAGAAATGAACCATTTGAAAGTGAGACTTTGGCAGCTTCCCCCCAAACCGAAAATCCTTTAGATGAGCAGATTCGAAGCTCTATTTCAAGCTTGCCTTAGCCAGGTGCACAGAGAAGCACACCATTATCATAAATCCCGTTGCTCCTTTTAAGAATGATAATCGAGATTCTCCATTCGGGGTTATATCATCAAGAAGAACAAAGAATGTATCATCCCACTCATAAATAGTCTTCTCAAATTCCTTTTCCCTTTGAAGTCAAGTGATCCATTCCAAAAGGTGTCAAGAGAACAATTCCCCAAGTAGTTGAATTGATGTACAGGTCATCTCTTTGTATAATGCTCAAGAACTCTCCCGAATACACATCATGAGGGTAATGAAGAACACCTCCCCTATGTTCACATCTTTCATCCCTGATGAGTGTGTATGAAGCTCAAGAATCCGAAGTACACCAATATCAAAGAACTCTCCCGAATACACATCATGAGGGTAATGAAGAACACCTCCTCTATGTTCACATCTTTCGTCCCTGATGAATGTGTATGAAGCTCAAGAATCCGAAGTACACACATTCCCAACGAGAGAATAACTGATAACAACTCCCTCATGTTACACATTTATCTCCCTTGAATATGTCGTACTTGTGTACCTCTTTTATCTTCAGAAACTTTCTCTAACATCTCTTCCCCCACATAGTTGGAATAAGAACACTAAATGCCATGAGTCAAACCTTGAGTTTCTCTGCGGTAATGACATATGTCTTCCCGGGATTTCTTCAATCACTTAGAAGTATTAAGCTCATCAAGTTTACTCGCGTTTAGATGCGTGTCTCCTTCCCCCTTGCTGGTTTTGACACTTCAGAATCAGCAACATATTATCAGCCCAAATACTTGAAATTTGTTGAGAAGAACATCATTAGCTCAGATATATCTTGTGAGAATCAACTTGCTAAAGAAACAATGTGAGCAAATCTAATTGGGGATTAAATCTGACTTTTCACTCTCCCCCAATTAGTGCTCTCCCCTAAACCGACAATCTGTTTGATAAATGCCCATATTAAGAAGAAGTCTTTAGATCATCAAATGCAACCCATCTTTCGTCTTCTAACATGTAGCAGAGAATGTAGAACTGACTGTAGACTCGACCTTCTTCAAGATTGTCCAGTTGGGGATCAAAAGGTTAACATCTCCATCTCACCAAGAAAGCATCCCAATTAACTTACATCTTGCAATTCCCCTTAACTAAAATCCCTCCCAATCAAATAAGAACAGAAAGATGTTCATCAAGGAAATTAGCAATCAGCCCGCAACAAACACACGAAATGGTAACACCAAGCAAACAATCACATTAAACAAGAACGTAAGGTTGTTCGGAATCATCATGTAGATGTGCACGTGAAGCATTAACCGGAAGTACTTTGTCAATAAACTCATCAGTCCGTGAGAAGATGTCAACCAACGACTCTTAGAGGAAACTCCATGTAAAGATGATCCGATAAGAAGAAGCTCGGTTCTTACATGAGTTTGGAGCCATTTGACCATTTATTCTCATATATCAATTCAACCATGCAGAATTATCACACTTCTTCTCCCCCTCAAGAATTGCATACGGAGATGCCATTCTTGATTAAATAAGTGAAATCATCCAAATGTAGTCTATTCACACTTCTCCCCCGCAAAATTAGCACATGATGTCGCCATCTTCATTATATTAGTTGAGCAAGTGGAATTAGAAAACAATCAATAGTAGCCCGGTTCACTTGATGACTGAAGCGCATGGAAAAAGTATGAAGCATTTTGATGAGAATGGTCATAATAAGAAGATTTCTCTTCTTCAGAAGGTAATGCGCACTGAAGCGTACACATTTCTTTTCTTTGGAGTATGAGGCCTGAACTGATGTGAACAGGCGTCATAGCCGATTGAATATCAATGTTGAGTAACTTGAACCCGTGAGTTATGAGATATCAATCCTTTTGTTATCCATACTTTAAGCCATTCCATGTATTAAAGGATCAAGTATTCTGAATCAGTAAGGATTACCTGCACTAATATTACAAACTTGATTGCATATATTAAGGTTAGTGACATCAAGTATCCAAACCCTTTGGGGTTTCACGGTCAACATTGAGAATGCCATTGGTAAACATCTTTCCTGTAGGTATCCACCTAAGTCCAGCATCCTTAAAAATTCTACCAGATGGTATCCACTTATGGCAAGGTCTAGGATTGTTAGGATTCTTATGCATAGTGAGAGACTTATCCTTATTCCTAGTTTCCAAAGATTTAGCAGTTGGTACCCATCTAGGTGAGGCTTTTGGTTTCATTTGCTTCATATGCATTATGGATGACTTAGTGTAAATCCTAGACTTAACAGGTTGTACCATTGCATGAGCATTTACTTTCTTCAGTGATTTTGTGAAACATTTATCATGATTAGCATTAAAGATACATTTCAGACACTTTGAGCTAACAGCTTGTTTGGATTCAGAAATAGATCTCGATTTCTTAGAGTGATCTGCTATGGGAATAGCTTTAATCGAAACGCAACTACTCTTAGATGTACGCCAATCCCTAGTCTTTAGATTAGTGTTCCTAGATAATGGTTTAGAACTACTGTTAGGAATTAGAAATTCCCGGTATTAAAGAGTCGGTCACCTCAAGTATATGTAATCGTTAGAATGCTCGTAGTCATAGTTATATTTAGTTAAGTAGTATTTTGTTAAGTAACACCGTGGAGGACGGACGGGTCTTTACCCACTGTATGCCTGATCCACAGCCCGTTGTGTGGCGATTTATGTAAGACTATAAATACTCTCTACCTCCCAAGGTAGAGAGTTGGAGCTCATAATAATATCTTTCACTTTCTCTCACTAAGTTCCCTAAACCTCTAACTTTCTCTCTCTAGAATTCCACTTATAAGCCCACTTGTGTTAATGGTTTGATGTGTTTGTGAAAACCAATATCCAACAATTGGTATCAAGAGCCATGGTTAGATCATATCTTGCACATCTTTGGATTTCTAGTGGTTTTTAGGTGGTTTTTGAGTTTGAAAAAGTTTAGTGGTTTGTGCATCATTTGGTTGATTTCTTGTGTTAAAGCTTGGATTTTGTTAGTACTTTTATGTTTAGAATCATCACAAGTGTTTAGGTTTTCATTTGGTAAGCTTGAATCATCTTGGTTGGGTTGTTTTTGGATTGAAAAGTGATGTTTATGTGGTTTTTCTTGCTAGCGACTTGATATACGGATCTCTTTCTTCGTAGCGACTTGCTTCACAATTTTGTAGCGAGTTACAGTTTTGGAGCTAGCGACTTAGACCTAGCGATTAACAGTACAAGTAGTGGACTCTCCACTACGGGTAGCGACTTGGTGGTAGCGACTTGGTATGTAGTGAGTTGCTCTTTAGCGACTTGAATCTTTAACGACTTGAGTAGCGAATTGTTGCCAAAATTTTGCTAGCGACTTGAGGCTTAGCGAGTTACTACTTAGCGACTTGCATTTGTCTAGCGACTTGGTGGTGTAGCGAATTAGGTGTTAGCGACTTGGTGCATTATCTTATAGCGACTTGGTTGATTTTTACGAAGAAGAGGTTTGACCAAAGTTGACTTTTACGTCAAAACTTCAAACGGCCATAACTTTGATCCAGTAATCGTTTTGCAGCAAATAAATACTGCCAAAACGACCTAACAGCCTGAATATTGTGAGGTTTCACCATGATGTCGTGAAACGAATTTTTCGAGGCCCAAATCCTCTCCGAAAGGAAGTTATTGAGCTTTTAAGTTTTAGACCTAAATTTCTCCATAAAATCGTGCAACAACCAACCCAAATCACAACCAAACAACATCTCTGCTTATCCCACAAACAATCATAAGTCCTAACATACAATTGTCTATCATTGTGTCGATCCATCAATCATCTTAACACATTCCATTGGTCATTGCTTAACGGTTTGGTCTTGATTTTAGTAAAATCCCGTGAAAGATTCTATTTCTCGGTTTAAATCATAGACTTATAAAATCCCGTGCATTCTACCACATCATGTCTTACTCTCACTTGACCCTGTGATTTCGAAGTGCTTAAATTGTATGATGCTGTGGACAATAATGTTAATGAATGCTACATCAAGCGATTAAAGATGTTTGAATTAAACAATGAGGATGTGAGATCTTCATGTTCTAAGTACAATGAGAATGAATTGCACCTTTCATGAATGCCATGAAAATGGAATGCAAAGATTGAGCCCTATCGGCCTACTTCATCGCACCTCATACAAATTTGTTATCCATAGTGGGATCGAACATGTAGTGCTCTTTTTCGCCAGGACTTACCTACATTGACAAGAAGCTTGCTGTTGAACTTAGAACACTTAAAGCTGCAACTTACCAATGAAGAGGTTCAAAAGGATGGTTCCAATGCAGCTCTTCAAGTAATCTACAAACAATTTCACCATTCATCGTGGGAATATTCGAGATTACGATCAACACTTGACTGGAATTTCCTTCAAAAACATACTTTGGAATGGAAATTCAGAATTATTGAAACATTTATCCAACTCATGGATAATGTGAAAAAGTACATTGAAGAATCCGCACAAAAGAATGAAGACGTGAATGAGTGTCGTGCATGAAAGAATGTTGTGATAAGTTGGGTAATGTATCTGTTGAAGAATCGGGTGTTGTGAATGCGAATGTCGTGACAACAAAAAATGATGAGTCGGATAATGCAAAAATGGAATCTTCGTGCTCAAATTCACAAGAGAGAGAGCTGCACCGCACAACCTGTGCAAGTTAATGCAAAGGAACGCTCCATGGAAGCTTCGGATGTACCCAAGATAGAGATGCACCCGTCACAGCATGTGCATGTCAATGCTTTGAGGTAAGTTGCATGGAAGTTTCTGTTGTACCTAGTTGTGCATCTTCTACTCAAAATGATGATTATGAACCGCATGAGTACTGTGCAAGATTTGTGCACGATGATTCTGTTACCACTGAGCTTAACATATATAAGGATCAAGTTGCTATTTATGAACAGCTTGCTAAGTTTGAGTTGACCACCCGTGGCGAGGAAATGGACGTCCAAATACGTACAACTATTAGAAAAAGTAGGTTTAGAGAAGAAGTATTAAAACAAGAGTTAAATTCCTTACAAGAAAAGCTTTCTAAAACTGCTAAGCAAAAACAAGAACTTCAAGAAAATGTTAAAGTGCTTAAGCAAGAATTCAGTGCTAAGGAGTCAAAACTTTTGAATGATTTTTCTAATCTAAATACTTTGAAAAACAAGCTTGAAAATAAGTTGTACGTACAAGGAAACACCATTCAGACTGCTCACATGATCACTAAGCATAGAGTTCTAAGTGACAAACATAGTGTGGCATTAGTTGATGAACCAAACCACGAGGCTTGTAAAAGGCTAGAGAAGCTCATAAGGTACTGTATGATGGTAATGAGATCCTTAAACCTAGACAAAAAGCTAGTTGCACTGAG
The DNA here is from genome assembly GCA_910596185.1 of Chrysanthemum makinoi. Lineage (NCBI taxonomy): Eukaryota > Viridiplantae > Streptophyta > Magnoliopsida > Asterales > Asteraceae > Chrysanthemum > Chrysanthemum makinoi. The sequence continues at coordinate 159,719,211 of OU343223.1, read as the reverse complement.
TGCACCGAGGAAGATAAGAAATCAGATGAAGTCACTAGGGAGAAAATGAATAAGAAGCTAGAAGATCCCGAGTGTAAAAAGAACAAGATAACGATAAAACCCCATGATTACACTAAGGAAAATTGTATATCCTTAAACATGTTTAAGCCTCAGACTCTATTGACCCGTGACAAGTGTTCTGGAAAAAGGATATGGACTTGCAAAAGTTGAAAATCTTGTTGAAAAGAATCCCCCTTGTAGGAAATTCCCTAAAGCGACCGTGTATCCTCCAAATACACCAATGCATTTAGTTCCTAGAACTATTGCCACTAAGAGCAAGACCTTAATCAGTCAATATGTTATTCTTCAACTATTTGTCGATTTTGAGAAAACTTGTAAGAAAAGGATCACACCCACTGGGATAATGAAGGGGAAAGGGGTTTTGAGCAAACAAAAGAATGCTATCTAACCGAGGTCATGCCTTTCTTTAAACAACTAAAAGATCATTTTGAGAGTCTTAAAAAGGGATAAAATCAGATATTAAAGAAATGGAAAAGGAATTTGATGCAATGATAGTTGAGGTTAGTGACTATGAGCGAGAATTAAAATATAATGAGATTGAGAGGAAGAACTTGCATACCTTGAATGAGAATCTTATTTCTGAATGTGTTGCACAAGATGTGTTTTACTCGCTACTAATTGTTCCATTAATGCTTCTCAATTTCATGAATTATCTGTTGCTTTGAAAGTCTCCCATGATCGTGTCATTGAGCTTGAAAAAACTAATTCTAAATTGCATGAGAAAATTGAACAAGATGATCATGATAACCTGGTGAAACAGTTTTCTAAATTGAAGTTGAGCATCTTGCTTTGCAATTAAAATATCAACATCTAAAAGAAAATGTTAAAACCTCAAATATCAAGACATCCTTGGATGCTCCTGAATTTGATGCACTTTTTGAAATTAGCAAACGTGATGAACAGATTCGAGCTCATTGTAACACGATCAGAAGATTGAGAACCCAAGTTTCACAACTGAAAGGTGAAAAGAAGGATGTGACTGGTTCCCATATGCCTCCTCCTTTAGATTCTCAGAATTTCCAACTTCAAAACATTATTGATAACTTTCAAAAGGAAATAATTGTTTTAAAGTTGAAATTTCAAAGGTTAATGATCAACACAAAGAGTTATGTGATTCATTTAAAGTTAATCATGATAAACAAATTGAAAAGATAACTTCTTTACTTAACGAGATTGAGAATCTGAAGCGTGAGGTGAAAGGAAAGTTGCCAATCCCCAATTGCAAATATTCTGTTCCTAAGGTTTCTGATTGTGAATAGTATGCTATCGATATGTTATATATTCCCCCGCCCATTAGGAATAATGAACTCACACATAAAGCATATCTCTCATACCTTAAGGAAAGTTTGAAGGGTCTCCGTGAGATGGTTGAAGATGAAAGATTAGAAAAACCTTTTGATAGTACTATAGCCTATGCTTGCATGGATGCCAAACGATCTCAGGAACTCTTAGAGTATGTAATTGTCACAAGTCCGACATCTAGAAATAGGCGAGATAGAATAGTGGTGCCTTGTTCTATGCATAAAGCCAAGCATGTGACCCTTGATATGCCTTGTTCCATGTCAAAATTCAAGCAAACAACCTGTGATGTGCCTCCTAGAATTTCAGATCCCAGCACTTCTAGACCAGGAATGCCGAAAGTAGTGAAGCCATGTAATGTTCCCATCGTTACTTCTACAGATGTTAAGATTGACACTAAAGTTAGCGGGTCAAAACCTAGAAGCTATGCAAAGAAGGATAGGATTACGAAAACTAAAAGTGATCATGATAAGGAAGTGAAAGAACACCATAGGGACAAGAAGTTTGATTTGAACAAAAGAATCGTGTTAGTTCTAGTATTAGCTCTAAGCTTACTAAAATTAATTTGAGGCCTTATGTTGTCGCAAAAACATGTAAAAATGTTTAATTTCTGGTAATCATGATAAATGTGATGTGTTATTTCGAGGTCTAAGATTCATAACCCGTTAAGAAAGTTTGGAGAGCGAAACAGTTAAGCAATCTGGAAACCTACAGGGGAAGGTTTTATCAATGTAGGATTTCGGTGGAAGCCACAGGTCGAATACTCACGAATGGCAAACCTTGCCCCTTAACTAGATCCACTATGCCTAGAGTAGTGCACATTAAGGTTTGGAAGCCAACTGGTAGAATAATCCCATTAAGCACAAAATGTCCCTCGACTAAGTCTGATGCTTCTACTAGTTTAGCTCCTAGTGACAATGACATTGCACCTAGGGTTTCTGTGACAACCCGTACTTTCAGGTCATTTCTCGAAACAATTTATGCCTCACTATTTCAACATTTATCGTAAACTTGGTTTACGTGTTCCAAATTCGCGTAACCTTAAAGGTTTAGCGGCGAATTCATGATCATAACATCACGTACATTCCATATGGACTAAGATTAGTCTACATTTCATTGACATCATTTGCATCATATTAGTCCATTCATGACATTTCATTTCACATTAAACGCGTAATTTTTATATTAAATAAACGTTATCGCGTGAGTTATTATTTTAAATATTTAATCCGTTACTTTCAAAAATGATCCCGATGTATTTTAAACTTACATTTAGTTTATAAAAACTATATTTTTAGTTTTCCTAGTGTTTCAAATTTATTTGGTACATAAATCGTTAAAGTTAAATTATTACGACGTTTTCTTAAAAAATTATACGATAATGATTTTTATCACCCAAATTTCACAAGGAATGTATTTTTACAATTTTTATTATCTCATTACATTCTATTTTGACCTATTAAAAACTTACTTGTACCAAAAATTTCCATTTACCTTTACTTGCACATTTTCTACACAATTACTTGCACTTTTGTCAAATTTTACACAAAGTTATACAAATAATATACATTTGAAAAAAAAAAATATAATATCTTACATCCTCCCCTTGGCCACCAAGGAGGGTGTTCATTAATGATGGAGTGGTCTTGATTGTATATAATTTTACACTACTTAAAAGTCTAAGTTACTTCATTCTTCACTCCATCTCATCTAATAATTCACATAGTTGATAAAAACATTTTCTCTCTTCTTTTGGTACTCCATAAAACCGGTCATCATATAGAGCTACAAAGGGATCAAAGATTTTCAACTCCAAGTGTTTTACAATCTAGTTTATACTCTTTATTAGGTTTTGAAATAAAAACCAAGAGTATTTAAGTTTAACCTTGTTACTTGCACCTCATCATATTCACTTGTAAGCATGTTTCTTTCATTTTCATGTTTCCTTATCATTTCATATGTATCTTTTCATTTTTGGTACAAACATGCAAGACATATGTGATTTATACCATTTTTACATGATTTTAGAGTATATATATATATTTGGTCATCCTATAATTATCCCCTTGGTATTGGTTGGTCTTGATGATTTCTAGGAACCCATGACACCCTAAGAAGGTGTATGGTAGGATTAGATTAGCTTTGGAGTTGATTTGAAGGGATTAGAATAGGTTTTGTCCTATAAAAACTATTTTCAATACGTATAAAATAGGTTCTGTCTTTGTTTCGATTTTCTGGAAAAACCAACAGTTGGTACGAAACTTTGGCCTTGATATTTAGAAAATATACTTTAAAACGAATCCGTGGCCGCTTGAACGGATTAAAACGGAGTTATAACGAGAAAGTTATGGATTTTACAAGTTTGACGACGAAAATTATAGTTTTCTGAAATTTCAGCATGCTGTTTTTACAATTGTTCGGGTCAAAAACGAGCCTTAAGCTTCACAAATTATTTCGACTTGTCAAATATATATTAGTATATTTTGATACGAAGCTAAGGACATATTATACGTAGAAAACGGATTTGAAACGACAAATATATGCACGTTTTCATAAAGTTGCCGTAACTATTATTTTCTGAAAAACTATATTATTTTACGATACAAGTGTTACGGTAGCTGTAACGTCCCTGTTGAGGGTGTTTTAACGAGGTTGTGAAACTTTTTGGAACGAATTGTCTTCTAATAAAATCAAGTTCACCGAGTATATTTTTCAACACGACAAGCTGTTTGTAAAGCGGAGTTGTAGTAAACTATTTACGGATGTTCAAACTTGGCCGAAACTCATTTTTCTGCACAACAATTAGCCGAAACCACCATCTTTAACCCTTATTATCTTTATGTTGAGACCTTTTGGGCCGAAAACTCCTGAACTGAAACTTTTAGATATCGATACAAACCTTCCAAAACCGTCGAGTTCGTTCTCTAACGATCGACGACACCGTTTACGCTAGTTTTCCAAAGCCATTTTTGTTAAACTCATGAATATTCCGACGACATTGTTTTGCGACGAAAAGTGGAAATTTCACCATAAATCACTATAAAACCATTGTAGGATGACATTTTGACGTAAAAACTTGAAAAGTCATTTTTGAAGGGTCAAGACGTCAAAAGAGTATTTTTCGACGACAAGTAATATTTTCAAAACTCGCAAATGGTATAAATAACATACGAAATTGCATGCATAACATTACATTGCAACTCATTACATATCATATCATTCGTAATAGGTCCCGGTTAAAGCATCACATTATACCTCGGTGTACTCACTCTTGTCATCATTCTAGTTTACCAAGTGAGTTTTCATAGCCCCGTTTTACAAGTTTTTACATTATTTCAAACCTACGGGGGAGAATACATTGCACAACATTTTTATTACGATACCAAGTACATTAAATTCAATTACATTGCTTAAGTTACCGCATTTGCCAATTGAAAGTCCCCATTACATGAACATGAACCGTTAATCTTTGAAGCGAGGATGAGTGGATAGATCTATCGAGGGTGACGCCTCCATCCGAGTTGGTGAATCCCAACTTGTCATACGGATGCATTTCATTTGATTACATTACGGAGTTGTCGGTAAACACTCAGGGGGGCATACATTATGAACAGTCTAGTTTCGGGGTCATGGGCTTATTGCAATTGTAACATTTTTACGTGACTTGAGGGTCATGCCTGATCTATACTTGTGTAGTCGTATAAAACATTTACATAAACCTATGATTTCTCACCAACATTATTGTTGACCGTTATTAGCAATGTATTTTCGGTAACGAGGCATTATCATCATGACATGGTTTAGGGACCTACATTTTGAGTCGCGGCGTCGACTTACATATTTGTACATTATGGCACTTTATTTCAAAACATCGTTTGGAATTGTATTATATTTGTATTTCCATAAACTTTCTAAACCTTTTGGGACCATGTTGTAACTCTGAACGCTTTTGTTAAATATCCAACGATGTGTTTTTAAAACGACACTTTAGGTCGTTCAATATAACTGTGATTGTGGTGCTATGACAGTCAAGCCCCCAGGAATTCCATTCCGCTGCAAAACAGGTAAATTGGGGTTGTGACAGATTGGTACAGAGCTACAGCTTATAGAGAACTAGGTTGCATCATTGACCTAGACTATAACTACATTATCATAGCATCTCATCATTTCATCATAAGTGCATGTTCACTTTGCATGCGATTTATACGTACATTTTTCGAGTTATTTACTTTCATTTCAAAACGATTGTCACATGGATGCCCTTAAATACCCATCCCATTATCCTTTCCTCATACTCTAACGTGGAGAATTCCTTGTCATTCCCTATCACAATTTTCACATCAATTGACTCATCACCAAAACGTTGAATGAGATAAACCTTTTAGGAGGACAGTTGCACCTACACCATCACGATCACTATCGATTCATCAGTAGGATCGGGACAATTTTTATCACTCGGTTGGGACCCGATCATACTATTGGGTAGAATTTATAGGCTTTGTCCTAATGAACCTATTTTCTTAACTCACCACAAGGATTCCATTATCATCATTGTCATTATTTTCATCATCATTATCATTTCGAGCACCATCCGTACCATCACATCTCATACCCGATACTCATACACCTGACTTGCGGCTTGGGAAGCGTGCATGATTTGACACACCATTACCATCTACCACTAAGACTATAGACACTACATCATCTCATAGGTTTGAGGACTGTGAGAGTTCTAGGGCTATTGTTGCTAGACCGCCTACTACTCCTACACTTGAAACACGATTAGACCACCAACAGGAACAGATAATAAGTACCTCCCTAGCTAATGTGATCTTTATCATTTATTATCTCTACGATAATCACCACCTTGTTTATTTCATCCCTTACTCCAATTGCCCAATTTTCCATCATTTCACGACGATACATCACTATCTTACTAGGGGTTAGGCCAACTTTATTCTCGACCAATTAGTAGACTATTACTACTCGATAAGGTTCTCCTATGTATCCTGCAAACCATCCAACAAATTTTATTCCAAATTATCCTGCTAATATTTCATGAAATAATTTCACTTGATTTTATTTCGAACTATTTTATCACCATCTTAGAAACGTTGTTTCATAAAGTTTTAACGCAAGTTGTTTTATTATCAATTTATCGATTGGTTTCAGTCATTTTATCAACTATTTAATATCCTCATGCGAAACGATTTTCATGTTACTCTGAAAAAAATCATCAAGCTATTATCTTACAAAACAAAACGTTGAATACCAACTAATTGTCCTACATTCCCTCTTATGAGATAATAAACTTCATCGTTATCTAACGCAAAACGCTTTCAACTATTTTACCGACCATTTCATCTTACTCCTGTACCATTAAACCAAAATTTACGACTTTAATAATACTTTATAAACAATGACCTTACTGATACTTTGCAAACTATTTTCTCATAGTATGATAAACCGATTAATCTGCTATTATTTTATAAAACAACAAACAATTGCAATAGCAAGTTATAAACTATATTACAAATTTTCTTGCAAGTAATATTACGATCTTATAAACTATTTTACCCTTTTGGGGAGCTATATTAGCCACGTCGATTTAAAATCATGAAACTTGGTACGCTTACCTCACGTGACTATTCGCCTTTACTTTATCGACTATTATATTACCAACCTCTAAACCATCTTGATATTAAGTAAACTACTTAAATCTTCTATTATTTAACAAACGATAAATTGTTTTATTGTAAGCTATTTTACAAATCATTTCACGAGTTATGTTATAATCTGAATTGTGTCTTACCAAAATATTTCACTACCATTGTTAAGCCGCTTATACTATATATAGCTGTTTTAAAATCACCTTAACAAGTTGTTGCTTTAACACCAAGCCACAACTAAGATTTATTATTAAACTGTAAATGATAAAAATGTTTCTTTCTTACTCAATAAAGTGGTTTTACAAACCTTTTCATAAACTTTACTGTAATTTTCTTACAAACTATTTATTCTCGTTCGAAAGCAAAGTTTTATAATCGATATACCGCATAAACATTTTCTTCTGTTAACACTCTATAGATGCTTACGCCATTTATCTCTCACTCAACCGATAAGTTAGGATTTGACGAGTGACCTTTTAGGAAAGACTTCCTATACCATCTGTGAGGAGGATTCCTCGATACAAGAAAACAATGGAAGGATTTTGGGGATTACCAACAAGGACTAGAACTAGGAGGTAGGATGATTCAAAACTCAACAAAAATCTTAAGACATCACGAGATATTCCGAACCACTATTTTGAATTAGAATCCAAACTCTATCATTCCAAAAGTACTAGCTAGACCGAGTTACGGGATTTAATACGAAGCGAATACCCATGAAGCAACACTATAGAGATATACCAAGTCTTCTAGCTGAGGCTGTAGAACATTCTATTAAACATGGCCTCAACAATATGTGAACTTCCCTACAATGAGTGTCCCTTAAAGGAAAATTTGGTTAAATTAAGGTTATCGAAATAAACTTCCCCTAAGGCATTGTGTTCTCTAGAAATTCCAAGTAACCTCAAACTTACCACCTTCTATCACTTCTCTTTAGAGCGCTTATTTTTAACATAGGATTTGACCACGTCTCATTTTTCCTTTTATTTTGAAGAGTGATGGCGCCGAAGAGAGCCCCACCAGCTATGACACAAGCCGATATCCAAAAGTATATAGAGGATTGTATAGCTAGGGAACTAGAGAAAGATCGAGCAACGATAGCTGCTGCCGCCATTGTCGAGACCATGGCTGTTACACGGCTACTAGACATGCTACTACTACAGGAGTTGCAGGAGATTCGAGAGTTCGAAGTGGTACATACATGGACTTTAAGAGCAGTGACCCCCCGAAGTTCGGAGGCACAGAAAGAGCCATTGCTATGATCCGTTGGTTGGAAAGGATCGAGTCGTTATTTCTTCTATGCGATTGCCCGGATGACGCAAGGTGAAATTTGCTGCTAGTACACTCTTGCACGAGGCAATGTTATGGTGGAATCATTATGCAATGACCTATTGGTATGGAAAATGCTTATAAACTCTCATGGGATCAATTCAAAAGGTTGATGACTAAGAAGTATTGTCCGCCCAAGGAGGTGAAGAAATTGAAAATGGAATTTCTTGGGCTAATGACCGTTGGTTATGACATTGAGACCTACATCCGAAGGTTTCAAGAGTAATACGCTTTATGTCCATATATGGTTCTGGACAATGAGAAACTACTGGAAAGTTTCATTGGAGGACTTCCAAAATGCATTCAAGGAGAGGTAGCCTCTTTCGATTCGCAAACAATTGAAGAGACCATCAAGGTAACTCAATTACTCATGGCTCAAGTTGTGAGGAGAGAGAACTTTATCGACAACAACAACCGCGACAACCAAACTAACGACAACAAAAGGAAATGGGAAAATGATCAGGGAGGTTATAACAACAACAACCAAAGCCGTAACACTAACCATCACCAACAACCAAATAGAAGACAAGAAGTCGCCGTGGTTCCTCATTGGTGCACCAACAAAGGAAAGAACTTATACTGGAAACTTGCCACGATCCCATCAATGCACGCTACATCATAATGGTCCATGTGGTATATGCTTTATCTGTCAAACAGTGGGACACCTTGCTAAGGACTACAAGGGAAAAGGATATGTTGGGGCTAAACCACTATGTAATCGATGTAAGTATCATCACACGGGTCCTTGCCCTGCCAAATGCCGCGAATGCCAAAACCCGGGACATCTAGCCAGGGATTGTAAAGGCAAAACTATAATTACATGTTTCAGATGTGGGGAGCAAGGACACTATCGGAGTCAATGTCCTCAAAAATCAAGGTCAACAAGTTGAAGGTGCTCATGGGAAGGCATACATGTTAGGAGGAGGAGAAGCTCGTCAAGGTACCAACGACGGAAGATGAAGAAGTTCGAAACTAAGTCTTATTTTCTCCTTATGTACTATGTCATACTAAGTTTATGTTTTCCATCGTATCCGAATCTTTATAACCTAAGATGTACTACTTTTGATAAACCACTAGTTGTATAATATTATCATCTATCGTACTTTATTTCCTTTCGATTCGATATCACTTACGAGAATGTTACTTCTTTTTACTTTATCGACCATTTTAACGACACGGTTTAAATCCTTGTAAGCATCGAGAGTTATAACAACTAAACCGAACGTCACATCATCGTTCCTTAATTATACATAGCCTAGCTAACTATGTCTAATTCTGGAGGGATCATGTTATGTTGGGAGAGGTTATTTATAAATCTTAATGCAAGCAAAATGTTCACATGTTCCAATTCAAAGTGTTACATATAAGAGATTCATCCAATATTTTTCTCTACTACGATGTTTTATACACTCTCAATCATCGACAACCGTAACTACATTTCTCCATGTCTTCTCTCCTCGATATTCATCATAAACTCAAAAATTCGATAGACTAACACTAACTGAATTCAGGGACTGAATTCCTTTTTGGATGGGCGAATGTGACAACCCGTACTTTCGGTCATTTCTCAAACAATTTATGCCTCACTATTTCAACATTTATCGTAAACTAGGTTTACGTGTTCCAAATTCGCGTAACCTTAATGGTTTAGCGGCGAATTCATGATCATAACATCACGTACATTTCATATGGACTAAGATTAGTCTACATTTCATTGACATCATTTGCATCATATTAGTCCATTCATGACATTTCATTTCACATTCAACGCGTAATTTTTTATATTTAATAAACGTTATCGCGTGAGTTATTATTTTAAATATTTAATCCGTTACTTTCAAAAATGATCCCGATGTATTTTTAAACTTACATTTAGTTTATAAAAACTATATTTTTAGTTTTCCTAGTGTTTCAAATTTATTTGGTACATAAATCGTTAAAGTTAAATTATTACGACGTTTCTTAAAAATTATACGATAATGATTTTTATCACCCAAATTTCACAAGGAATGTATTTTTACAATTTTTATTATCTCATTACATTTTATTTTGACCTATTAAAACTTCTTTGTACCAAAAATTTCCATTTACCTTTACTTGCACATTTTCTACACAATTACTTGCACTTTTGTCAAATTTTACACAAAGTTATACAAATAATATACATTTGAAAAAAAAAAATATAATATCTTACATCCTCCCCCAAACCACCAAGGGGAGGGTATTCATTAATGATGGAGTGGTCTTGATTGTATATAATTTTACACTACTTAAAAGTCTAAGTTACTTCATTCTTCACTCCATCTCATCTAATAATTCACATAGTTGATAAAAACATTTTCTCTCTTCTTTTGGTACTCCATAAAACCGTCATCATAGAGCTACAAAGGATCAAAGATTTTCAAGTCCAAGTGTTTTACAATCTAGTTTATACTCTTTATTAGGTTTTGAAATAAAAACCAAGAGTATTTAAGTTTAACCTTGTTACTTGCACCTCATCATATTCACTTGTAAGCATGTTTCTTTCATTTTCATGTTTCCTTATCATTTCATATGTATCTTTTCATTTTTGGTACAAACATGCAAGACATATGTGATTTATACCATTTTTACATGATTTTAGAGTATATATATATATTTGGTCATCCTATAATTATCCCCTTGGTATTGGTTGGTCTTGATGATGTCTAGGAACCCATGACACCCTAAGAAGGTGTATGGTAGGATTAGATTAGCTTTGGAGTTGATTTGAAGGGATTAGAATAGGTTTTGTCCTATAAAAACTATTTTCAATACGTATAAAATAGGTTCTGTCTTTGTTTCGATTTTCTGGAAAAACCGACAGTTGGTACGAAACTTTGGCCTTGATATTTAGAAAATATACTTTAAAACGAATCCGTGGCCGCTTGAACGGATTAAAACGGAGTTATAACGAGAAAGTTATGGATTTTACAAGTTTGACGACGAAAATTATAGTTTTCTGAAATTTCAGCATGCTGTTTTTACAATTGTTCGTCAAAACGAGCCTTAAGCTTCACAAATTATTTCGACTTGTCAAAAATATATTAGTATACTTGATACGAAGCTAAGGACGTATTATAATGTGAAAACGGATTTGAAACGACAAAGATATGCACGTTTTCATAAAGTTGCCGTGAACTATTATTTTCTCAAAACTATATTATTTTACGATACAAGTGTTACGGTAGCTGTAACGTCCCTGTTGAGGGCTGTTTTTAACGAGGTTGTGAAACTTTTTGGAACGAATTGTCTTCTAATAAAATCAAGTTCACCGAGTATATTTTTCAACACGACAAGCTGTTTGTAAAGCGGAGTTGTAGTAAATTATTTACGGATGTTCAAACTTGGCCGAAACTCATTTTTCTGCACAACAATTAGCCGAAACCACCATCTTTAACCCTTATTATCTTTATGTTCGAGATCTTTTGGACGAAAACTCCTGAACTGAAACTTTTAGATATCGATACAAACTTTCCAAAACCGTCGAGTTCGTTCTCTAACAATCGACGTACACCGTTTTACGGCTAGTTTTCCAAAGCCATTTTTGTTAAACTCATGAATATTCCGACGACATTGTTTTGCGACGAAAAGTGGAAATTTCACCATAAATCACTATAAAACCATTGTAGGATGACATTTTGACGTAAAAACTTGAAAAGTCATTTTTGAAGGGTCAAGACGTCAAAAGAGTATTTTTCGACGACAAGTAATATTTTCAAAACTCGCAAATGGTATAAATAACATACGAAATTGCATGCATAACATTACATTGCAACTCATTACATATCATATCATTCGTAATAGGTCCCGGTTTAAGCATCACATTATACCTCGTGTACTCACCTTGTCATCATTCCAGTTTACCAAGTGAGTTTTCATAGCCCCGTTTTACAAGTTTTTACATTATTTCAAACCTACGGGGGAGAATAAATTGCACAACATTTTTATTACGATACCAAGTACATTAAATTCAATTACATTGCTTAAGTTACCGCATTTGCCAATTGAAAGTCCCCATTACATGAACATGAACCGTTAATCTTTGAAGCGAGGATGAGTGGATAAATCTATCGAGGGTGACGCTCCATCCGAAGTTGGTGAATCCCAACTTGTCATACGGATGCATTTCATTTGATAACATTACGGAGTTGTCTGGCAAACACTCTGCAGGGGCATACATTATGAACAGTCTAGTTTCGGGGTCATGGGCTTATTGAAATTGTAACATTTTTACGTGACTTGAGGGTCATGCCTGATCTATACTTGTGTAGTCGGATAAAACATTTACATAAACCTATGATTTCTCACCAACATTATTGTTGACCGTTTTAGCAATGTATTTTCATGTAACTGAGGCATTATCATCATGACATGGTTTAGGGACCTACATTTTGAGTCGCGGCGTCGACTTACATATTTGTACATTATGGCACTTTATTTCAAAACATCGTTTGGAATTGTAATATATTTGTATTTCCGCAAACTTTCTAAACCTTTTGGGACCATGTTGTAACTCTGAACGCTTTTGTTAAATATCCAACGATGTGTTTTTTAAAACGACACTTTAGGTCGTTCAATATAACTGTGATTGTGGTGCTATGACAGTCAAGCCCCCAGGAATTCCATTCCGCTGCAAAACAGGTAAATTGGGGGTGTGACATTTCTGTTGATTCAAAGATTGTTTGTGCTAACCAAAAGGACCCCATGAGCACGTGGGGATCCAATGTTTCCAATTCTCTGTCTTCGTCCGTTGTCCAAAGCAGGTCGTACAAATCGTCCCTTGGTATTTGGATTCGGGCGGCTCTAAACATATGATTGGGCTCTTAACAATGACGTATGTTCACTTCAGTTCAGGCCTCGTACTTCATCATAATGGCATCTGCAGATAACACTTCAGGCCCCGTTCCTCAAAGAAAAGAAAAGTGTACGCTTCAGTGCGCTTTATCTTCAGAAGAAGAGAAATCTTCATGTTTATGACCAGTCTCATCGACATTCTTCATCAACAAGCTTCATGTTTCTTCCACGCTCATTCAGTCATCAAGTGGATCTGCGTTCATTGGTGTATACTCTTATTCACTTGTTAAATCAAAAATGGCAACTTCGGATGCAATTTTTGAGGGGGAGAAGAGTGAATATACTACATGATGATGGATGTTTGAATAATGGTTATACGACTTAATTTTTGATGATGAAGAGTGAATATACTAAGGATAACTGGGATTCATTGTTTTGATTTTTGATGACTCTCCTCCAACGCCTAATGCTTCACTTACTAAGGATAATTGGGAATCAATGTTTGGGATTCATTGTTTTTCAAAGATATGTTTGATGAGTACTTTCAACCTCCGGCGAATGTTGATCATCCAGGTTCTGAAGCTCATGTCGGTTCTATTGACTCAACCGGTTCACCATCAAAGAAGTACAACTCGGACTACTCAAAAAGCCCTATCTCCGCTTATTCCTCAAGGCGTTGATAATGATTATCATAATATTGCAGTTGCACTCATGAATAATGATCCGCTCTTTGGTATTCCTTTGCCAAATCTTCACGGATTATTGTTCATGAATAATGATCCACTCTTTGGTATTCCTTTGCCAAATCTTCATGGATTATTGTTCCTCACATCGTGCATGCTATAAATCAACCACATGAACTTCAAGGAAAATGTCTACCTCATCCGCTCGAAGTTATTTGTTGTATCCTCCAGATCGGGGTCTCTACATGAATACTTTTAGGAAGAATACATTGATGTTGAGGCATCATTTGTTCCGGTTCATTCAGTGGGTGAATGTACATCCCGTTGTATGTTTATTCACATGTTGGGCATTTGACACAAGTTGATTACTTCAGAGTTAATCATTTATCACTTATTTGAGATTGAAGTTGACCTTCACAAAGGCGTGTTCTTATTTGATAACTTGCTCGGGCTTAAGAATTTGAGTTGAAGGCTTGGTTTATCTAGTTACCAGCAGTCGGAGAGGATGGTTGAAGACCTGGTTAACTATCACTATTAGAGTTACGCTTGTTTACTCACATGCAGATGACGATGTGGATAATATCAAGAGGTGTTAATGTCTCATACCTTGTTTGAGTGTGAGTACTTAGAGATTTGCTTGAAGCATAGATTATCGACACCGTTCTTCCATCTTTAAGTGCAAGCTTAAGACACAAATGCGGGGAATTCGACTTCAGTTTCAAGTTTGGTATATTTGGTTTTTCTTCAACAGTGGTCACTTCAAATTGTCTACATATGGGTTGATAAAGATAGTCCGAGAGAGTTTATGTAGCAGTTGATTCTCACAGGATTCATTTGGGCTATTTGAGTTCTTCTCACAAGATTTCAAGTTTATGGATATATTATGTTTTGCTGATTCTGAGGTATCAAAACCATTTGGGGAAGGATATATTATTCCAACTATTTGGGGAAGTGGTCTCCGAGACCTTTGGTTTATGTTACTTAGTGTTCAGTTTGAAGAAATGTGAGAAGAATATTTGGAACGCGAGATGATACTGCCTATCGACATCTTATATACGGTTTATGATAAAGTGCTTCTGGTTATATGCACAACATGTTCACTTTGATCGAGCTAATTCAGTTATTTCAGAGTTGACATCCACAGAGATGATTAGTGACTCAACATGTTACATGGATGTCATCGTCTCTACTCTTGTTAGGTACATGTGTACATATGTGTGATTGGTTATATGTTATATAACTCGAATGCACTTGGTAAAATGAAGATGTTGATATATTGTTCCCCTAAATAGACAACTGGTCAATCTCGAAGATTAAGGTGTACATCGGGATGCACAAAGAGTTCATGTGATCGGTCAGAATCAGTTAATCCGGATTTGATAACCACTGAGACGATCAATGTTTTAACTTGTTACTTCGGTGTTCTCGTTTTCTTCAGGGTGCTGAGCTTCAATCAATGAGACCGCTTTGTATTCAACTCTACTCTTAGGAAATGGTCTTTATTCGATGTTTGTCGGTTTGGGGGGAAGCTACCAAAGATTCAAATTGAGAAGGCTTATGTCCAGACGATTTTCTTAGAAGCCTCGAATGCTTTGGTGGTGAAATTTTAAGAGATGTTGATTCTTCTACAACGTGCTGAACGATATCTTTATCTCGGTACTCATTTCATCATTCTCTTAAACTAATTTATCTCTTGTAAATATTTATTCGAAAATCAAAATACAAAATTATAAAACCTTCAAAATCCATAAAAATCTGAAAAATTCGAAAAATCTTCAAAAATATTGTCATTTTGTCATGCGTTTTCTCGGTTCGATAATATCTACGGTCTTGTGCTGTCATTCAAAGAATGACACGGGACTTTAGATGTTGTTCGAATTCAAAAAAAAAAAAAAAATCAAAAAATAAAAAAAAAAAATTTGAGAGAAAGAGAAACAATGGTTTATTGTCAGTTCAGGCAAGAACCCGCTTTTCAAAGAAAGAACAGAGCCATACTTTATCATGTTTTCAAAATTCCATGCTCTGATTCTTTAAACATTTATCTACTGAAAACTAACTGCTTTGAAAAATAACTCAGACTCTATTTTTGATAATCATCTGGACTTATTTGTCAAAATATCTCTCTCTCAATCAACAACCTATGTCATTGATTGAGGGGGAGAATGATTTCAATGAAATTAAAAAGTTATTTGGCATTCAATTGTTTTCAAAAGATATTCAGGCATGTTTTATCAATGGAGTTTAAAGTCTTAAAATCCGATCATTATCAGTTAAAACGCTTTCATAATCAAGTCACAATTCTCCTTAAAAGCTTTCATAATCCAAAATGCTTTGTCTACTTGATTCGATTAGGGAAGTGATGTTGATATTTTTTTGAAAATGGTAATCAAAGAAGTTAATTCTGTCTCTTGCCTCCGTGTGGAAAACTATTTCAAATACTTGATTCACATGTTGAGGGGGAGTTCTTCTTCTAAAAATATCAAAAACAATTCGTGTACAAAATGCTTTGATAAAATATCATAAGTATACGGATTGATTTTCAAATGGTTTTCAATTGGTTCCTATGGCAGATGAACAATACCAAAAAGACCGACCAACTTTATATTATGTATGGTGATATAAGGACGATAAGGTTAGGTATGTGTTCCCATGATCCGCCAGAACCGGAGGGATCTACCCAGGACTATCCACTAGTTAGTGTAGAGTTCTTAGGTATGATAATAAAAGGAGAAAAATGAGATATGGGAAGAGTGCAGACTGAGACCGAGCAATGGAATAAACCCAACAAGGTTCTAGCTATGAAGTCTCGGTAAGCACTGAGGGGTTGAAGAATTAAAAAGAATTGAATGAGAAAAGGGTGAAAACAAATAGCCCTCCATTTATTCAACCTTAGGGCAGAAACCGGGTTCAATTCATATGCTACTGATGGTAACATCGGTATTGAAGACAAGACGTCATGGACCCAGTGACGCTCTGCACTACAACTTCCCAAACCACTCAAGTTCCTCTTAAAAGGACTTGTTTCATTCTCACGGGGAACCGACATTATCTATCAACTTTCTCTTAGAGATTATTGATATTGAAGGAGGAGACCCTCTCCCTAGTCTCCGATATAGGATCCAAATATGCACAAATTGAGTCTAGTGCCACGAGATCATCAATAAATCTCATTAGGACACTTTCAATGAAGACTCTCTGTTTCACACAATGTGGAAAGAGAGATTATATCTTGAGTCCTACGCATTATCCTTGTGGTATTGCCAGAACATCTGAGTGATATGCAAACATACTCACAATGAAGATGGAAAGCCTTCTGGAGCCGACATCTAACAAGCTCCCCGTAGGTATGTTAGATCTATTATACAGATCAACCATGTGACAACTGACAGAAACAATGCGATTCATTCTTTTGAATCAATCCTGGTTCAGGTTATGGATTGACGGATACCTTTGAAAAACCGGTCTTTGTGCTTTAAAACTACTTTCATTAAGCACGCCCATCCGCGCACCGTTCTTTCAAACGCATTTTGATTAATTGGTTCTATCAAAACCCGTGCAAAACATCAAACCTTTCATCTCGTCCTGACTTAAACGAGTCACTTACGTCTTTGCGTCCTTCCAACATCCACTGCACCCACCAATTCCAACGAAAGAAGCATCCTTTCGTGCGATTTATTGCTAACTGTTGTGGCGTGCAGGTACACCCCGACGTTTGCAGCCGATCAGAATGGAGCGGTCAATCCATAGCCGCATGCTCACACAACACAGTCATATCATGAATCAACGGTCAAGTCAGCTTACCTGATGAGAAGATATCATGATCCAGAACATGAGCATGTCGGTCCGAAAGTCACAACATCACATAATACCAACACCACAATGGATGTATCAGAGATTTCTATTAGCTGATGATCTCAAAAGCTGGCTCAACATTATTATCACGTGGATCAAGAAAGACTTCCACTTCTGATTAACCAAACATGCAATGAGGAATCAATGACTACGAGCTGAGCAAAGTACTACATCAAGAATGTAAAGATCACCTGTTAATGTAATACCTGATTGTATTCATAATGTCATTTAGTATATGTTTGAGGTGAC
>OU343223.1:159609802-159701155 GCA_910596185.1 Chrysanthemum makinoi | reverse complement strand
AAAAAATGTGAAAAAGACGAAAAAAAAAGTTTGTCGAAAGTATATCAATATTCTCATCTATAAAAAAATAATTAAATGCTGGTCGTGACGGTATAATTTATTTTAGGGCTAATAACCTATTAAAGCATCATACTTATCACAAATGTCAGTTCAACGTAGCGAACAAAAAAAATAGCTCTTCTAGACATTAAACTTGACATTTTTGTCTTCACCAGTATTATGACCATTTTACCCTTTCAAATTACATAAATTGTCCCTGTGGGTTTGCCAAAATTGCATCCATCGTCCTTAGGCTAAATTACATAAATGGTCCCTGAAATGCAAATCTAACAAATAATAAAATCATTTCTCTACCTGTAATACCCAGAAACTCAGAAATGCAATAAAATCATTTAACCACCATTAAAATAAAATCATTTCTCTACCAATAAAATCATTTCTCTACCATCTTGAAATGCAAATTTAACTACCATTAAAACCCAAACCCTGAAACCAAAACAAAACTCAGAAACAAGATGCAAATTAAAACCCAAACCCCGATTGTCCCAAAACTAAACTCGGAAACCCTAAAATAAAACCCAGACCATCTAACCAACAAAAACAAGAACGGCGGCAAAGAAATAAAGGAACGAAGGAGTCCTATCACAGATCTCAGAGTCACAAATTGTTTACAAAGGCAAAAGGGCAGATCGAGGCTCAACATGCTAGATCGAGCCTCAGGTGGCTGAGATCGGAGTAGTCGCTTGATAAGGAAAGAGATTTGGTAACAGTTACAGGTGCGATTGATATGAAGATTTTGGCTACTGCTTTACAAAGTAAGTTGAAAAGGGCGGTGGAGATGGTTCCAGCTAAAAAAGATGGTGGCAACGAAGGTGAGAAAAAAGGCGGTGGTGGCGGTAGTGGTGGTGAGAAAAAGGTTAAGGGTGGCGGCGGTGGTGGTAATGACGGTGAGGGGAAAGGTGGTGGTGGCGGCATTTTGAAGATCTAGTCAACGAAGGTGTAAAAGTGTCTTTGAAATTTTGTTAATGATATGTGAAAAGATATAAATATTACTCAAATGGAAGTTTATGTGTAGGAAAAGTTAAAAAAAGGGTACTCTTTGTAGTTGGAGATTATTATATGATGGTTTAATGTTTCATTTTGGATGTTAATTTTATACTTGTTTCTGAGTTTAGTTTGCATCTATGTAATTTATACTCAGCGCATTTTGAGATGGGTATATAGGTTTTAATTCTTTTGAGGGACCATGGATGCAATGGATGCAATTTATGTAATACAGGGATCATTTATGTAATTTACCTTTTGGACAATCGATGCAATTTTTAAAAATTCAAGGGTAAAATGGTCATCACAATTTTGTATTTTATCTTTATTACTCAATTGAAGACAAAAATGTCAAGTTTAATGTCTAGAAGAGCTATTTTTTTTGTTCGCTACGTCGAACTGACATTTGTGACAAGTATGATGCTTTAATAGGTTATTAGCCTTTTATTTTATATAACATTTAATGGTTCATAGGATACACTACTACAAAAAAGGGCATAGAGCCCGGTTGAAAATGATCATAGAGCCCGGTTTTACATACGGGCACAAAGGGAAGGGGACTATATTTGAAATGCTAATGGAGCCCGGTTATTAAAACGGGCTCTATTACCCGTTATAGAGCCCTGTTTTCTATCACCAAACATGGCTCTATGTGGAAAAAAAATATTAAAAAAAAATCTTGTTATGCTGCTACTGCAGCCATTCAATCAATATTTTTTTGGCAACCTGAACAATGTACTTCAGATCAAGAAGAGTCATTGAGATTACAACTTACTTTCAGTTCATACATTTATCTTGCAACTAATCTTGCAAACACATTTGAAAAATCTACAAACTAACTTAACATCCGCTTGAACAAAAATGGAAGTGAAAATTACACCATTGACATTAATGTGAAGTCTCGTTATTATGCATTGTCTTTGAATAACCTGACCAAAATAGATGGATTTTGATGAAGTTGATGACGTCCCAAACCGGTTTTACAGTTGAGTATCAAGCCAGATGAAGAATAAATAGCAAGTCTTGACTTTGCCCATCCTAGTACACGCTTTAAACCACAATACAACAACAAATAACAACAACAAACCCAATCCCGCCAGGGCAGGGTATGGGGGAGGTAAAATGTAGACAGATCCTACCCTACACGTGGTAACCCGTGGGTAGGAGACTGCTTCCAACGAGACCTCCTAAGTGCATGTGTGCTAGTGCGAAAGGATAGAGAAAGCAAACGAAAAAACAATAGGCAAAAGCGTAGTAAAAAGAAAGCAAGCAAGCAAGCAAACAGGGCATACAGAAAAAGAAACACGCACAAAATAAGCCAATAGCAAAGCAATGCACATATAAAACCAAAAGCCCAGGCACACCAAAAAAGGACCAACCAAAGGGGGCAACACAGAGCAAAGCAAAGTAGCACACAAGGCATAAATCTAAGGCAAAAAACACGTAGCACCAAAAGACCAAACGCAGGAGCAAGACAAAGCGGCAAAACCTAAAAGAGCAACAACAGAGCAACGCGAAACCACGCACGGGCCTAAGACTATGGCAAAGAAAAAAGAGGCTACAAATCAAAACACGCAAGGAGGCAAAGGGGACACCTAAAAGCCAACCTAGCACCACTACCCAGAATCCTAATCCTATCCCTCCATCCCTTCCTATCTTAGATCATGTCCTCGGTCAAACGAAGCTCCCTCATGCCAAGCTTAAGTCTATCCTCCCACCTGAGATATTGGGTCCGCCTCTCCTTCACGCCATCTACAACTAGCGTTTCGACCCTTCTAATCTAGCACATCGTGGCCTCCTTCCGACATGTCCGAACCACCTCAACCTTCCTTCTTAACAATATTCCCGACCTCAAGTTTTGCTCGAAAACTCCGTTCGATCATGTCAAGTAAGGTTTTACCACAAGTCCACCCGAGCATCCTCAGCCTCGCCACCTCTACCCTGTTAGCCTGTGCCTTTAATATGGGCCAACATTCAGAGCCGTATAAGATAGCTGGTCTAATCGCCACCTTATAAAATTTTCCCTTTAACTTAAATGGGATGTTCCTCCGCAGGACTCTGACGCCCCCTCCATCTCGCCCACCCCGCCTAATCCGTGGGTTACGTCCTCATCTATCCTCCCTGATTATGTATAATAGATCCCGGTATCTAAAGACTCCTTGGGTGGCAGGATTCGATCACCTATATGAATATCAACTGTCGTGGTGACATGGCTCAATCCTCCCAAAATCACATCTCATGTATTCGTCTTCTCCTCGCCACCAAGGCCATTGTCTTCAAGAGCCTCCCTCCTGCTCAAGTTTGGTGTTTAACCCTTCCGCCGACCGCCACCAACACAATGTCATCAGCAAAGATCATGTTTCACGGGATGCCCTCTTGTACCCTTCTTGTTAACTCATCTAGAATCAAGGCGAAGAGGTAAGGGCTAATGGCGGATCCCTGGTGGAGCCCAACTTCCACAGGGAAAAACTCGGAGGTCCCCACTGTGGACCGTATTAACGAGTCTTAGCACCCTCATACATATCCCTAATGACTCACGTATATATTTGGGGTTCCTCTTTCGATGAGAGTTCTCCAAATCAACTCGCGTGGAACGCTATCATAAGCCTTTTCAAGATCAATGAACGCCATATGCAAGTCCTTTTGTCTTTCTCTATGCTTCTCCATGAGACTTCTAAGAAGGTGAATAGCCTCAATCGAGGACCTTCCTGGCATAAAACCAAATTGGGTTTCACACCCCTCGTCTCCTTCTCTTTAACCTTCTCTCAATAACTCTCTCCCAAAGCTTCATGGTGTGACTGAGAAGCTTAATGCCCCTATAATAGCTACACACTTGTACATCTCCCTTATTCTTGTAGATGGGGATGACTTCACCGAAGTCTTCATTCTTCTGCATCTTATCCCGAGAAGATCTTGTTGAAGAGGCATGTCAGCCAATCTAACCCCCTATCTCCCAAACACCTCCAAGCTTCTATGGGGGATTTGGTCCGGTCCTACCGCTTTGTTTCTTCCCATCTTCTGTAGTGCGATCTTCACTTCTGGTTGACTAATCCTCAAATAGTAAACTTGCTCGCTGGGTTGTTGTTCTTCTTGTTCCGCGCTGCCTTCAGACCTTCCTACATTGAAGATCTTGTGAAGTTGCTCAACCTGAGTAGCAAAGGAGACGAGAAAAATCACACGAAGAAACAATACAAACTACAAGACTCAATAGGCTTTTACTTCGTGTCTCTTCCTTGCAAACACCAATTAACCAAACGTGGCAAAATGGGAGGGTTGGGTCGAAATAGGCAAACTTTGAACATATGCCAAACACGAGTTTTATGAAAGAAAAAAACTGAAGTTACAAGTAATAATACACTAAATATTATTCCAAAAACTATATTACTAAGGTACTATATAACTTGTATAAACAAATCAAATTGAAAGGTTGAAAACATTTTAATATGCCTTTGGGCACCATTAAACCCAACTGGCCAAATGACCTGCTCGACCCATTTCAATTTTAGCTAAGTTTTACTACAATTTGGCCTCATTCGACCCGTTGGAGTTAAGAGAGAACCCAAATTGGCCAATATTTAGGTAGATGTTTTTAAGTTGAAACTCCCAGCTTACTTCTACAAATCTAATTACATGCAAAAAGAAATTGTAAATTACCTCTGTACGACCAGGCATGATAGGTTTCCCAGCCAATAACTCTGCTAATTTCATCTCAGTAATTTAAAGAAATTAAAATCAAACCTGAGGTCCCGTAAACGTAATCGTAGGACTAGCAGCAAGTCCAGCTGAATCGTGCTCCATGTACTCAAAAACAGTTCTCATAACCACCTAAAAATCAATCAATAAGAAAAATAACGTAAGTGCTCATCTTTACTAGTATCTTTTGGTGAAATAAACTATATAGCTATGTAATTTTGCTCTTGTATCTCTAAAAAAAAAATACTTGAAAGTTACAGATACATGTAATCATGTGAGAATATACCAGAGAATACCAAATGTAGCAGAAGTGATTCTGCCCTTCCCACATTGTCCCGACATCAACTAACTGATGCAGAAGCAAGGTGTACAAACCAGTACTTTGGCCCTGAAAATGAACGGTATGCATCAATAATATTCCAAAAAAAAAGAACCATTAACGAGGCCTTATGGTAGTTGTGAATACATCATACATTATTGAACTATAATTATTCATGAAATCTATACAAAATAAACAAGTAAAAAACAACAACCGACATACTGATAGTGCTATAATATCTATTTCTTCTACAAAGTGCAAACTAACAGAGAAGCATGACCTCCTTAAATAACATAAATTCGGTTGAAAAACTACTGATGAGCTCAATGTTATACACATGTTTCACTATAACACTAGAAGAGAAATTTACATAACGAATTTTACCAAAAGGTTTGCGTGTCACCTATTACGACAACTACTAGACGAAGAATTTAAGTTTTTTAGCATAGTCAAATACTCATCATTTGATATATGGAGTGACAAACGAAGGTCTGTTACCATTATTTCCTTTTCCCATGTTAAGGGTCCTGATACATGTAAAGCCTCAATGGTAGAACGGTATGCATTCAACTCTTTCCTATGTATTTCATCCGCCAACGTCTCGTTGGTGAAACACTGATCAGCGTCTTCATGGTATCCCGATTGACAAGTAGACTCTGCATCGCTGTCATGAACTGATCGACAATACATATCATAGGGATTATAGCTATTAATGCTACAACTACCACTAGAACTTACACTAGCGGTTTAGCCGATTTATCATGTCTCTATTATTAATAGCTTCATCTACCTTTTCCGCTGATGTTCCTAGACGCCTGGATTTGAGTGGAAGTTCTTCATTCTTCTCCAATTTAGAATAAAATCAGGGTGATGATCATTTCCTTTGGTGGTTATTGTAGGTATCAAAGAAACAATCTTTCAAGTAAAAATCCAATATAGCAGCATTTTCTTTAGGTAAAACAACAAACATGGCGCAATTTGTATCTTTCTTGTACTTCATGATTCCAAATCAAAGTCCTTTTAAATCTGTTGATAAAAATCAGATTATTGTAGGATTAGTAACAATCAAATTAAAGCAAATAAAAACATCTAACAAATCCCTATGCTTGCTAATGATCTAAACATATTACTGAATGGGTTTCTAATATCTAAAACATCGATAGACAGACATATCAAAACAATCAACTGCTATATAGCAATATAAAAAAACAGTTAAAAACAATAAAGACGATCAAAATCTCAGAAAACCCTAATAATCATATATTCAAATCGTTGTTCTTTAAAATTGAAAAGATAACAAATTATATAAGCTAAAACAAACACCCCCTTTTTTCAAATGGTTTTCCAAACACTATTATCTGCGCAATAATTAGATAATCTCTTTTAAAACCAAACACTCTTTTAAACACAAAAAAGTAACTTTTCAATAATTACCTGCAAATCCCTAATTTCATATTAGGGCTAAAATTTCATATAATTGACTATTTTATCCAGTTTTGTAAAAGTAAAAAACATAATACCTTGAAGGAAACATGATTGTTAATTTTATTGGTCAAAACCAAAGAACAAGATATCTGCATCTTTAATTCACCTATTCACAAAATAATACTCAATCATAACAAACAACAGCAGATCTGTATATGTAATTAATAACTAATAAAATTAACTTACAAGGAAACTGAAGCTCTTATGGCTCAATGCTAAGAAGCTCTCCGGTACTCATTTTGTAATTAAGCGGCACAAATAATGGTTAGAGGGTTTGGGTTGTGAAAGTGAAGAGGGGGGAAAAGGATTAGGGTTTTTGAATGTAATGAAAATTGGGGAGGGAAAGAAGGCGCCCAAAAGCTTTAAGTATTTTCGTTTCATTTTGAAAGAAAAAAAAAACAGCATTTGATGATAGTGCCCGGTTTGTAAAAGAAAATAGGGTTTTAATAGTTTTTTAGATAAAGCCCGGTTTTGTAAGTGAGAACATGGCTCTTTATGAGAAATAGAGCCCGGTTTTAAAGAAGAAAACGCGGCTTTAAAGATTTTTCACAATAGAGCCCGGCTTTATAGAAGAAAACATGGCTCTATACCCCTTTTGATAATATGGAATCTTTTTAGAGCTCGTTTTTCATTAAAATCGGGCTCTATTTCCAGATTTGTAGTAGTCATATTTAAATTATTAAAAGTTTGTGAGATATTATAATATTTTATCTCATTCATTGATTTTTCATTTTAAATGGACGGTAAGGATGAGTCCTTGTTATATAAAATTACTATCTTCTTACTTTACAAACAAAATGGTTTCCAATTTCCGCATCTTAATTATGGATTCTACAATAAAATTAATAATTTCTAATTTCCGGTTTAAAGTGTCGCATAATTTCCCTTTTAAAATGGATCGGTCCTTATTCCAGCTGGTCGCTAAGTACACGATTTTTCGCTTAGCCTAAGCATCCAGGCATGTCATGTCATCTCTTCCCATGCATGGAGAAGTTAGGACACGGTCCTATTAAGGGAAACTCGGTTGGAAAACTCTATAGATAAGTGACATTTGAAGTCATATATATAACGCGATTTAAGTTTTAAGAAATTAACATATATAGCGTACTTGGGTCGATGATAGACTAAGTTGGATTCCAAAATTTCGCCATAGAAAAAGTTGTTCACCAAGTAAATTTATTTATCAGATACATTATTTCTTAAACTATTCGATCTTAGAAGAGATCTAGTAAGAAGAGAAATTAAATTAAGAAGAATGAGAAGAAATATGAGCCACACATTTCAAATGAGGAGGAGAAATTTAAGGAGAGATGCATCTATTTCTATAGGTGCATCTGAAATGTGCGGTTGTGGTTTCTTCTCACCCTTCTCATTTTAATTTTACTTCCCATTTGATCATTACTCATCGATCTTATTGGTCTACAATTTATTTGGTATATGAAACTTGACCAAGTCTCTATTTTATCATCTAGCTTGCTTGTAAATTGTAATTACTTCTTCGTCAGCCATATCCATTTATCATTGTACCCTGCATAAACGTTTCCACAATTATGTTAGACACCCTTATATATAAAACAATGATATTTTCTCATAAATAGTATTGAATTAGTTTTAATATTCTTTTAACTGTGTTTTGTGAAATTCAGTTTGAATAATATTAATAGTTTACTGTTTATTTGGTTAAAGAAGCTAAAAAGTTCATTAAGGTTATGTTTGGCAAAAACAGATTGTGTTAGTGCTGGTATTATTGCTGATGCTTGTGCTGGTGGTATTGCTGAAAAAGATTATAAAAATAGATTATTTTTGTACGCTACATGAAGTAGCCTTTTATTTTCAAAGATTATGAAAGATTATCTTTTTTATAATCTTTATAAGTTCTGTTTGCCAAACAAAGATTATTTTTGAAGTAGCTTATTTTTTGAAAAAATAAACATAATCTCTTCGTAATCTCATGTGCAAAACATAGCCTAACGAAATTTTATCACAAAACGAACTTTTAAACCAATACCATTTGACAAAAAAAACATTATATAATTTATGTATCAAAATAATAGAAGAGATAAGCAATATTTGAATACGTCGTTTCTATATTTACTGTAAATGAAAAATGCATGGATAAATCATGTTAAGAGATATGGTATGGGTATATATACGTTGAGCAATCAGTTGTGGGGCTGATCTCGTAAGGCAAGTTGACTCCGCATTTCCCTGGAAGGCTTCTAGCTTTCTCAAGGTCGAGATCCGGGAACTGAGAGGCGGACTGTTCAAGGCACCTGCAAGCCGCCTGGCGGTCAGGACTGGTTGAAGCGGCATTGTTTAGTGAGTTAACACCGCTACAACAATCTGAGGTGACGGAATCCCCATTACTTGTTAGGTAGGTCGCACACGGAGCCATGTTGCTCACCACCTGATCACATGTCACCTCGCCTTCTACCGCATGTAGCCCAGCCACCACAAGGATGTACAAGGCTACGACCAACGCAACCTTTCCAACCATTTCTCCTCTTGAGGAAATATTAAGAGATGTTTTGGTAACTATAGAGGATTTATTAGTTGGTTTATATAGACTTTGTTACATGCACAAACGTCTATTGTAATCAACAAAACTTTAATTAAACTAACTGAATGTTATTTAAAAATGCAGCTCATACTTTTTGGATTATTTATTTATTTATTTATTTGTTCTCTTACATATATCACTTGCAAGGCTGTAAATTTGTAATATTATATATTAACCGAATTGCTCTTTTATTAATCAAACATAACAGAACATATTGTTCAGACATATTCATGTTAATTCTAAAGATATGGGAAAACTTAACTAATATGAGTATAAAGATATACAAAGCGATATTTTAGCTATATTCAAAATAGGCATCAAATAATTTAAAATTGATATCAAACTATATTCATATTTATTTATTTTATGTTATAGGTTGTTTTAAATAAAATGATATTTCTTATGTGTGACCTTTGATTGAAAAGAAATACGTTGGCAGATCAGATACGGTAATATGGGATTATGGTTGGGCATACACTTTTCTCAAATTCAGACGAACTAAGCACAACTTACAACTAAATACATAAATAAAAGCAAGTTTATTTATTTGTTTATTTATTTATTTATTGTTAGTGCCAACGAAGCAAAAATGCCAAAGATTATGTATTTCCAACTAGTAGTACCACAACAGATTTGATTGTTAAACTTAGAAAAAAAAATGTCTTTCATTGTTTGGTGCGTCTTTGCTAAATATTAAGTTTTTAATTTCTTTGGTTATGCCTATTCATATGTAAATGACTTATTTATAAAGAGACTGTGATTCAAGATCGCATGAGAAATTTGTAAAATAAACTGGTATATTAGGTTTGTCGTTCTAGAAAAATAACATTTGCATGGACGATGCTACGTGCAGTACAGCCAAAGACCCGCAGATTTTATAGACTTCACATTTAATCAATTAAAACCTATGCAACTTTCTTGTGTAGCCCCTCTTGTGTTAAAACCTTCACATTTAATTAGTACTCGGACACCTCCCCTGACCAAAAGTGTCCAAGTAAACCAACTTTAAATTGAACATCGTCAACCAATGAGGTGATTCAGCAGTAAGGGATTAACCTTTTAGGACGAAAGTGTCTAGAGGTTTTCGGTTCGAATTTTGGGGAAAAAAATAATTCCCCAGTGGCCACGAAGGCTTACCTGCGCGGACTCCGGACTATCAAAAAGAGTAGTCGCTCTGGGATTAGTCGGCTCGCAATGTCGAGTCGGAAACCCAGAAAAAAAAATTGAACACCGTCATCGAGTCGGAGATTGATATCTTCATTTAAAGTTGACAACAATTTCATGTTTGTTAAATTTGTGAAAAACTAGAAGGGTTGTATAGTTTTACCGATTAAAATCTAGTTTCAAAATAGTTAGATAAAGTATACGTGAAATCTTTTGGATAGTGAATTATTGATAATGCAAGAATATAAATAAAGATAAATATGATATGTAAGTAAAGAAATGATAGAACCGTGATACAAGTATTTATCAGTTCAGCTACAAGGACACCTTCCTTGCCCTACTTCACTTTCCGAACACCCAACTCAAGATTTTGTAAAACTATGTCAACAAGCTCCTTATCCGGTGGAGAAACCTCACAACTTTCACCAGATCATGAAACTGTTTTACATGCTCATTCATTTTAATAGTCTCTCTTACTTATCAGACATTGTGGGTTACATAATGGTCTCTCTTACTTTTCAGACATTGTGGATTACATAATGGTCTCTCTTACTTCTTAGATATTGTGGGTTACATAATGGTCTCTATTACTTCTCACGCATTGTGAGTGATATAACGACATCTAAAACCTTCCATGACCTTACATAACATCGTTTTATATGAAACCCGTCACAGTCTAATGATCCCCCGATTATCTTACTATCTGTCTCCGAATACGAGTCTGAACACTCGTCCCATACATTTGGAACACCATACTTCTGGAACACCTACATCGCCTCGTAACCCATCGGCTAAAGACACGCTGGTTAATTAGAACATGACTTTAACATGTCTCCTTGAAACACCTACCTTTAGAAAACTACTTTATTACGTCTCGCTCTCCTTTACTTATTATGATTTTGTTGAAATGTCCCGCCTAAGAAACAAGACCTAAGCCTAGGCCTTATTGGGTTGTATCCCTTAAGAGATTAGCATTAGTACTTTCTCATGAACTTCGTTGTATTTTGTGTATTTTATCCCGAGTTATGGGATTTATTTTGACACATGACTATTTACTATTTTATATCAACATGTGTCATGTTGTGACAATTTTCGTCCGTGGAACTTTCTATTTCACTATCATTTTGTAAACAGTTTTCTTATTAACTTATGAACTATTTTGTCACCTTACTATAAACCGATTTGCTACCCTCTAATGAATTACCTTACCACTACCTTATAAACTACAAACCTGATTTACCACTATCTTATAAACTGTTTTTCTAGTTCCGTATAAACTGTTTTGTTACCACCTTACAATGTAAAACTATTTTTTTTGGATAAAAGGGATTTTTCACCCTGGTAAAATTCATTACGCCAAAAAACATTGAAGTATAAAGGAAGAGGGTGACTTCCCTCATCTCAATCCCTTAGGACACTTACATGCAATCACTATATAAGAATGACAGACCATTATGTTAATACAAATAAACCGTCAAAACGTTTATTAATATTTAGCGATCTCTTTGTGTTTTGTTGATAACAAATGTAATGTTATCATAAGTAAAACTATAAGGATACATGTTATTTTTGTAAAGCATCTACATATAGTCATTTAATACAATTTGTTGTAATAGTTTATTAAGATGGGTAAAAACCACAACCCATGACCCATACCCATGGAGTTAACCCATACCCATTGACTAGATGCATTGCATCTATTAGATATATTGTATCTACTTAGATACCCATGGTTCAAACCATAACCCAAAAACCCATGGGCAAAGAGGAGCGTCTCACGGATCCCTAGAGTTACACTAGACGGATCCCTCAAGCAAGGGATCCGTGGGATCCGTGCAACAGTGGCAAGAATTTGCCTATAAATAGAGAGCTATTTCTTCATTTTTACTTACCCCTCTTCTTACTAACTCTCTCATATATTCTTACACTCTTCTAACTAAAGATCACTTGATCTAGAGAGTTGTTATTCGTTCTTCTATTATGATTCTCATATAGGTCCTTCTCTAAGGCGAGATCTTGAGCATTCTACAAGTCATCCAAGCAAGGGGTCCTTGATTGATTTGTTCCTCCACAAGATTTCTGTAGCGAAGATCTTGTATTTCATATTTTACATATTTGTTGTGTTATAGTAGTGTTGGTTTGGTCCTCCGTGTTACGGACTTGGTATTTAGCTTTGTACCAGAAAAAGGTGTAAGCAACGTCGTGAAGGCTTCTCCACTAAGTTGAAGGAGTTTGTTGACATAGTGCTTGAACTCTCGAGTAGGTGACCCGGGGAGTGGAGTAGGGCAAGGAAGGTGTCCTTGTAGTCGAACCACTATAAATCGGTTGTGTCATTTCTATCCTTTACTTTACTTACTTTACTTGCATTACTCATAGATCTATACTATCTCCTCATTCATACGATTTCACATAACATCGAATCTAAAAGATTTTGAAACTAACTTAAAATCGGCAAAACTATTCACCCCCCCCCCTTCTAGTTTTCCACAATTGGCATCAAGATCTAAGTTTATAAATGTTTTAAAGTAAACCGTATTTTAAAAACTTTTCGATCACTATGGGTTCTGAAAATTACAAGGAAGGGCAATCCATGCAACGACCTCCACTTCTTGAAACCAATGGTTTTATATATTGGAAAAAATAGATTCGAAACGCATGTGAAGTCTAAATATATTGATCTTT
The DNA here is from genome assembly GCA_910596185.1 of Chrysanthemum makinoi. Classification (NCBI taxonomy): domain Eukaryota; kingdom Viridiplantae; phylum Streptophyta; class Magnoliopsida; order Asterales; family Asteraceae; genus Chrysanthemum; species Chrysanthemum makinoi. The sequence goes on along the minus strand of OU343223.1, from coordinate 159,688,208 downwards.
GGTACATCATTGTTGAAGGCGATTTTGAAGCCACTGCAAAAGATGAAAATGGAAATTTAGTTAACATACCTCATGATAAACTCACCGATGATATTAAGAAAAAGCTTTCCAAAAACAGTGAAGCTAAAGTGGTTTTATATAATGCTTTACCCAAAAAGGAATTAGAAAGAATTTCCATGCTTAAAACCTCTAAAGAAATTTGGAATTTTTTAGTTGTAACTCATCAAGGTAATCAACAAGTTAAAAACAATAAAATTGATTTATTTGTTCAACAATATGAACAATATTCGATATCGGATGAGGATACTATAGATCATTCTTTTGGTAACTTTAATACTATAATTACATCTTTACAAGCACTTAATGAATCTTTTTCTAGCCATAATCATGTCAGGAGATATCTAAGGGCACTTCCATCCAAGTGGTGATCTAAGGTGGCGACAATCAAAGAATTAAAAGACTTGTCAATCCTCACCCTTGATGAAGTCATAGGCAATTTAAAAGTCTATGAGCTTGTCCTCGCTAAAGATTTCGAAGCCTCAAAAGTAAAAGAGAAGCACAAATCTCTTGCCCTTAAAGCCAAGAAGGTCTCAAGCGATGAAGAGAACTCCTCTTCAGATAGTGATGACGAGGAGTATGCCATGGCGGTAAGGGACTTCAAAAAGTTCTTTAGAAGAAAGGGAACATACGTCAAGAAACCATATGATGACAAGAAAGGATTCCGGAAAAGCAAAGAGGACGAGAAGGCAAAGGATGACCGTGCTTGCTTTAAATGTGGGGACCCAAACCACTTTATTAGTAAGTGTCCAAAAAGTGATGAACAAAAAGCATTCGTGAGCGGTTCGTGGGGAATGAGCGAAGAGGAAGATGAAGAAATTTGTCTCATGGCAAATAACGTGTGCTTAAAGGTCGACCTAGATCCGGATGAGTGGATCAAGGATAGAGGGTGCACGAGGCACATGACCGTCAATAAAGATTTATTTTCCACATATGAATCCTTCAATGGAGGAAATGTGGTATTTGGAAATAGCAAAAGCAAAATCATCGATAAAGGTACAACTTCTAACAAATCTGTAACCATTAACGATGTGTGTCACGTAGATAACCTAAACTTTAACCTCTTAAGTATAGGACAAATATGTGATAAAAAGTACAACGTACTTTTTAACGAAACCGGTAGTAAGATATTGAAAAATGGTATCAATATAGGTAGAGGAATTAGGAAACATGGAGTCTATGTCATTAAAATTGGTAATGAACCTTAAGAAAAACTTTGTCTTACTTCTATGGATGATACTTCGACCTTATGCCATCGAAGATTGCGTCATGCCAATATGCGACTTCTTCAATCGCTATCATCCAAATATCTAGTAAGAGATCTACCAAAATTAAAATATGAACATCACTTTTGTCATGCTTGTAATGTAGGAAAACAAGTCCATGCTAGTCACAAAGCTAAAAACATGGTCTCTACAACTAAGTGTCTAGAATTACTACACATAGATATATTTGGTCCATCCGCTATCCAAAGTTATGAAGGCAACTACTACACTTTGATTATAGTGGATGATTACCCTAGGTACACATGGACTAAATTTTTAAAGAACAAAACTGAAACGTTCGATTACTTTGAAATATTAAGTAAGAAAATCCAAAGACAATTAGGAAGTCCTATAGTGTCTATTAGAACGGATCATGGTAGGGAATTCGATAATGAAGTGCAATTTGGAGCCTTTTGTGACGCTAATGGTATTACTCATAACTTCTCGGCTCCTCGCACTCCACAATTGAATGGGGTAGTTGAAAGAAAGAATAGAACCCTACAAGAAATGAGTCGCACCATGCTAAATGAGCAATCCATACCTCAAAAGTTTTGGTGCAATGCCGTTGATACATCAACGTACATACTTAACCGAGTTTTAATTAGACTATTTTTAGGAAAAACTCCATATGAGTTACTTCGAGGCAAAAAGCCTATGCTAAATCACTTTAGAGTCTTTTGTAGCAAATGTTTTCTACTTAACACTAAAGATTACCTTACAAAATTTGATCCTAAGTCAACCGAAGGTATCTTTTTAGATTACTCTCCAAATAGCAAAGCTTACGTCATATTAAATAAAGAAACAATGAAGGTTGAAGAATCATTAAACGTAAAATTTGATGAGAGTCCACCCAAACCTACTCTACCTCTTGTCGATGACGAGATTGTCGAGAGTGAAGCTATTGTAATAAAGAAAAAGACAAACGAAGAAGAAGAACCTTTAAATGATGAAATCATAAATATTAAAGAGTCTAAAGATCACCCCGTAGATAAGGTCATAGGAAAGTTAAACGAAATAACCTTAAAGTCTTAAGTACAAAACCAAAGTAGCTTATTTTGTTTTGTCTCAACCATAGAACCTAAGAATACACAAGAAGCCATAAAAGATGAAAGCTAGGTAATGGCTATGCAAGAAGAGTTAAATCAATTTGTTTCTAATGATGTTTGGACACTCGTCCTTCCACCTAGTAATCAAACCATAATAGGAACCAAATGGGTGTATAAAAACAAGTTAGATGCAAACGGTGTAGTGTCTAGAAACAAAGCTAGACTCGTTGCCCAAGGATATAATCAACAAGAAGGAATAGACTTTGATGAGACTTATGCCCCCGTGGCTAGATTAGAGTCTATAAGAATACTTCTTGCTTATGCTTGTGCTAATGATCTTAAGCTTTGTTAAATGGATGTCAAAAAGTGCTTTTCTAAATGGTTTTATTAATGCAGAAGTATGCGTAGCTCAACCTCCGGGCTTCATCAATTTTGAAAACCTAAACATGTGTATAAATTAAAGAAAGCTCTTTACGGTCTTAAACAAGCTCCAAAAGCTTGGTATGATAGACTCAAGTCATTCTTAATAAAAAACAACTACACCATGGGGTTAGTTGATAACACACTTTCTACTAAGAATAGAGAGTCACATATAATCATTGTTCAAATATATGTAGAAGATATTATATTCGGATCTACTTGTCAAGACATGTGTGATGACTTCTCTAAAATCATGCATGACGAGTTCGAGATGAGTATGATGGGAGAACTTAGTTTCTTTCTTGGTCTACAAATAAAACAAGCAGAAGATGGTATCTTCTTTAATCAATCTAAATACATAAAGGAGATGTTAAAGAAATCTGGCTTAGAAGAGTCGAAACCCATAAGAACACCAATGTCATCCGACACTAAACTCACAAAAGATGAAGACGGCGAATCCGTTGATAACACAAAATACCGTGGCATGATTGGTAGTCTTCTCTACCTCACGGCTAGTCGGCCGGATATCATGTTTAGTGTTTGTCTATGTGCTAGGTTTCAAGAAGATCCTAAAACATCACATCTAGAAGCCGTCAAAAGAATATTTAGATACATTAAGGGTATGACTCAATTAGGATTGTGATATCCTAAGGGTACGGGGGTAGAAACAATTGTATATGCAGATTCTGACCATGTAGGTGATTATGTTGACCGAAAAAGTACAAGCGGGGTATGTACTTTTATGGGATGTTGTTTAACATCTTGGTTCTCAAAGAAGCAAACAGCATTGGCCATATCAACAACCGAAGCCGAATACGTCTCCGCCGGCAAAGCATGCCAACAAGCACTATGGATGAAACAAGCGTTATTTGACTACGACATTCACCTAAGTGACATAGCCATTCTATGTGACAACAAAGGTGCTATCGACTTATGCAAAAATCTGGTATTGCACTCTCGCACCAAGCATATAGAGATTTGTCATCACTTATTAAGAGACAATGTTTAAAAGGGGAACATATCTATTGCGAAGGTAGCATCTGAAGACAACATAGTTGACGTCCTCACCAAACCGTTGAAGCGGGAACAATTCAACCTCCTTCGTCTTGGTCTTGGTCTCATGGAACAATCGTCGTAATTAGTTTTTAAACTCTACAAGGTATGTAAACGCTAGCCTTCCTCTTTCTGAGTCTAGGATCTCTATTTCACACACAACTCACAAGCAATATGGGAAATTTCAAAACCTAAGATCGGTTTTACCTATAACAGGTACTTTCATATTTTTTTCTTTTTATTATTTTTTTAGGCAAGTACCTTTTGCAAACACGTAATTGCATATCTATTTCTTCACTCAAGAATAAACGTTTTCTTCACACAAAGAAATCTCTTTTCAAAATGTTTTTCTAAAAGGATACCTCTTCCCGTATCACTTTCATAAAAGCCATTTCTCACGTTTAGGACAAATCGCTTTTTCATTACTAATACAAAGTAAAAACCCGTTTTCATTGCATCTCATGTCTTTTGAATACTAAAGAGGACACTTAACTAATATGTGTTTTCGGGTACATTCATTTAAGCAACAATGAATTAGGAGCACTCAGGTTATCTCACATAATAGTGTGCTTTTTCACTGTTAAGTTTATTTTTCTTTTCTTTTTAGGAGTCGAGATAACCGCAACTCCAAATGGTTTGCATATAGGCACACACTAGGCACAAATGTTTCCAAAAGGAAATTTTTGAGCTGCCTAAGTCACCAGTACCACGGATCCCAGCCTTAATGTTGGACGGTTCCCCCAAGGGAAGGATCCGTGGGATCTGTGAGACAGAAGCTAAATTTATCTTCTATTTTTCTCACTTTGGTTGAAAACTTCAATATTTTCATCATTTTTTATCATATTTTTGGAGTATGTTACTTAATGCTTGTGTTCTCATGATCTCATGCCTTAAATTCATATCTAATCATTAGATTTTAATCCACATTTTGGGTCAAGCATTCATTACAACGCATTGTTTTTCTATAAAAAGGATTCCCAAAATGCTTGCATATTCATCACTCTCAACCTCACAAACAAACATCATCATGTCATCCAAAAGATCTTCCAACATAGATGAATCACCTAGTGTAAACAATCCCTTTTAAGAAATCCAAAAGTTTGTCCTCCCACCTTCCAAAGTACCACCACCCAAATCTAGAAAAACCGCACGGATTAGCATCCGGCCTTGTTGCTTAGCAAAACCATCATCAAATGGTTCATCACCAACCACTTATTCACCACAAAATGCTTCCATTGTAACACCTCCTTCATCACCAACAAGTACACCAACTTCATCACCCATCAAATCCCCACCTAAGGTCACTCTTTTGGAAATCCTTAAGACTCCAACAAGATCTCAACAAACCAACCAAAAAGAACTAGTCTTTTTAACACCTCCCACATCTCCAAACACAATTTTCAAAGACCTTGAAACCTCACCAACTTTAGCTCCCATTGTGTTACAAGAACATCTAGGTTCTTTTCCACCACCACTTCCAAACATTCCGGACTTTGATCCGTATTTTCCAAATTTTCCACCACAACTTTCGCATCTCACACATCAAACTAACCCGGAAGATTTCCACACACATTACCCACATTACCCACATCACTTACATTGTGAACATTGCCAATCCACTAGGGATCTTGCAATAGAAATTAGGGAAGAAATGCGATTCATACTTAACCACATCCTTGATCGCATCAACATCATTACTCACCAAAACTTCCATCCATAACCTTATGCAAGCATGGAAGGAATCATTTTATTATTTTTAGTATTTTCTTTTGAGTCATTTTTAGAACAAGTCTTGTTCTTAGTTTTACATGCTTGTATGTGGCATAAATACCACTACACTTTGTTATTTTATTACAAGGCTTTGTTTACATACCTTGGCTCCCAATCTTGATTCTCGTCAATCACAAGATTATTTGTGCATGTTACAACTAACCTTTTCTTTGTAGGTAATTTTATTTTCTCACATGACGCCCCATTCTAGGGGGAGCCACCGTCAAGGGGGAGTTAGAGATTCGTGGACTATTTTTCCACATTTTTGTTCTTCATTAGGGCCACTTTTTGATTCGACAAGAAGGGGGAGAAGAAGTAAAACTTATGCTTTCAAAACATACATCTAATCTTAAGTTTTACTCATCATAACATTATGTTTTGTCATCAACAAAAAGGGGGAGATTGTTAATACAAATAAACCGTAAAAACGTTTATTAATATTTAGCAATCTCTTTGTGTTTTGTTGATAACAAATGTAATGTTATCATAAGTAAAACCTTAAGGATACATGTTATTTTTGTAAAGCATCTACATATAGTCATTTAATACAATTTGTTGTAATAGTTTATTAAGATGGGTAAAAACCATAACCCATGACCCATACCCATGGAGTATATCCATAACCCATGGAGTTAACCCATACCCATTGACTAGATGCATTGTATCTATTAGATACATTGTATCTACTTAGATACCCATGGTTCAAACCATAACCCATGACCCATAACCCAAAAACCCATGGGCAAAGAGGAGCGTCTCACGGATCCCTGGAGTTACACTAGACGGATCCCTCAAGCAAGGGATCCGTGGGATCCGTGCAATAGTGGCAAGAATTTGCCTATAAATATAGAGCCATTTCTTCATTTTTACTTACCCCTCTTCTTACTAACTCTCTCATATATTCTTACACTTTTCTAACTAAAGATCACTTGATCTAGAGAGTTTTTCTTCGTTCTTCTATTGTGATTCTCATATAGGTCCTTCTCTAAGGCGAGATCACGAGCATTCTACAAGTCATCCAAGCAAGGGGGTCCTTGATTGATTTGTTCATCCACAAGATTTCTGTAGCGAAGATCTTGTATTTCATATTTTAATTATTTTTTGTGTCATAGTAGTGTTGGTTTGGTCCTCCGTGTTACGGACTCGGTATTTAGCTTTGTACCGGAAAAATGTGTAAGCAACGTTGTGAAGGCTTCTCCACCCAGTTGAAGGAGTTTGTTGACATAGTGCTTGAACTCTCGAGTAGGTGACTCGGGGAGTGGAGTAGGGCAAGGAAAGTGTCCTTGTAGCCGAACCACTATAAATCGGTTGTGTCATTTCTATCCTTTACTTTACTTACTTTACTTGCATTACTCATAGATCTATACTATCTCCTCATTCATATGATTTCATATAACATCGAATCTAAAAGATTTTGAAACTAACTTAAAATCGGCAAAACTATTCAACCCCCCCCCTTCTAGTTTTCCACACATTCTTATAACTTACAAAATAAATTAACAACCTACAACGACTAGAAAGCGGATTTAAAAATAAGAAACTGCTTCTGACCACAACATAGAATCTTGAACTTACTCGAATAAGCCTTGAACCAGGCTCAAACGACTAGCCAAAGGTAACAACAACATAAAGCAAGACCCTAGTGTTACTGTTACTAATTCAAGATGCCACCAAACACCAAATGTTATCAACCACACCAATATAACCATAATAGCAGCAGTTGATTCAAGCATCATCAACATGTACAATGTATTTGTAGAAATTGTGACAAAACAAAACATCCATCCTGTCACCACTAACATCTCTTCCAATACAACAAACCGAATAACCATGGTTCAACACCACTTCCGGTGCGTGGGGTAAAAAAAACCCCTGGAAGTTCTCTCTAGGTGGCGACTTTTTTCCCTTACCCTCTTCCAATCGTTTTTTCATCTTTTCTGCCCTAAAACCTCTGATTCTTGGATCGAATTGATTATCCTAGTGTTTAAACATTGCGTTTAACATTGGTTTACTCAAATCCTTGCTTGTTTTTTAGGTTTTTAGATCAGATCTGGTGTAGTCATGTTTTAGGGTTTTAAGCCGCCATTAACTATCTTAAATTGATCCTATATATCCTTTTATTGTTAAGTCGGTTTGATTTTTGACTTTATACATATTTAAGGTCGATTGATTGCTGTTGCGCATTGTTTAACCATTCTTTGGTTAAAGTGTTCTATTCTAAACGATTCTCTATTTTAGGGTTTCGTATTTTAGTGCGCTAAGGTTTTCTGGTGCATAACTTAATACTAAATCTGATTAGGGTTTGGTTATTTTCGTGTGTAAGTAACATGTTAGAAGGTTTTTGGTTTTCTAAGTGCACTTGGGGTTTGGTGCTATTTGTTCATCGTGGTAAGTGGGTTAATAGAGAGAGATGGAATCGGGGTTTCTTAATAGGAATAAGTCTTCTACATCTGCTGGGTTGGCGTCAAAGATTAGCAACATTGATGGTAAAGTTATTGTTAACAAGGACAAACCTTTGAAGTCGATTCTTAAGCGTGCAGGTCTGAATAATAAAACGGGAAGTTTTCCGCTTCCTAATGACATTGGATCTGGTTCTATGGCACCTTCTGGTGCTACTACTGGTGATAAGTCGGGGAGTACGCTGGTTGTGGAAGTTAGAAACACAAGTAGTAGTTTAGCCTCATCTTTTGCTGCTTGTGATAGTTCGAATTCTGGTGGGGGCTTGGGTGGGAATTCTGGTCCCAATGGGAATATATTACCTAAAGCCCTACCTATGCAACATAATGATGAAAGTTTTGTTGAACATGCTCAAGGTACACCTGCTATTGATACTTCGAATTCAAAGGTACTAGAGTCTGTTGTAACAAATGATCGTACTAATTCTGGTGCTAAAGTTGTTATCCCAATTACCGTGGTTGAGGATATGGTTAAAAAAATTTCTAATACATTGTATGGTTATTTTGTGGATCAACGTTTAGCTTTTCCTTTGGTGGAGGACTATGCCAAGAACGCTTGGGTAAAGTTTGGTTTCCAGCAAGTAATACTTCGTGGCAGCTTTTTCTTTTTCCAATTCGCATCTCAAGAGGGTTTGCTTAAGGTGTTAGAAGGGGGTCCTTGGTTTATTCGATCAAAACCCATCTTTTTGCATATTTGGGTGGCTAATTCTAAATTGGAAAAGGAGGTTATTTCTAAGGTGCCGGTTTGGGTACGTTTTCACAAAGTCCCTGCGGTGGTATATTCTGAAGCTTGGATCCAATTGATTTCTGAACAAGTGGGACGACTAATGAGATTGGATGAGGGTACACATGCTATGTGTATTAACCCTTGGGGTTGCTATTCTTATGCACGATGTCTCATGGAGTTATCTGCTGTTCATGATGTGTTGGAATACATTGAAGTTGCTATACCCCTACCTAATGGTAAAGGCCATTATATGGAATACATTGATGTTGAGTATGAATGGTGGCCTCCTCGTTGTTCACATTGCAAAATTTTTAGCCATGAGATAGAGGCATGTCAAGTTTTGAAACGAAAAGTTGATTTGGGGTCAGAGGATGAAGATGCAAGTGCTAAGGAGAAAGTTCACAATATGAAGGCTGGGAAAAAGGTATCTAAATCACAACAAGGGTCTAGGTTGTTCAAGCCTAAATCTACTTTCATTTACAGGCCTGTTTCTAAGCCGAGTTCTAATAAAGTCACCAAGGAGGATAAACCTAATGAACAACCGAATCCTATTCCTCCTTTTGTTACTATTAATGAATTATCACAATCTGTTAACGAGTATGGTTACTTTAAAGATAACATCAATCTTGATGAACTCAAGCGTGATATGGAGCAAGTGCGGGAAGCTGAGAAGGTTCTTGATCCTAATTCTTCCAACGTGGAGGGTGGTGGGGATAGGTCTGATTTTCAAATTAATAAAGTGGTTTCTAACAGCCCTAATGTATCGTTGGAGGGAGGTATGGATAATGTGAAGCCTGGTAAGGTTTCTACTAATGTTGCAAGTTTGGTTGGTGATCCAACTAAGAATGGGAGTTTGTGGGAGCAGTTTAATGCTTCTACAAGTGATAATAAATCTCCATTATCAGGTTCGAAAGACTCGGATGATGAAGTTGATGAAGTTTTAATGCCGGAGGGTGGAGGTTTTCTGGATGATATGGAAGATTACTATAACGGATACGATGATCAGGTGGTTCTATCTGATAAAATGCAAGCATTCTGTGATCAACTTGATATTCGCTTGAATACTCGTCGTAGGTAGTTTGTTTTTTTTAATTGTTAGTTATAAGAAGGGCCTGTCATTCTTATATAAGTGGTTTGGTTAGTTGTTTTATTTTGCATGTAAGTGTCCTACGGGACTGAGATGAGGGACACACCCTCATCCTTTGTACTTCAATGTTTTTGGTGTAATAAATTTTTCGGGGTGAATGAACCCTTTTACCCAAAAAAAACACCATAGAATCAGAATGTTCCAACTTTCTAACTACACTACAGCTCCCATGATCACAAAAAGGCTGTTAACACCCATGCGATCAATGTTTTCTCCACGTAAAACTATGGCACGATTCATTGCATCAATAGTTACCAATTACAAAAGGGGATCAGAATGTTTCCAAAGCGACTAGAATCTGCCATAGACGAAAAATAAGGTTTAAAAAACCTAACTTACACACTACTACATCAGTCACGTTTCGCAAAGCATAAACAGTAGCAACAGAATCCATCATAATCACAAAAACTAGGGTTTTTAAAACCCTAACATTTAACTCGATCAACACACCAGTCGAACATTAGGGTTTTAACAAACCTTAACTTACATAACCACAATAGTATGATCCGCCAAGCATAATAAAACGGTAACAGAAAATAGCAGCAGGATTCAGTATGGCACGATACGGTACCACAAAACTGCAATGGACGAGACCTAGGGTTTACAATCCCTAACTTACACAATACCACATCAATCTCGATCCGCACAACATAAACCATTTTCAGCAGGAACCAGGATAAAACAAACAAAAGGGATTCCGAAACCCTAATATCCAAATCAAACCACACAGAAATGCTTCTCTCTCTAAAACCTGTGTACAAATCACAATGAATCCATAATAGAACATACCTGCGACATACACCCTAAAAAGGGAAAACTTGCAAAACGATAGTACCAAAATCCAAGAGGGTTTTGTTTATGCGTTTAGGTATAACCAACCAACATAAATAAGAGATAAATATAGCAGATAAAGACCAACAGATCATGAGATCAGGTAGCGAATAGGGATTGAATAAATAAAACCTTAATAAAGATCAACAATAAGGGGTCATGTTTAAATCTATCTACCGATCAAAGAGCAATGAATAAGATTAAAACATCGATGCAGAAGTAATAATAGGGGCGATATCCATAAGAACCCTAAATAAGTGTAATTAGGGATGAATTAATAATGATATACAACGCGCCACCTCTATGTAGTTACCACAATAAAAAACCGTTACCCACTCCCAAGAATCGACGACTTGTTTGATCAACTACAAGGTTAAAGCATTTACTCAAAGATCAATATGCGATCAGGTTATCATAAACTTGGAATTCGAGAAGGAGATATCTCGAAAACAACATTTTGGACTCGCTATGGTCATTACAAGTTCCATGTAATACCGTTTGTTTGACCAACGCACCAACGATATTTATGGATCTGATGAATCGAGTGTGCAAACCATACCTTGACAAGTTTGTGATCGTGTTTATTGATGACATTATGATATACTCGCGAACTGAGAAAGAACACAGGGAATATCTGAAGACTATCTTGGAACTACTAAAGAATGAGAAATTGTATGCTAAATTCTCTAAGTGTGAATTTTGGATGAGATCGGTGCAATTTCTCATCCATGTAGTTGATAGTCACTTTATGCATGTCGATCCTGCTAAGATTGAAGCTATCAAAGATTGGCCTGCACCAACAACTCCAACAAAAGTACGTCAATTTTTAGGCCACGCCGGTTACTATCGAAGATTCATCGAAGGCTTTTCCTCGATATCTAAACCCCTGACCAAGCTGTAATAGAAAAATAAGAAGTACGAATAGGGCGAGGAAGAAGAAGAAGCATTCTAACTATTGAAGTAGAAGCTTTGTAGTGCACCCATTTTAGCATTACCAGAAGGAACCGAAGACTTTGTGGTTTATTGTGATGCTTCGCACAAAGGTTTAGGTGCAATAATGCAAAAGGAGTGTTAGGTCACCATTCTATCACATAACAACATATATTTTAGAGAGAGAAAGTGGAAGGATCTTAAGAATGATTATTTACCCTCTCCCTTTAAAGGTAGGGGGTTAGGTTCTAGAAGAACATTTCATCACGGCTCATGGGCTTACTACATGAGCTGGATATTTAATTACAAACTATTATAAACCATAATATCTAATGACATATTACAAATGTAATGACCGACACTTCATAATAGTAACGTGTTCCTAACAATCTCCTCTAAGGGTTGGTCATCATTTTTTGCCTTGCTTCGGTCGTTTGACGTCTTGAAATTCTTTGGTATTTTTTTCTTGTGACGTCTTTGAGTCTTTGCATCTTTGTTCTTTGTTCTTGTTATTGTGATCAGATATTGGTGTGGTCGGCCCTTTTATCAACATCTTTGTTCCTGGTGTTTTTATGTCTTTTTCCCACATGCTCATGAAAATTCTTCATGATGTGTGTATCAGCATGTGGAAATGAGATGTTGATGTTAATGATGGTGGTAAAGGTCTTTGATGGCCTCCATAGCCCACTTGTTTTCTCTCTCTCTCTACATGGTGATTTCTGGCCTCCATAGCCCTTTTTCCGATCATTAATTCACCCTTGGATTTTTCACTCGTGATCTAATCTATTTAATCCTTTGTGTTCATGCATCAGGGTTTAATGTTTTATTAGGCTTTCGGTTCTATTCTTTTTTGGGTAAAAGGGTTAATTCACCCCGGTAAAGTATATTACGCCAAAAAACATTGAAGTACAAAGGATGAGGGTGAATCCCTCATCTCAATCCCTTGGGACACTTAGACTTTCTATAGGAATGCACATCATTCCTATAATCGACAATATAAGTGTGACAACCACACTTATAACTAAACATCAGACTACAATGATAAAAAGAATAAAACTACATGCACTTCAAGTAAAAATACTTGAATCTTCAAATCACCATAGTAGTCCAAACTTCCAGCGTCGTCCAAATATACAATATCATGGTCCTCAATCTGGAAGTCTGTCCACAAGTTTCACACAACAGTTGGTGGGGAACTCTAAAACCACGGATAGAGCAGCAAGCTCAGAACTCGCTCCAAAGGTGTATGTTGAGATGCAAAACGAAAACCAAAAGAAAACCCAACAAATACGTATAAAACCAACGCACATCAACTCCATGATCATGTAATCAACAAAAAGAGTCAGTTCACAAATTTCGCACAACGATTGATGGAAGACTCTAAAACCACGGATAGAGCAGCAAGCATAAAACTCGCTCCAAAAGTGTGCGTTGAAATGCTAAACCAACAACCCCAATGTGATACCGAGCATAGTAAAAAGAACCAGGTTCAAAAGAACCACTTCCATAGTGAGCACCCTGTCTTCAATGTCATCATTGCTTGACCCGCGAGTGACACCAACTTTCTGCTGCGTCGAAATTTTTGGAAAATACCACTCATCAACACGAAGGATTCGTCCTCGTCATACACAACAACGTATCCTAACTCCCATCAAATCGATCACAAAGACCAAGATAAACCATTATTCAGATGTCTTTGATAATCGATACGCATAGGGTTTTCAAACCCCTAACTTCCAATGCAACATCCTCTCTCCCATAACCCACTTTCAAACCATCATCGAAACCCTAAATAGGATATACGAAAAACATGTTAGGGTTTCAAGAACTGAGATCGACCCTAAATAAGTTAGGGAATCGATCCAACCATGTACAAACCCACAGATCGTATAAAAATAAGATTGTTTAAATAACAATCATTAAACCGACATAAGGAAGATACGATTGCAATAACCATACAACGAAACCCTAACGAGAATAATAACGATACCCTCAAACAGGATCGATTGAATAAATAATAGTTAGGGTTTCGTAGAGGATTTCAAATAGATTAGGTGAGAAAAAACGCATAACCAACCACCCTAAGAAGAAACCCACCCTGATAACCCGTATTGCATACCAAAGAGGTAGAGAGGACGGATCAGGATAGAGTGTTTGGCCGGAAAAAGAATGAGGGTGGCGGACGGTTCTATTCTTTGGGGTGTAACTGAAATCTTTTTAAGACAATTGAATATGATTGCGTGAGTCTCATTGTTATCATTCGTATTAGATCCTTAACGATTCATCAGGTTTGAATTGTGATTGGATTAGGGTTTGTTCGCCAATTAAATTCTATTTTCATTTTAAATCATCATTATTTAAGTTACCCTAATTCCTTAATTCTGTTGCCAGATTTTTAGGGTTTCGTATTGTTTATTCCATTATTAGGGTTTCTCAGATTGACGACTTAATTATTTTGTGCAATTCATAAAACCTTAAGCGGCTTCTTAATTCCTAATGTATTCCTTGTTTCGTGGTGCGGCCAAGGTTATTTAGGATTCTTCATTGCTATATTGTTTTATTAAGGGGTCGATTTCTGGTTGGGGTTTCTTCGGCGAGTTTTCATTGTGTATTATTTGTGTCGTTTGGTGTGATTGCGGGGTTATTGTAACTGAACGTGGGTTTAGAGAGATGGAACAAGGTTTCTTGAATAAGAAACCGAAAGCTAAGCTTCATGATTATAGGAGTTTATTGTCGAACTCGGATTTGAGTGATCTTGCAAAAAAAGTGAAGAGCATTGATGGTAGGATTTTGGGTAAAGATGGTAAACCAATGATGGCTCGTCGATGTGTTAGCTTTTTGGCAGAAAACAATGTTGGTAAAAGTAGAGGGTTTGCTGATAAGGCTTTTTCGAATGGGGCTGATGATGTAACTTCTTCATTTTCTGTATCATCTGGTCCCAATGGGAAGGTGGCTGTTAGTTCAGTTAAGGAGGATGCTAAGGCCTCGATGTGTAAGAAGTCAGTCGCAACAAGCCTTGAAACACCATCGTACTTATCTAAACCGGTTAAGGATAATATAAAAGGTGTTGTAGCTATACCAAGGGCTGTAGTGGACGAGATAAGGGAGAGGTTTGTTCAAACACTGTATGGATATTTTATTGGTAAGAGGCTGGCTTTTCCTTTGGTTGAGAATCATGTAAAGCATGCTTGGGCTAAATATGGCTTGAAATGTGTCAAACTTCACCAGGGTGTTTTCTTATTTCAGTTTGAGAGTAGTATGGTTATGAAACAGGTTATGGAAGATGGTCCATGGCGTATCAAGCTAGTACCTCTTATATTAAACATTTGGACCTCGACCACTATACCTTGTAAAGAGATTATATATGATGTTCCTCTTTGGATCAAGATGCATAAAGTGCCAATTTTAGCTTACTCGTAGGCTGGTTTAAACATAATCGTAGCAGAAGTGGGTAAGCTGATCAGATTTTTTTTTGGGTAAAAGGGTTAATTCACCCCGGTAAAATATATTACGCCAAAAACATTGAAGTACAAAGGATGAGGGTGAGTCCCTCATCTCAGTCCGTTAGGACACTTACAGACTCTCCTATAGGAATGCAACATCATTCCTATAACTTACAATATAAGCGTGACAGACCACACTTATAACAAACATCAGACTACAACGATAAAAAGAATAAAAATACTGCACTTCAAGCAGAAATACTTGAATCTTCAAGTCACCATAGTAGTCCAAACTTCGAGCGTCGTCCAAATATACAATATCAGGGTCCTCAAATTGAAGTACAGTTCACAAGTTTCACACAACGGTTGGTGAAGGACTCTAAAACCACGGATAGAGCAGCAAGCTCAAAACTCGCTCCAAAGGTGTATGTTGAGATGCAAAACTGAACACCAATAAGAAAACCAACAAATACGTATACAACCAACGCACATCCACAATAGCAGCTCCTAAGCAAAGACTTGACATAATCAAACAGTATCATCAACAAATATGACCAATATGCCAAGAATCTGCCATAGACTAACATAGGGCTAATAAACCCTAACCATCAATAATGAACAACAAAGATACCCCAAAACCAATCAAACCCGCAACATTACTAATCAAAGCACCAACAGATCCTAAGAGTATGCGATCATCATAGGGTTTCGACCCTAACTTCCATTAAACAAACGTCACACGACGGCAGGTCTATGACAAGATTCATTTGTTAGGGTTTTAGAGACTAACCCTAGCTTAGTTATACGTCGATCAGCACCCACCAATCAAACCACTAATAGGGTTTAAACCCTAACAAGCCAAAAAACGATCCTCAATAAGATAAACAATAGCAGCAGGATCGATGAATACCAGGTAGGGTTTTTGAATAAGGACCCTAAACTTAACTTCTCTCTCTCTAAACCCACGTTCAAAACAACATCATGATTAGAACATCCAAGTAACAAACAAACCCTAACGGGTTACCAACACCGAACAAGAAAACCCTAAAGGGATTACAGCCAATAAGAAAAAAACAAAACCCTAAATATAGGAAGCTGATCAGATTTGATGCACACACGAGGAATATCTGCTCGAATTCTTAGGAGCGTGGTGATTATGCGAGAGCTCTTGTGAAAGTTTAAGCAAATACACCTCTTGTTGATTCAGTTAGTGTGGCTATCCCGCTTGTTGAAGGGGAAGGACATTTTATGGTTAAGATTGACGTTGAATATGAGTGGAAGCCTCCACGTTGTGATGTTTGTAAAATTTTTGATCATGTGGAGGAGAAATGTCCTAAGGTACACTATTCAGTTAAATCTGATTCAGTGAAGGTTAACGAACTGGCTCATTCAACACCAAAGAAAGCTAAGGGTAAACATGTTCTGAATAAATGCCACATTCAAGGCATTCATTTTAATAAGCCTAAATCCAAGCTGATCTACAGTGTGGTTCAAAAACCTAACAAGGAGGACCAGGTTAAAGCTAACGTGGATATGTCTCTTTTGAATACAACACAACTTGCGTCTCCTTCAGATTCTTTGTTTATGGGTAGCATTGCTACTAAGATGGATGAGGAGAACGTAGTTGAGAATATAACGAGTATTGATAAGAATGTTTGTAGTCCGTGGCTTAATGAGGAGGGTAAGGTTTTTTCTTATGAACCTTGTGTATCTAAGGATGTTCTGAAAGCAGATTCGGAATCTGATGATGATTTCTTACCCGAAGATGATTTCTCTGGTCCTAGTTCCTCGTTTGGAGGTGGGCACCAATTGGAAAATGAATGTCTTTATGCTTATGATGGTTATGAAGATCAAATTGAAGACTTGCCGGGCCAATTTCAAGAGTTTTGTGATCAATTTGATTTTAATCTTAAAATTCATGGTAGGAAGTAGTTATTTTCTGTCTTCATATGATCGGCCTATCGATTTTATGAAATAGAAAGAGTTGTGGCAATTTGTTTTTCTTTAGTTTTGCCTATGTAACGGGCCTGGATGAGGGATTTCACTCTCATCAGTTGTGCTTGAATGGTTTTTTTGGTGTAATGCATTTTACCGGGGTGAATCCCTTTTACCCAAAAAAAGGTCTTTGATGGAACTACTATCCTTCATAAGTGCCTGCATGAAAACAATTAACAATAAAGGTCCCAAAGTAAGTGTTTGGATATTTTGTACAGGTACATCCTAGATCGCTGGCGCGTTCTTTGATGAGTCTCAGACCGGATGGTCACTGGCATGTCCTCATTCTTAATATCTTCACAGTATCATTGTGAGTCGTTGGAGTATACCAAGGTATCTTTCCATGACTTTAAACCGTTTGAAACCACCGTGAACACTAAGCGTAACCCTTATAGGATTACCGAAGTGACCTGCTGTCAGGGCTGTTTGATGTTGACTCTGGTAGGAATTTCCATTCAATCACTGAGGAATATGTGTGTATATCCTCTCATAAATGTTCTGGCAGATTGCTAGGATCTGCGTAGGACTCTAAGATTTACATCTCGTGTTCTTAATGTTGAACAACGAGTATAGAGATATTAAATGTTCCTAAGAGATCTTTTAATGAATCTCATGGCTCTAGACTCGATTTGTGCATTTTGTTTTAGTAGTTAGAGACTGGAGTGGTGTCTCGTGTATCAATATCAACACATCTCGGATTGAGAGGTCGATAGATTATGCAGGGTTCCCCGTAAGAATGAAACAAATCCTTTTAAGAGGATTTGAGTGGATAGAATGTTAGGCGCATTGCATCACTGGGTCCATGACGACTTGTCTTTAATACCGGCGGCATCTTTGTGACAACCAATAGCATATGAATTGAACCTTGTTTCTGCCCTAAGTTGATTATGGAGGGCTATTTGTTTTCACCCTTTTTCTTTAACTTTTCTTTTTAATTCCCCAACTCCTTCTTTCTACTTTCTCACATTAATCCTTTTTTTCAATCGTAGGGACTTTCTAGTTCTAACTATTGGTGTTGTCCTTGGGTAGATCCCTTCGGCTCTGGCGGATCATAGGACGAATTCTATCCTTAGTCACCTTATAGGACGAATTCTATCCTTAGTCACCTTATAACTCCATGACTAGGTTTCCATAAAACCTTTTCTTGTAAATCTCTCAAAGTGTTTATGATTATAAAACATATTTTGTTACCACCTTGAGAGTTTTGGATTTTCAGAAATACTCCCCCTCCACATGTGCTTATATAGTTTTAACTTAAATATGTACATTGAGGGAAGAGTTTTCACTTGAATTGATCGGTTCTTGATGGACAATTCCCCATGAGACACGTTTAAGTTGTTAGAAAAAGGGTTCCATTATTAGCTTTTAGGTGATAACTAGCCTTAGTAACTAACTTGAAGATGTAAGCACTTCTTGATCGAGAAGGCTAGACCCGTCAAAGTTCATGTCTACCAAGAGATTCTCGAAATGGCACATTCTACTCGGACAAGTCCTCTGTGAGACATGTGTACATCACTGGTGAATGTTGTTTTTGAAAACATGTTGATTAAAATATGCTTTTTGAGGTGTTAGAATACTTTTGAGGAGAAACAAATTTCAAGAACATTTGATTTTGAACAAAGATTATTGTTTTTCAAACATTTAAGAAGCTTTCGCTCCTTGATTCAGGATTATTGCACTGAAGCGTACAATAAGGTCCTTTCATTGAACAAGATTTGTTTTCTTTTGACTTACTCTCCCTTAAATACGAAAATGTATTCGAGAGGTAGTCTTCTTGAGCCGAATTTGAGCCATATTAGAAAATTATGTTTGAAAATGCATGTTATAGGTTGGAAGAAAACATAATCAATGGATATATAATAATGAATGTAAAGATTTAGAGTTAACAAACAATGGTTAAATCTTTTAGTAATGTTCCAAAATACTATCTAACTACAATACTTCATTCTGGACGACGAAACGTTAGGATGTTTGGCTCCCTTGCTCCTCTGACATAGCCTTCAAGTCGTCTCATTTGCACTCTGAACTTGAGTCGTGAATCAATTCGTTTGACGAACTTTTCGGCTTGCTCGACATCGTTTCTCTTCCATTTCATGTACCGCAACCATCCTTGCTGACGACCTACTTTTTGATCCTGAAGAATATTCTCAAGCTCGATCTTAACTTTCATCAATGTCTCGTCGTTGAACTTGTGAATATCTTCATATCCTATAAATTTGTTGACTTTGTTCCTAACATAGGCTAATCCAATTGGTGTGCCGGTGAATGTGTACGGTTTCCTTTCATTGATGCCCGGTGGTTTGAGGTCTGGCTTTATAAGATTCAAGCATTTTTGGTAGCTTTCAACACCAAGATGAACATCTTTTACTCTTGTCTTGATTACAAGGTTTCTGATGAAGATAATTACTAAGTTGATGATGTCATATTGTTAGCTTCCCGGGAGATGCATGAGCTTTCCTTGAACTTTGAGGAGATACATGTCTTCAATGTCGTTAAGATTCAAGTTCTTGTAATCAGCCTCATTGAACGTATAATCTTTTTCAGCATCTCTTCGTACCTTAACCTATGTCAGAAAGTTATCCTCCATTTGTAGAAAACTTTGTGTTGAGAAGGGAATGTAAGTTTCCATTTGTAGAACCATTTGCGCATATTAGGCCAGTGGAAAATTCCTAGAACTGCTTCATCATTATACTTGGCGATTGAGGAGCTGAACAATTCTTCGACTTCTTCTTCCATTCCTTCTCGGGATCTATGTTGCCATACATCAGGTATTCGAAGTCATGATTGAAGAAATAGGGTGTCGGTACATTGGGATTGTGATCAAGGCCTATGAGTGGCAAGGGTTTGGTGTAGTCGGGGTACTTGAATGTTTTAGGAGATTTTGAAGATAATGATGCATCCCAAGTGATATCTTCAGACAATGCTCGTGCAACTTCCTCGAGTTTATACTCAAATTGTAGCTTTGATGTGATGGAAATCTTTAATTGAGCGAAACCTGCTTTTCGGATGTAGAGAATGTCTTATAACTGCAATTTCTGGACTTTCGTGACTTTCTTCAGATTCTTTGTAAATTCTACAATTGAACCTTCGTTTGGAACCACATCTTCTGGGTGTGCGTCCACCATGTCTTCAAACCAATCAAATTTCGTTGATGAAGGGTCAATCCATTCTGGAGCTGCCTTTTGTGGTATGTCAGATGGTGGCTCCAGTATCTCATCAGTGTCTTTGGGTTAATCCTCGTCATGTGGTTGATCGATTGATTAGGGTTGAATTTCCTCGTCTTTAGTTATGTTGAAAGGTGCACTGTGGAATCCAGAAAGACGACGGTCAGTAGTCTTGGAGCGCTTGTCTCGTGGTTGTGTCTCGTCATCCTTGTCAGTGTCATATGGACGACGTTTGCGAGACTTAGGTATTTTGCATGGTTCACCCTTCTCTTTTTCCTTTTCGTTGATATGATCAAAGCATCGCGAAGATCAATTTCGTCATAATCGTCCATAATTTAACCAAGTAGTTAACTTTTAAGTTCATCTGCAGAAGGTTCTGAAGGCTTGGTTTGTATGGTGACGGGTGTCGTTCGGAAATGGCGTGCAATGATACCTTCACGCTTATGCTTGACATACGTCTCAATAGCAGATGGGAGAACCTCATTGAAGCACTTCTTTGCTTCGTTAGGTAGATTCTATTTGAGTAGTTCTTCCATTGTTGCTAATATTGGGAAGTCCTTGAGCGTATTGATTTCTTGTTGTTGTGTCTGTACTTGGGTTTGTAGAGTGCTAAGTTGTTCTTGAATAGATTGCAATTTATCTTTCTCAGCAACTTCAGAGGTTTGTCTAGAGGGGAGCTTGATCATAAAATTGGTTTTTAAAGGAGCTCTAGTCTTTGACTGTTGATGAGATGATGCTGGAGGTGTAGGTTGTTTTGGAGGTGTAGGGGTGCAGTTGTCTCCTCCTGAATGTTTTTGATCAACATCATCATTATCATCTGAGTCTTCATCCTTTAGTTCATCAGATTCATCATCTTGCATCTCTTCATCCTCTTCATTATCATCACGTTTTACTGACTCTTCTTCACTCCCTGATTCAGTATAGATAAACTCATCAGAGTCATCAGCATCTTCTTTAGTTGTGGATAGTGTTACAGATGTTTCATTTTCGGGCTCAGAGAAATATGGTTCATCCGCAATTTGTTTTTCTTCTTCAACTCTGACATCATGGATGATTTCTTCATCTCTCTTTGTCCCGGACCCTTCACCCTTCTTTCTTAGCTTAGCTAAATCAGCTAAATACTTTCTTTTATTCCCTGCCAAAGTTTTCTTCAATATAGACATTTCTTCTTTGTGAGTTGTTGGAGTTTGGAGTGGTTGGTCTTGAACAATGACAACTTTACCTTTGTGTCCACTATCCTTTTCTTGTTTTACCTGAATTATTCTCTGTGTCGCATCCTGAACATCTTCTTTATCACCTTGTTCTTCTTTTGTTAACTCTTCATCATGTAATATAAATTTCTTCTCTGAAGCTCTTGTGAATTTCTTTGGAATAGTTGTTTTCTTTCCTCGACCTCTTCCAGTCCTAGCACTTGTTCCTTTTTCAGTAATACCGACCTTCCCAGCTTTCTCAGCTTTATCATAAACTAGGTAAGCTTCGGTCTTTTTGACATTCTCAGTTAAAAGAAAATCAGGTATTCTTAGACCTCTGTTGGTGGTGTTGGTGCTGTGAATCCTCACTCTAGAGAGTATGCGATCCATATTTTCAGAGTGACATTTGTCTCCCTCAAGTCTTCTGTCAATGTTTGGGTCTTCTTCCATAAAATGGGCGATAAGAAGTTTGGTGTATCGTACGAATGGAACCTTATACCCTTTATTGTGAACAAGCTGACGAGTTTCGTAGATCATATCATTCCATATCAACTGTGCATAATCAAGGTGCACCAAGTTCATCACACCCCATAGGATTTGTAAATGTTCCCGTCTTGGGTGTTCATGTCCAGTTTCCTTTCCTATGACATAATGGCTAAGTATGGTGTACAAAGTCAACCATGGTTGAGGAAAATGTCTTATGTCCACTTTAGCGTGAGTGGTGATAAGTTTTGTGGAGTCTTCATACCCAGATGCTTGAGAGACTTGACAATAGTAGTGAAAGAGGGAGGTGGTGAAAATTGTTTGTTCTTCCCCGATGCTTCTTGTCAATTTTGACTGTTAGTGAGGAAGACGCACCAACATCAACACATACAGGGAGAATTTCATTTTCATGTTAGTGAGGAAGACGAAGAAAAAGGCAAAGGAGGTTCACATCAAACTGAATTGTTTTTATGTCAATTTTGACTGTCAGTGTCTTCGTATCTCTGCTGATGATGATAGAGTGCCAGAACGGATTTATGTAGATTTCAGGGATGCTGGAAGAGTGAATCTAGGTGTCTACAGAAGTGCATTTTTATTATTTCCACAATGACTTGACACGTGTTATGGCATGGAAGTGAATCCAAATCAACGCGGTAATTCGACTCTCCAATTCTGCATTCATCATCTTGTGGAATCATATCCTTTCTTGTTAGTGATCCTTGAGATATTTATAGACCTAAAACGCACCAACATCAACACATACAGAAAGAATTGTATTTTCATGTTAGTGTTAGGCTAATAATCCCATATCAATGCATGACTAGTGGAGAACAAGTACAAAATTATCAAGGAAACATATTTGGAAATTTCAAGGTCTTCACAAAATTTTACAAGTCTGAAAAAAAAAACTTTCTTACTCACAAGATTTAGTTACTCGCAGGATGTTTTGAAAAGAAATTCTTACTCGCAGAGAAAAATTCCTTACTAGAAGGATTTTAGAAAAAAATTGAAAAAGGATTTTTCTAAGTCAAAAACAAACATTTCCTTACTCGGAAAGAATTTTGATACACTCCTAACTTGGAGAACTAAGTATCCAAATTGGTTACCTACAAACTTTTAGGTAACTCACAGAATTGTGACAAAACTTTTCTAAGTAGCAGAAATTCATGTAGCTTACTCGCTAATGTTCATACCAACTTTCTTACTCACAAAATATCATACCACATGAAGTTCTAACTCACAAAAATTCATCAAACACAAAATCATTATTTCTAAGAGATAGTGTGTTTTTTTTTTGCTAAAAGGGATATTTCACCCTAATAAAATTTATTACACCAAAAATATTAAAGTACAAAGGATGAGGTGAATCCCTCATCTCAGTCCCAAAGGACACTTACAAGCTCTCACTATAAATATGACAAAGCATACTTATAACTTAACAAAATGAAACTACCAATAATGACTAAATTACATGAGACAATACAATACTACTCAAGTAAATGCACTTGAGCCTTCAAAAACATATGGCGATCCACATTACTTCCATGAAGAAATCACATATAATATGGCAGGAATGAACACCCAAGACGGTCCACAACCCCATACCATAGGAATCCAACGACTTACCACTAGTCCAAGTATCCAGCCTTAGCATGTACATACAAAGACTCGTACCTACAATACCCAAAATTGCCACCAAGCAAAACATCCAAATGCAATGACGTATAGTTGAACCAATGCGATAGTAGCCACAAAAGTGATCATGATCATTTAAGAAAAACAAATACAATGCGTACCAATCCAGCGAATGCAGATTCACCAAACATACAACCATGGCACGATCCAAAAATGGATCGACCATAGGCATAAGCAGGGAATTACTCCAACTCCCCACGTGTAATTCCAACTAGTTCATGATCAACAAAGGGGAAGTGCAGGGAGGACCTAGAAAGAAATGATACCTAGCGTTTAGCTAACCCTAACCTCCAATAACGACATCGTGAAACCTGATGATAAAGCGCACGCCCATCACACCAGGTCGAAACAACATAACAAGGGTTCAACCATTAAACCCTACCAATCAATAAAGTTGCAACGCAGCCCCAATAATACCGCAATCCAATACAGCCGCCATTATTAGCAACAATAAAACCTTGATCAGAATTAAACTCAACCACAAGAACTACAAGCATGAGAACTAGGGTTTTACCAACCCTAACTTACATAATACCAAATATAGGGTTTCCAAAACCCTAACCTCCAAATCGATCAACACACAATAGCCTCTCTCTAAAACCCATGTACAAATCACATAGAATCCAAATGGAACATACCGGTGACAAAAACCCTAAAAATAGGGATTACTTGCAAATCAATAGTACCAAAACCCAAGCAGGTTTCGTTAATGCGTTTAAGGATAGGCCACCAACACCAATAAAAGAGAAAGATATAGCAGTTAAGGACCATTAGACCATGTGCATCAGTTAACGAAACCGTAATAGGGATCGAATAAACGAAACCCTAATAAAGATCGCCAATAAAATAACACGTTTAATCTAACCACCAATCAATACACAATGGAATTAGACTAAAACTTAGATGCAGAAAGTATGATAGGGACGATATCCATAAGAACCCTAAAAAATGATTAATTGGGGTCGAATAAGTGATGATAAACAGTGCGCCACTTCTAGGAAGACACCACCATTAAAACCGATTGCATACCAGAAGGTAGAGAGGCGGTTTATAGTGGATTGTATGGCCGGGATATGAAGGAGAGGTGGCGGCCGGATATCTTCCTAGAGAGAGAATATTTTTAGGGTTTTATGTGAGATTTATGATATAATCCAACTCTTTCTAAGAGATAGTGTACCAGGCTTGTTTCATGATTATCCTAAATGATTCCTAAGTGAATTGCATAACCAAGAAATCACAATAAACACTTTAAAAACCTATAACATATGATTTTTACATGCCAAATTTTGCAACTAAGAGCAAGTGAATATGTTGGGTTATGAGACTTAGTCAGAACGTTCTTAGAGCCAATTTTTTTGGGCAAAAGGGTTAATTCACCCCGGTAAAATTTATTACGCCAAAAACATTGAAGTACAAAGGATGAGGGTGTATCCATCATCTCAGTCCCATAGGACACTTACATGCAAAAGACAACTAACCAAACCAACTATATAAGAATGACAAGCCATTCTCATAACAAACAGAACAAAACAATACTACCTATGACGGCCCTTTGGGCAACTATCAAAACCATGTGCAGGAAAATCAAAATCATAGCCATCATAGGACTTCAAATCATCCAGAAAACCAGCTCCCGGCATGACCTCAGGCATACACACTTAATCATCCGACGAACCAGCTAATGACAAGGATGAACTTTCCATCCGTGTAGACACACTATGGGTCTTAGAGAATTGATCCCACAAACTTCCATTACCACTTTTCGCAGGTACAACACTAGTAGAGACTTCACATACGGTATCCGTCTTGTCACTATCATGAGGTACCTCCACCGCCACCTTGCTCGGACCAGCATCACCCTTTAAAACACCCGAAGTAACACCAACAGAATCATCCTTTGAAGACTGATCCAACGGAGCAGCCTCCAAATTACGTTTAGTATCATTGGCATTCTTTTTAGTAGTAGGTTTAGAAACAAGTTTATATTCAAAATTAGACTTTGGTTTGAAATACCGAGGCCTTTGGTTAACTTTGGTAGCCTTATTTCCAACCTTATCCAAGTGAACACCCCTATTATCACCAACATCTTTATGAGCCGAATCTGAACCCCTAGTAGCAGGTATTCTCCTAAGAGGGCAATAATCGTCCTCATGGTTAAAAACATTACATTTAGAACATCGAGTTGGCCACCATTCATATTCGACTTCAAGAACTTCGAAATAAGGACCCTTACCCTTAGGCAACGGTATAGCAACCTCAATTGATTCCAAAACAGACCTTCCAGCAGATAACTCAATTAGAACCTGTGCATAAGAATAACGACCCCAAGGATTACTACACATAGCTCTAGTACCTGCATCCATACGTATAATACGACCAAGCTATTGTGCAATCAAACCAATACCGACTTCAGAATATGTAATAGCAGGTACATTATGAATAAGAACCCATACCTGTACCTTTGTAATGTTCTCCCTCTCCAACCTTGTATTAGGAACCCAAATCTTCAAGAAAATTGGATTCGATTTGATAAACCAAGGACCATACTCAAGCACCTTATTCATACCCTCTTGAGTCTTGAATTTAAAAAGGAAGAAATCATTACGCAACATTACACACTCGAAGCCAAACTTACCCCACGCATGCTTAACATAATATTCAATAATAGGAAAAGCTAAACGTTGCCCAATGAAATAGCCGCATAACGTATTATCAAATTTAGAACTCATAACGTCAACAACGGCTAGGGGAATAACAACTTTAGCACCACCAATATTACACCCATCAGCTAGCCTTTCACCATTATCCTTAGACGTACCAACACTTGCAGCCCCCAAAGAGTCAGGTTCAACAACATTAGTAGACTTAGGAACATCAGATTAGTACCAGCTAAACTTACCCCTTGTTGTATAGCAATGTTCGAATCAGAAACAACGGGACCATGATCACTAGGAAGAGCAAAACTCCCCGTTTTTCCACCCAAACCTGCACTTTTCAATATAGACTTCAATGGCTTACTCTTATTAGTGATAACCTTGCCATCGATATCATTAATCCTAGTAGCCAACCCACTTGCCTTATTAGACTTCTTACCATTCAGAAACCCCGCTTCCATCTCTCTCAAAACCCACTTGAACTGCGATTGACTTACAGCACCAAGAATCAGATGCACACGAATAATCTAAAACCCTAATACGAGTTACTTGCAAGGAGAAAATAAACCAAACCCAATTAAGAGTTTAGCTTAGAGTTACGTACCAGAAACCAAAACCAATGCGCACACAAAAACACGAAAACCCTAAGTTAGGGAATCGAATAGAATTAAAAGAATGTGCAGCAATAATAAAGAATCAACCTTATACATGTAAAAGTCGATCCAAGAAACCGACTTTAAGAGTTAAGGGTAATAAGATGCGATTAAAGGAAAATAGAAAGCAATTAAACCCTAAGTAACGATTCTAATCAGAATCGACCCAACCCTAAAAAACAAGCAGCAATTCGAGTAAACTAATGACAAACACAAAGTTTTATCACCAGGATAATCAATTCGATGCAAGAATTAAAGGAATTAGGCCAGATTAAGAGGAAGAAACGATTTGGAATTATAAACCCTAAATCGGATTATTCACAAAACCGACCCAAGAAATCAAAGTTAAAATCAGCCAATAGGATTAATCAATGATAAACACGAATGTAAATCACTAGATTAACAAGAGAAATCAGAAAACAAGAGATCAAAGAACGATTTTAAGAAAAAACGATTTAACCTTACAAAACACTTATCTAAGCACTCACGTACTAGCAGAAGCTTGACGATAGCATTACCCCTTAAAGCATTGATATCCTAATCAAATTGGTTCTAATTAAAGATTGAGTATCAAACGAGTATTAAGCATCACATTAGTGTACTTTTAAATCACTTTAATTAGACTAAAACGGACAATCATAGTAAAGCTCGTCCTAAACCTTAATTTGTGATTAAGCGCATAACGTAAATTTGAAGTTTAATTTGTTCAAACGAGTGATTGCATTCACGAGTTAAACATTTTAACACTTACAATTTGTGGAAAAACTTTGACCGAAATCTTGATCGGAAAATTTTGCGACAGTTTTGAGAGTAAGTATGTGAGTAAGATTTTGTAACTGAAAAAGAAAGCCTTATATAGGTTCTGGTTTGGTTATTTGATAGTTATAGTCCCTGAACCCATTTTAGTTTTCATTTTCAGTCCTTTTGATACTAGTTTTTTATTTTTGACATTTACAGTCCCTCGAGTTAGAAGATGTAACAAGATGAGTCCAAAACATGATAACATTTAAGATTTTGCAATTTTCCCTTTTGAATGATGAAGAAATGAGATTTTATGATGATTTGTTTAGTGAAAAGAGTGTGCAAGCTTCGATATTTTATGAAGTTATTTTCTCCCTTTCAAAATATGTTCCTGTTTAAAAATTTTGTTAAAAATTAAGATTTAACTAGAACATATTTTGAAGATGGGAAGTTGGCACACTTTGAAAGATATATTTTTTTCTTTTTTTAATAAACAATAAATGAAGAATCTTTTTGGTTTTTATAGATTCTATATTTTTGCATTTTGTTTTTGAAAGATATATTTATAACAAAATTTGTTTCGGTGTTTGACGTTTTAAGAACGTTTGAGTAACTTTTCCAGATCTTCTGGAGTCAAACACCTCATACCAATTTGTTGAACTAACTCAGCAAATCTTGTGGGTGGCAAGGCTTTGGTGAATAAATTCGCCAATTGGTATTTAGTACCCACTAAGTATAATTCAATTGCACCCTTTTCGAGATGCTCTTTGATGAACTGATACCGGAGAGCGATATGCTTTGACTTGGAATGTTGAACCGTGTTTCAGGAGATTTCAATGGCACTCTTAGAGTCGCAGTACATCAGGATTTTGTTGAATACAAAGCCATAGTCCATAATTTGTGATCTCATCTAAATTATCTGAGCATAGCATGCTGACATGGAAACGTATTGTAACCACCGGTAAATTTCACCTTGTATTAAATTAATATAATATTCTAATGAAAGAATACTTGTCCATTTTCTACGTCTATTTTTTTTAAGATTAAACGTTATCATTTTATCTGATCACAACAACCAACTAATGTGACTAATGTGACGTAAAATTTCATAAGATAAAATGATGGTTCTTTTCTTATTCGAATTATTACCCTCTGAACGTTTTCGTTCATTTCTGTCTATTTAACGAGAAGTTATCTCGTAAAACGTGAAAACTACATATAACACGTACCGACACCGCATAATTAATGGTTTAAATTCGATAACTATTATTTTTTTGGGTAAAGGGTTTTACCCCAGTAAATATATAACTAAAAAATAATATTAAGTACAAATGGAATGTGGCAGAAGTACCACATTAACCTCAAGCGAAAAGCCTGATAAACTAGTGTTTATGACATGCCATAAACACAAAGATCCTAGCTATATTACATCAACTAACTAAGCATAAACAAGAAGAAAAACTTGTAACAAGCGAGCATCCCGCATCCAGCCTATCCACGAAGGGAGCAAGTTGACCCAGGAAGTCTGCTTCCTTAAAAACTCTTTCCAAGAAAAACCCAAAGGGAAAAACCTTGGAGTAGGGAAAAAGAGTACAACCCTTACCTGACACTCCCTTCGTGCGAAATACAAATACTTGGAATCTTCCATTTATCAAGAATCAAACGAGCCCACGAGGTTAGCTTCTTGAACTTGAAGGTAACCAGCTTCAACCGAATAGTGGAGACAATAATGCTAACCACTTCAGCAACAGTAGACTTCTTATGCTTGAAAATCCCAGTATTGCGCTCCATCCAAATGAAGTATGTAGTAGCAGTGAGAAGTAACCGAGAAATGATGCTAATAACCGACCGCCCCTTAGATATAGGAATAAGGAATGTAATAGCACTCTCCAACGAAGGTGGGACCGCATCCATTCCAGATAAAACCCGTACCTGAAACCAAACCTGCATAGAAAACTGGCACTCAAAAAATAAGTGAGAATGAGAATCCGGAACCAATCCACAAAGCGGGCATCTAAGCAGGTCCAAGTCAACGTTAGGACCAACATCCCATTGTCGCATCCTATCCTGAGTCTTCAGCTTCTGCTTAATAACAAGCCACAAATGTATTGCATGCCTCGGGATACAATGAGTGAACCAAGGAACATTATACCATTCAACCAAATCATCCCTGAGACGCAGTGATTCCCACGCACCCGAAACTGAAAAACGACTAAAGTTACCATCCAGATTGTGCCAAAATAATCCATCATAAGTATCATTAAGATTAGGAACCGGGAGTGCAGCTAAAAATGGAAATCTAGATAACCAGTCCAACTGCCATCGCCAAACACCATTAACCATCACATCACAAACCGAGTCAGATAAATTAAACCCTGCTCGAGCAATATCTCTAGCAGTAAGCGAATCACGAATCGGGCTTAACTCACACCACATATCAAACCAAAACGATGTGTCCTTCCCGTTATTGATCTTATGCCATATGAAAGGACGAACCTTGGGTCTAATTGCAAGAAGCTTGCACCATCCCCAGCTAACATCACCCAAACAAGGGACATCCCAAAAGCTTCTCCCACGAAGTTTATAAGAATGGATCCATTGAACCCATAACGACTCTTTATGTGTCAAAATAATCCAAATGTGTGTAGTCATGAGAGCAATGTTAAAGTCATCCAATCGACGGATACCTAGACCACCTTCTTTCTTTGGCTTACAAACAGATTCCCAAGCAACTTTAGCCTTTCCCCTTTTCATTTCTCCTTGACCCCAAAGAAAACCCCTCATAAGCTGCTCTAACTCATGAATAATGCGAGTAGGAAGGATAAATACAGAAACCCAATATAAATGCATCGAAGATAATACAGACCGCACCAATTGAAGCCTACCCGCAAGAGATAAGAACTTATTACGCCAATCATTCACACGACCTTCCAACTTTTCAACAAGAACCTTACAATCCCTATAAAGAAGTCTCGATGATATAAGGGGAACCCCAAGATACCTGACAGGGAGAGAACCTTCTGCAAATGGCATAGACTGGAGAATAGCAGCTTTTATAGCGTTAGGAACATTACAAAAGAAAGCTGTACTTTTAGGGATACTTGGGACAAGACCCAAAAAGTTCTTGAAATCCTCCAAAGCCTGCATTATGACATTAACAGAATCCTGATGGCCTCTAGCGAACAAGAAGAGGTCATCTGCAAAACAAAGGTTAATAATTCTCTGTTTTTCACACAAATGATGAAACTGAAAATCCACAGCATTAGAAACCTTTTTCTGCAATATAAGAGTTAACACTTCCATAACCAACGTAAACAAGTAGGGAGATAACGGGTCACCTTGCCTAAGACCCCGCTTACCTTTAAACCAGCCATGAAGATCCCCATTCACACATATAGAATAAGATGTAGATGAGATACACACCATGATCCAGTCGACCATTTTAAAGTGAAAATCAAAACCAATCAGAATAGCCTTAAGAAAAGCCCAATCAACGATATCATATGCCTTCTGAATATTGAATTTAAACGCACATCTAGGTGGACCTCTCCCTCTATGATAATTCCGCATAAGCTCTTGGGTAAGTAATATATTATCAGATATACGACGGCCAGGAACAAATGCAGATTGATTAATACTAACCAACTGACCAAGGCCCTCTTTAATACGATTAGCAAGGATTAATTCAATAACTATTATTCGGAGTCAATAATTTAGCTTTTATATTACTATTATAAAAACACTTCCAGAATTATATTTTTCACATTTACTAACCTGTGATACCGCGTTTACACCTTGGCTCAACGGGACACGAAATACCCGATATGATAATAAAAAAAAAACTCAAATCTTATCCTACTACTACACCGCCTTTTATACATATACAGATAAAGATAGATCATATCTATTATTCAAGATAGATCATATCTATCATTCTAACCCTCTCACACATCCTTCCATCTCTCTCTTTTCTATGCCAAACCGCCTCCCAACTGACCACTATGAAACCGCCATCACCACTTCACGTCACCACGACCATCATCATCATCATGATCAAGACGAGAAGGGTTTGTAGTTGCCTTGGGGTTAGATGTTATAATAGCTTCTCATTTGGTTAAGAGTGAACCACCACAGCCGCCACATCACCTTTCTCACCTTTTTCCTCTCTTTGTTTTCTTGGTAAGTCGACACACCAAGATTTATCTTCGTTAACTTTTATTCAATCTGATTATCAAAACAACTTGTAAGGTTTTCGTGGACCTGTAACTGGAATTAAAAATGTTTTTGACAAGCTATTCGTGTGGTGAAAATCAGATTCAAAGGGTGTTTGTTTAATTCGAGGGTATTTGTGTGATTCGGTTGAGAAACAAGTTGGTTTTAAAACCCGTATTATTAATAGGTCATGACCCGTTTTCGTCAAAAATTTGTCTCATAATATGTGAATAACCCGTTCGGGTTTTGGGACCATGACCTTTATTATCGTTGTCATGTTTGGATTAGCTTTTTAGCTCATTTGTACAAGTTATGATTAGTTTGATTCTGGTTCAGCAACGACCCACAAGGGGGTGTTTGTTGCCCTCGGTTTACAGCCTTCACTAGCTCAAACAAGGGTGCGTTTGGCTTGGTTGCTTTGACTCACACCACGACCCATCATAGGGTACGTTTGGTATTAATTGTTTTGGTTAAAAATTACACCTCGGGGTGTGTTTGTTGGTTCGGTTTAACTCAGAAAAACAGCAGCGAGAGGGTGTGGTTTGGTTCAATATAACGAGACACCCAAGAGGGTGCCTATTTTAGTTATTACTTTCGGTGTCAAACACCCGCGAGGGGTGTGTTTTATGTTCGTTTCGAGTGAGAAAGCTACTAGGGTGCATTGCTTAAGCTTATTTTCCAACTCCTTTCCAGTAGTAAGATCACTTATTATTAGTTTGTGTCACACCCCCAAATTACCTGTTTTGCAATGATTACGATGACAAAAGTGGATACACTGAAATATAGCGTGAATCTCGAAAATGACCTATTATGAATGATATGATATGTAATGAGTTGCAATGTAATGTTATGCATGCATTTCGTATGTTATTTATACCATTTGCGAGTTTTGAAAATATTACTTATCGTCGAAAAATACTCGTTTGACATCTTGACCAATCAAAAATCACTTTACAAGTATTTACGTCAAAATGTCATCCTACAATGGTTTTATAATGATTTATAGTGAAATTTTCACTTTTCGTCGCAAAACAATGTCGTCGGAATATTTATAAAAGTAACAAAAATGGCTTCGAAAAACTAGTCGTAAAATGGTGTACGTCGATCGTTAGAAAACGAACTCGACTGTTTTGGAAAGTTTGTATCGACGTCTAAAAGTTTCAGTTCAGGAGTTTTCGTCCAAAAGGTCTCGAACATAAAGATAATAAGGGTTAAAGATGGTGGTTTTGGCTAGTTGTGTGCAGAAAATTAGTTACGGCAAGTTTATGAAAAATTGCATATCTTTGTCGTTTCAAATCCGTTTTCTACGTTTTATACGTCCTTAGCTTCGTATCAACGTATACTAATATATTTTTGAGAAGTCGAAATAATTTGTGAAGCTTAAGGCTCATTTTTGACCCAAACAATGTGAAAACAGTTTGCTGAAAATTCTGAAAATAATATATTTCGTCATCAAACTTGTAAAATCCATAACTTCTTCGTTATAAGTCCGTTTTAATCCGTTCAAGCGGCCACGGATTCGTTTTTAAGTATATTTTCTAAATATCAAGGCCAAAATTTCGTGCCTACTGTCGGATTTTCCAGAAAACAAAACAAGGACAGAACATATTTTATACGTATCGAAAATAGTTTTTCTCGTACTAAACCTATTCCAATCCCTTCAAATCAACTCCAAAGCTATTCTAATCCTACCATACACCTTCTTAGGGTGTCATGGGTTCCTAGACATTATCAAGACCAATATATACCAAGGGAATAATTATAGGATGACTTTATATGTATAAAACACTAAAAATCAAAGTAAAAGTGGTATAAACAACACAAATCTTGCATGTTTTTGCTCAAAAATGATAAGATGAGTATGAAATGAATATGTAAGGTGAAAATAAACATGAGATGCTTACTAGTGATATGATGAGGTGATTAGAATCAAGGATTAACCTAAACACCCTAGGTTTTTATTTCAAAACCTTAATGAGGGTGTTATCTAGATTGTTATACTTGTGCTTGAGAAAAAAAAAATGATGATCCCTTCTAAAATCTCTTGATGGCCGGTTCTATGGAGAAACAAAGAGAGAAGGAAAGACTTTGCTAACACTTTGATAATACTTGAAGTGAATGAGATAAAATGAATGAAGTAAGACTTTTAATTTGAGTATGAATTATTATCAATCACCAACCATGCCACATTTATGACTAACCCTCCCCCTTGGTCGGGCCAGGGGGGAGGGATGTAGATATATATTTTTTTTTTATAAACTTGTATATTATTTGTGTAAAATTTGACAAAAGTGTAAATAATTGTGTAGAAATTGTACAAGTAAAGGTAAATGGAAATTTTTAAGTAAAAGAGATGTTTAATAGATCAAAGTAGGATGTAATGAGATAATAAAATTGTAAAAATACATTCCTTGTGAAATTTGAGTGATAAAATAATTATCGTATAGTTTTTAAGAAAAACGTCGTAATAATATAACTTTAACGATTTATGTACCAAATAAATTCAAAACACTAGGAAAACTCAAAATATAGTTTTTATAAACTAATGTAAGTATAAAAATATACCGGGATCATTTTTGAAAGTAACGGATTAAATATTTAAAATAATAACTCACGCGATAACGTTTATTAAATATAAAAATTACACGTTAAATGTGAAATGAAATATCATGAATGAACCAATGTGATGCAAATGATGTCAATGAAATGTAGACTAATCTTAGTCCATATGAAATGTACGTGATGTTATGATCATGAATTCGCCGCTAAACCATAAAGGTTACGCGAATTTGGAACAAGTAAACCAAGTTTACGATAAATGTTGAAATAGTGAGGCATAAATTGTGTCGAGAAATGACCTGAAAGTACGGGTTGTCACATTCGCCCATCCAAAAAGGAATTCAGTCCCTGAATTCAGTTCGTGTTAGTCTCTCGGGTTTAGGGTTTGATGTGGCAAACTTTCCCATTCTCGAGCAAAACCCTCAAAAGACTTTTTGGTAACCGATTTTTACTTAATCCCACAACTCATCAAACAAGAACTGTCATACGATTAGGCTAAATCGGTTTAGGTAACAACTTGTTTCTAGCTCGATCTTTGCAACTCATCAAACAAGAACTGTCACGCGGATCAAACTGGAAACAAGTGGTTTGAAGAAAATCTTTTGAAAATTTGGCTCGATTACGGAATTGCTTACACATATAAGCCTACTACTCCCTTCATTGCATGATTCTTCCTGAATTAGACATAGGTGATCAGGCTATGTATAATTTAGGAGTAACTATGCAATGCTTGGACTAATCGACTCATATGTTGTTTGGTGTTGAGTCAACTGATGTTAAAATTGTGATGAACATCGAGGAGAGAAGACATGGAGAAGTGTCGTTAAAATGATAGTTAAAGTAAAAGAATTGAAATCCTCGTAAATGATAACAAATCGGAAAGAAAATAAAATACGATAGATGAGAATATTTTACAACAAGTGGTTTATCAAACAGAAATACATCTTAGGTTATAAAGATTCGGATATGATGGAAAACATAAACTTAGTACGACATAGTACATAAGGAGAAATAAGACTGTTAGTTTCCGAACTTCTTCGTCTTCGCGTCGTTGATACCTTTACGAGCTCCTCCTCCTCCTTCCAACATATATACATTCCCATGAGCACCTTCAACTGGTTGACCTTGGTTTTGAGGACATTGATTCCGATAGTGTCCTTGTTCCCCACATCCGAAGCACGTGACTACGGCTTTACCTTTACAATCCCTGGCTAGATGTCCCGGTGTTTTGCATTTGTGGCACTTGGCGGGGCAAGGACCCGAGTGATGAAAATTACATCGATTACATAGTGGGTGTGTTCCAGATACCCTACCTCTCATTGGTGAAGCGACATAAACCATTCCCGCTTCTTGCCTTCTATTTTGTTGTTGATGACGGTTAGTATTGCGGTTTTGGTTGTTGTTGTTATCATCTCCTTGGTCGTTTTCCCATTTCCTTTTGTTGTTGTTGATTTGGTTATCGTCGTTGTTGTTGTTTTGGTTATTGTTGTAGTTGGTGCGGTTGTTGGGGTTGTTGTTGTTTTGGTTGGTGTTGGTGTACTTACCTCTCTTCACTACCTGGGCCATGAGCTTTTGAGTCACCCTAATAGCTTCCTCGATTGTTTGTGGATCAAACGAAGTCACATTTCCTTGAATAACTTCGGAAGTCCCCAATAAAAGCCTCTAGCCACTTCTCGTTATCCGGTACCATCGACGGGCATAACGCGGCCAATTCCTGAAATCTCCGAATGTATGTGTCAATATCGTACCCAATCGTTACTAGTTCATAGAACTCCGTCTCCAACTTTTTCACTTCCGTACGAGGACAAAACTTCTTAGTCACCAAACCCTTAAATTGCTCCCAAGTAAGCTTGAAAGCATTCTCCATTCCAATCGGTTGAGCATATGAATTCCACCACGACAACGCTCCATCGAGTAATGTACTTGTAGCAAATTTGACCTTACTATCCTCCGGGCAATTACAAAGCAAAAACACGGATTCCAACTTTTCAAACCATCGTACCATGGCCGTGGCTCCTTCAGTCCCCCTAAACTTCGTGGGCTCACCACTTTTGAAATCCTTGTACGAACATCTCTTAACTCCGGATCCTCCGGCATTTCAAGTAGCAAGCAGCTAGCCTAGCCGGCTTCAGCAGCAGCAGCGGCCTCAGCAGCAGCAGCAGCCACTGTTTCCCTTTCGACTCTTAAAGCATCAGCTATGCTATCATTCACTAACTTTTGAATTGCTGCTTGAGTCATTTCAACTGTAGCTTTCTTCGGTGCCATATCTTCTTCAAAACAAGAGGAAATGTGAGACGTAGCAAAAATCCGATGTTAATAATAAACACTCCAAAGAGATGTGGTGAGAAATGGTAAGTTTGAGGTTATTTTTCAAAATAATCGACGGGTTCCGAAAAGATGGGTTATGAGGTGTCGTAAGTGCTTCAAGTGTATAATGGTTTAGTGACTTAATGTGTTAGTAACGTGTAACTCGACATGTTAGTGATGAAACAAAGGAGTGAGAGTGACTTCGCCCTATTTAAAGGTTTATCTCGGTATTCGTCGTTATCGATGATGAATCAGCTGATATAAAAATTGTGATAGGGAATGACAAGGAATTCTCGACATTGGAGTATGAAGAAAAATAATGGAATGGGCATTTAAGGGCATCCATGTGACAGTCGATATGAAATGAAAGTAAATAACTCGAAAAATGTACGTATAAACCGCATGTAGAGTGAACATGCACTTATGATGAAATGATGAGATGCTATGATAATGTAGTTATAGTCTAGGGTCAATGATGCAACCTAGTTCTCTATAACCGAAGCTCTGATGCCAATCTGTCACACCCCCAAATTACCTGTTTTGCAATGATTACGATGACAAAAGTGGATACACTGAAATATAGCGTGAATCTCGAAAATGACCTATTATGAATGATATGATATGTAATGAGTTGCAATGTAATGTTATGCATGCATTTCGTATGTTATTTATACCATTTGCGAGTTTTGAAAATATTACTTATCGTCGAAAAATACTCGTTTGACATCTTGACCAATCAAAAATCACTTTACAAGTATTTACGTCAAAATGTCATCCTACAATGGTTTTATAATGATTTATAGTGAAATTTTCACTTTTCGTCGCAAAACAATGTCGTCGGAATATTTATAAAAGTAACAAAAATGGCTTCGAAAAACTAGTCGTAAAATGGTGTACGTCGATCGTTAGAAAACGAACTCGACTGTTTTGGAAAGTTTGTATCGACGTCTAAAAGTTTCAGTTCAGGAGTTTTCGTCCAAAAGGTCTCGAACATAAAGATAATAAGGGTTAAAGATGGTGGTTTTGGCTAGTTGTGTGCAGAAAATTAGTTACGGCAAGTTTATGAAAAATTGCATATCTTTGTCGTTTCAAATCCGTTTTCTACGTTTTATACGTCCTTAGCTTCGTATCAAAGTATACTAATATATTTTTGAGAAGTCGAAATAATTTGTGAAGCTTAAGGCTCATTTTTTGACCCAAACAATGTGAAAACAGTTTGCTGAAAATTCTGAAAATAATATATTTCGTCGTCAAACTTGTAAAATCCATAACTTCTTCGTTATAAGTCCGTTTATATCCGTTCAAGCGGCCACGGATTCGTTTTAAAGTATATTTTCTAAATATCAAGGCCAAAATTTCGTGCCTACTGTCGGATTTTCCAGAAAACAAAACAAGGACAGAACATATTTTATACGTATCGAAAATAGTTTTTCTCGTACTAAACCTATTCCAATCCCTTCAAATCAACTCCAAAGCTATTCTAATCCTACCATACACCTTCTTAGGGTGTCATGGGTTCCTAGACATTATCAAGACCAATATATACCAAGGGAATAATTATAGGATGACTTTATATGTATAAAACACTAAAAATCAAAGTAAAAGTGGTATAAACAACACAAGTCTTGCATGTTTTTGCTCAAAAATGATAAGATGAGTATGAAATGAATATGTAAGGTGAAAATAAACATGAGATGCTTACTAGTGATATGATGAGGTGATTAGAATCAAGGATTAACCTAAACACCCTAGGTTTTTATTTCAAAACCTTAATGAGGGTGTTATCTAGATTGTTATACTTGTGCTTGAGAAAAAAAAAATGATGATCCCTTCTAAAATCTCTTGATGGCCGGTTCTATGGAGAAACAAAGAGAGAAGGAAAGACTTTGCTAACACTTTGATAATACTTGAAGTGAATGAGATAAAATGAATGAAGTAAGACTTTTAATTTGAGTATGAATTATTATCAATCACCAACCATGCCACATTTATGACTAACCCTCCCCCTTGGTCGGCCAAGGGGGGAGGGATGTAGATATATATATATTTTTTTTTATAAACTTGTATATTATTTGTGTAAAATTTGACAAAAGTGTAAATAATTGTGTAGAAATTGTACAAGTAAAGGTAAATGGAAATTTTTAAGTAAAAGAGATGTTTAATAGATCAAAGTAGGATGAAATGAGATAATAAAAATTGTAAAAATACATTCCTTGTGAAATTTGAGTGATAAAATAATTATCGTATAGTTTTTAAGAAAAACGTCGTAATAATATAACTTTAACGATTTATGTACCAAATAAATTCAAAACACTAGGAAAACTCAAAATATAGTTTTTATAAACTAATGTAAGTATAAAAATATACCGGGATCATTTTTGAAAGTAACGGATTAAATATTTAAAATAATAACTCACGCGATAACGTTTATTAAATATAAAAATTACACGTTAAATGTGAAATGAAATATCATGAATGAACCAATGTGATGCAAATGATGTCAATGAAATGTAGACTAATCTTAGTCCATATGAAATGTACGTGATGTTATGATCATGAATTCGCCGCTAAACCATAAAGGTTACGCGAATTTGGAACAAGTAAACCAAGTTTACGATAAATGTTGAAATAGTGAGGCATAAATTGTGTCGAGAAATGACCTGAAAGTACGGGTTGTCACAGTTTGTAAGATATAAAAGCTAAGGGTCATTTGTTTTGCTTCTGTCGGTCATAGCCTCAAGAGGGTGTTTGTTGCGTGCTACAACCCACACGAAAGGGTGTGTTTGGTTTGTTGCTCTCGGTTCACATCCACCCCGGAGGGTGTGCTTGTTTGTTTTGACTTAGGTTATAGACCCACACCAAGGCCTAACTAGGGTGCACTTGAAGTGTTTGTTACCTGCTGTCACAGCCCACCCAAAAGGGTGTTTATTTTTGCGTGTCATAGCCCCAACAATGGGCGTTTGTTTGCTGCATTGCAGCCCCAACAAGGGGTGTTGACTTTGCATATTTCAGCCCAACAGGGGTGTTTTTATATGCTTAATTCAGCCCCAAAAAGAGCGCGTTTTGTTGCTGATTTTTCTGCACAAAAACTGCATTTGGAGCTGCTGATTTCAGCCCCTAAATTGTGAGTTTTGTTGCTGTTTTTTCGGCACAAAAACTACATTAGGAGCTGCTGATTTCAGCCCCTAAAGAGTGCATTTTGCTTGTTTATTTTTCTGCATAAAAGGGTGCACTTGGAGCTGTTGATTTCAGCCCCAAAAGGGTGCGATTTGTTGCTTATTTTCTGCACTTAGGGTGCGCTTGGGTTTGCTTATCTGGTTCACCAACACAACCCACTTAAGGTGTTTGGTTTTGGCTGTTTTGAGTCACATTGGGGTGCGGTTTGTATTGTAGAATTACTAGGCCAAGCCCACTTACAAAAATTAAAAAAGGGTTTGTTTGCTTATAATTTAATTATTGTGCGTATTATTTATATTGTAAAGTATAACTTATATGTAATATTGAAATACTTAGCCACCATAATATATTGTTGAACATATGGTTATCGGTAAGTTTCGGACATTTAAGATTGACATTAGATATCGGGTTACCATAATACTTAGCGGACTAATATTAGACATATATTAAACATAACGGATTTGGACATATTAGACTTGTGACAAACATAAGATATCGGACTCGTAACGGATTATATATATTGGACACTACATATACTTGATATCAGACATTGGACTTATATTGAACAAGGTTATTAGACTAATATTGAATTAATATTATTTGGACTGTATAATCGGATATTTTTGGATATCTTGGATTATTATTCTCGTGATAGACTCATGATGAACTTAAGATATCTGACTTAGAACATTGGATGCATTGAACTTGAATTAGATTTAAGTTGGACTATTATCGGGATAGAGCCCAAGTGACTTGCCTTCTTGACATATTTTCTTGTCTTTATCTTCTCGCCTAGAATTCACCCGTCAATACTTTTGTGATTCATTTCCTTGAGACATCCTGTTTATTCTTTTATTTCATAATATATATATATATATATATATATATATATATATATATATATATTATGCTTTGGCGTGAGTTGTACTTCGAGTCTGTGATTTCATACCACCACACGAATGATGAAACTAAACATTTTACAAACGTTGATACGAGACTTCCACGAAAACTAAAACATATTATCTTATGAAACTCATATGCATCGATTAC
Organism: Chrysanthemum makinoi; assembly: GCA_910596185.1. Taxonomy (NCBI): domain Eukaryota; kingdom Viridiplantae; phylum Streptophyta; class Magnoliopsida; order Asterales; family Asteraceae; genus Chrysanthemum; species Chrysanthemum makinoi. The sequence goes on along the minus strand of OU343223.1, from coordinate 159,647,183 downwards.
TATTCGCGTATCATATTATGAGACAAGCTCATATCTATTAGGTTATGCCGATCCTGTATCGTTGTGCTATGCTTCTTTATAGTGTTCTACCATACTTCTTGACACCGTTGCATTACTTATGTCACTACACTCTAAGGTGAGTTCATGGCCCCTGTTTTCAATTATTTTGTACTACTTTTGGGGGAGATACATGCTTAATTATTTACATATTACTGTGAGTTCGTAGTCCCACTCTTTCTAGTTTAACTATTTTGTAACTCTTTGGAGGAGATACATGCTAAACTGCTTGATTTTTACTTTCATTAGTACTCTAAACTTTTACATGTTACTATGAGTTCATAGTTCTACTTTATATGTTTATGCTGCAAACCCGAACACAAGTATTTTCTGTATCTATTATGGGTGCTAGTGTAACACCCTCAGTTTTGAATAGCAGCGGAAGCTAATCGAGGATATTACTTATTAGCACAAAGTACACATTACAGAAAAAGACTCTAAAATGAGACGTTTTAAAATACATTATCATTCGAATTTATTCATAATATCATAGTAGAGGTCCCATAATGTACATAATAAGTTTAAAAGTTTTCGAATGATAATATGCATAGTCTTCAAAATGCCTATTCTGTGTGCCTTCGTTCGTGTGCCAGACATATCTTACGGACCTGAGATAAAACATACCAAAAAGTCAACACAATAGTTGAGTGAATTCATAGTTTTGAAAATAGTAGTGGACAATAGTTTGTAGTATAATTGCAATGTGTACAATTATATTCTTGATAGTTATTATTTCTCTAAGCTCATGGAACTCACGACTGACTGTTGTATATCACCGGACGATATATATATATATAAGTAACTTGCCCCGGGTAGGTATTTCTCCATATACCTAGGTAATTCAAATAAAGTGCGTTTGGTTACCGATCCGGCTAACACAAACAGTATTCGTCAATCCCGATAGGCCTATCCACAATATTTGCGCTCACTCCCAGTGATTAGTGGTCCATGATGTTGGGAACTTTTGGCATAAACAACTTAGGCATGCAATAATACAGTCAAGGCATTCAGTTTGCAAGTAATTGTCCATAATAAAACATTTTAGCATGTATCTCCCCCAAGTAGTTTATAAAAAGTTAAACAAAAGTTGGGGCTATGAACTCACCGTGGTTATCAGTAGTAGTTTATAGCAATAACCGTATATGTCGAGACTGCGATCTTTAGTGATTAGCTACGAAAGTATAATAATTATGTTTTAGTATAGTTTTCAATATAAGTGTACAAGTATATGTAATTTGTTGGCTTATGATGTTGTACATGGATATTAAGTTAAGGTATCCCATAAGTGTTTGTTTGGCTTATAGCCATTTTTTTTATAAATGACCTCGTACCACCGTTCGGGCCATCAAAATCAAGAGGTCGTGTAGTAATCGTACGAGGAGCCAGGACCCTTTAAATCGTAAATCCACAACTCGTCGATACGATACCCCGAAGAGGCCTCTTTATGATAATGAAATTCCCAACTATTGTAGTACTTATCATTTATAAGTAAGTATTTGACGAGACAAATGTTGTATAAAACATGTGTCGTGTTTCGTCAAAGACTATTGTTGAACTTGTGTGATAGAGTTATGAGTTGTGTGTGGTGAAATAGTTTAGCGTAACATTTATCATGTGTAAGTGTTATTCACTCACTGAGTGTTGTGATTACGGCGTGTCATATTATGATGTTGTGGAATATAAAGGTTTCAAAATAGTTTTTAGATTAATAAGTTCATAGAAGTTAAAACTTGTGAAAAAGATATTTATATAGTTTATATGTCATATAGTCATTTATCTAGTTTTGTCAAAATCTAGTAAAGTTTCATCTAATGACCAAGTTTTTGAAACAATTTTTCGGGTTAACAAGCCCAAACTAGCCGTGCGGCTAAGTTACGATTAAAAAAACTTTGAAACAACAATCACGGTCATATCTAGTGGTTATATTTAAGTTAAAATGGCTTGAGACATCAGCCTTGGCTTAACCTTGGCTTTGTTTTGGTCTCAAAGAATCAAAATACAACTAAGTTTCCTTAACCATGGTTGTTTTCTAGTCAACAACAGGTCCGTTTAGTTTTTGCTGTTTTTAAGACTTTTCGTTCACTTTCTGCTTATGTGCTCCCACTTTTTTGTAGAAAAAATCATTCCGAGCAACTTTCGTGTTTTACACTTTTGCTGATTCGGACCATAAAAGGGATAAAATCGCATTTTAAAATCGTTTCAGAAGACTTTTGACTTAATAACCAATTTTCATCTAGTTATCTTCTTTTAACCATAATTTTTTTATCTATAAGTCCATTTCAAGTGATTCAAAAGCTCAAATTCTAGTTTTTCCTTCCTCTAACAACTTCTTAAACTTAATCAAGTCTAAAGTTTATGATTTTTATGTTAAAACTCATGATAATTCACTAGTTTCTTACTAGTAGTCTTAATGAGTTTCTACACTAGTATTTACCCATCAATTTTATGTACAACATCAAGCAAGCCTTATTACATTTACTACTTATATCAAATTACATCAAATAATTATAAATATCATTACAACCATATTGAATGACAAGAAATTTAAACAAACTTCTTACAAGACTTAGGTTCAATGGTCACAAGAACAATCAAGCCTAAACCCCTTTCAATCTTCAACTCTTGTCTTCAACCTCTTAACCCAAGCTTACAAACCTTAACCTTCTTTATTCAGCCCTAACCTTCTTGTGTAGCTCTTATTTCACCCTTGATATCAACAAAATAACCCTAGGATCATGTAGGAACCAACTCTAGCTCCATCTTCTTAGTAATTCTTGAAGTACAAAATAAAGTGAGAATTGGTATTTTGGGATTGATAGTTGACGGCAAAGGAGGAGAAGGGAGAGGATTTATGTGTGTTTTGCGTGTGAAGTGATAAGTGTGAGGTGATTTAGTTTAAGTGGGGGAACAAAATGGTGAGGAGTTGTAAGGGTGGAGGTTTGAGGAGAAGCCATGTGGCTTGTGGTTTATGTTTGCACGCCACCTCACTTTTGAGGTGGTAGTGCATGTGTTATTTTGATAACATTTAGTTTTTAGGGTATAGTTTGGTCCCAGTAATTACTAATGTTAAGCCTTTAAGTCACGAAACTTAAAATCGGGTAACGTAAAAATGTAATACTTCCAAAAATGTTAAAACTTATCAACATACTCCAACTAGGTATCTTAAAAGTATGATAAGTCTAATATGGTGTTTCTATGTTGTTAAAACCTAATAACGTAGGTTCGGGCACGCGTATTACTTAAAGGTAAAATGTGTACCTAAAATTGGCAAAGTGGCAATAATTCATATGTATTATGACTAGTGGTGAAAATAAAGTATTTTTGAACACATAGACTTTTCCTGTGTTGGTTGTGAAGATAATTTACACTATTTAATTTTGAGATTACTTATATAAATAATTAAAAGTAATTTATATAACGTAAAATAGTAAAATATAGACCTGAAATATGCGAGGTGCTACAGCCTTCCCCCGTTACGGAAATCATGTCCTCATGATTTTGTTTGATGTACCCGAGAAGAGATGCGGATATTTCTGTTGCATTTGGTCCTCTCTTTCCCAGGTGTATTCAGGCCCTCGGTGAGAATTCCAACGCACTTTAACGATGGGGATTCGGCTTTGTTTCAACTGTTTGACCTCACGGTCCATTATTTCAATAGGTTCCTCAATAAAATGTAGCTTGTCATCGACCTTAATCTCGTCTAGTGGAATGACAAGGCTTTCATTTGATAGACATTTCTTAAGATTTGACACGTGAAAAGTGTTATGGATTCCACTTAATTCTTGAAGTAGCTCGAGTTTGTATGCTACCGGACCAACTCTTTCTAGGATTCTGAATGGTCCAATATATCGTGGACTTAGTTTCCCACATTTTTCCAAAACGGATTACGCCTTTCCAAGGCGAAACTTTCAGCATTACCCTATCTCCAATTTGAAATTCCAAGGGTTTTCGCCTAGTGTCAGTGTAACTTTTCTGGCGATCTCTAGCAGCTTGTAGTCTGCTTCTGATCTGAATAATCTATTCAGTTGTGTCCCGTACAATTTCTGGGCCGGTGAGTTGAACATCGCCAACCTCATTCCAGCATATGGGAGATCGACACTTTCAACCATATAATGCTTCGTAAGGTGATGATTTAAGACTGGAATGATAGCTATTGTTGAAAGAGAATTCGACTAATGGTAAATGATACTCCCAACTTTTACCAAAATCGATAATACAAGCTCTTAGCATATCTTCCAAGTTTTTATGGTTCTTTCGCTTTGACCGTCAGTTTGCGGATGATAGGCAGTACTCATGTCTAGTTTAGTTCCAAAAGCTTTCTGAAGTGACTACCAAAAATTTGAAGTAAATCTGCTATCTCTATCTGAGATAATCGAAATTGGTACACCATGTCTAGAAACTATTTCTTTGATGTATAGCTTGGTCAGCTGATCCATATCATAAGTTTCTTTGATTGGAATAAAATGAGCAGATTTTGTTAAGCGGTCCACAATTACCCAAATGGCGTCATAACCGCTCGGTGTTCTGGGTAGTTTCGTAACAAAATCCATCGTGATTCTTTCCCATTTCCACATAGGAATTTCGGGTTGTTGTAGTAATCCTGATGGTTTTTGACACTCGGCCTTGACCTTAGAACATGTCAGGCACTTACCAACATATTTGGCAATATCGACCTTCATGTTAGGCCACCAATATAGCATTTTGAGATCATGATACATTTTGTCGGACCCCGAATGAATGGAGTACTTTGACTTATGCCATTCATGCATAATCAAATCTCGTACACCTCCATAGAGTGGTATCCAACTTCTGTCTTTGAAGCATAACGTTCCATCAGAACGCTTTACAAAACCGTTTTTGTTCTCTAACATACCGTAGAGATTCTCTTTGGGTCGGTTTTCTTCTTTGATAGCTTAAGTTTGTGCTGCAAGGATTTGTGAGGGTAGTGGTGATACGATCATCATACCCAATGATCTAAACTTTAGAGGTTTGAGTCGTTCTTTTCTACTAAGAGCATCGGCCACGACATTTGCCTTACCCGGGTGATAACGAATTTCACAGTCGTAATCACTAAGTAATTCTAACCAGCGGCGTTGTCTCATGTTTAGATCTTTCTAATCCAGAATGTGTTGCAAGCTTTTGTGATTTGTGTATACTATACACTTTGTGTCATAAAGATAATGTCTCCAAATTCGAAGAGCAAAAACGACTGACCCTAACTCTAGGTCATGAGTGGTGTAGTTTTTCTCGTGCTTTTTAAGTTGTCGAGAGGCGTAAGCTATCACCTTCTATCTTTGCATTAACACTGCTCCCAAAACTTTATACGAAGCATCACAGTACACAACAAAGTCTTCATTGCGCTCAGGTAACGCTAAGATAGGTGCACTGCACAATTTCTCCTTTAGAAATTGAAACGCTTCTTCTTCTTTTTCGCCCCAATCGAATTTCACATTCTTTTGAGTCAATTTAGTTAAAGGCTTTGCTATCTTGGAAAAACCTTCAATGAATATACGGTAATATCCAGCAAGTCCCAAAAATTGACGTATTTTCGTTGGATTTGTAGGGGCAGCCCAAGTCTTTATGGACTCTATCTTGGCAGGATCCACATGAATTCCATGACTATCAATTACGTGGCCTAAGAATTCTACACTTGAGATCCAAAATTCACATTTTGAGAATTTAGCGTACAACTTCTCATTCTTGAGTAATTCTAGGATCAACTTGAGATGTCTTTCATGTTCCTCTTTACTCTTAGAGTAAATTAGAATATCATCTATGAACACAATCACAAATTTATCCAAATATGGTCTACACACTCGATTCATGAGATCCATGAATACTGCTGGAGCATTAGTTAAACCAAATGGCATAACTTGAAACTCATAGTGACCATATCGAGTCCTGAATGCCGTTTTCGGAATATCCTCTTCTCGAACTCTAAGTTGGTGATATCCTGATCGCAAATCGATCTTGGAGTATACGCTTGAACCTTGGAGTTGACCGAAACGATCATCGATTCTTGGAAGTGCGTATCGGTTCTTTATAGTTAATTTATTTAACTCCCTGTAATCAATGCACATTCTGAAGGATCCATCCTTCTTTTTAACGAATAGGACTGGAGCTCCCCATGGTGATGAACTTGGTCGAATAAAACCTTTATCCGTAAGTTCTTGCAATTGGTTAGATAACTCTTGCAATTCCGAAGGGGCTAAGCGATAGGGTGCTCGAGCAACTGGTGCGGCACCTGGCACCAATTCGATTTGGAACTCCACTTGTCTAGGTGGTGGAAGTCCGGGTAAGTCTTCAGGAAAGACTTCAGGATAATCACGTATAGTAGGTACATCTTCGAGTCGTTTCTCCTCTAACTTTTTCTCCATTATGTGGGCTTAGTAGATATAACATCCCTTCTTGATGTACTTTTAAGTTTTAATGCAAGAAATGATGTTCAGGCGAGTTCCACTTTGATCCCCTCAGATAACCAAGGTTTCATTATCGATGGGAATATGTATAACTTTCTCGCCATAGATGATACTTGCATTTCGTTGCGATAACCATTCCATACCAATTATAACATCGAAACTTCCGAGTTCTATTGGCATGAGGTCTATTTTGAATGGATGACCTAACAAGTTTAGTGTACAGTTTTGAAGTACAAAGTTGGTGGTTACAAGATTCCCATTTGCTAACTCAATGGTAAAGGTGGTATCTAACGTAGTGGGTGCAATATCAAGTAAAGATGCCAATTCATTGAATCGACGATTGTATGTGGTGATAAGTATGATGTTGGATAATAAGCACGATTATAACAGAAATGATAAAAGAAGAACGTTGGAAATTAAATCACAACACAAGATGAGATAGATTTATACAACAAAAGTTACATTCATATATAAGTAATCCGTTATATCGGGGTTACAAAATCGAAACCCGTGAAAGGTTTCTTCAAAATTTACTGACGAAACTATCAGTCAGTAATTACATTGTTCACTAGCTATTATGTAATCTACTAAATCTTCTAACTATTATAACAACACTAGTCTTTCAAGAGTCAGGAGATTGATGCGGCTCGGGCTGCTCATTATTCCCGTGAGCAGGCAACACAACAATGGCGTCATTAGGGGCGAAACTCCCTAGAGCCCCTCAGTTCTTGATACATGGCCCGCATTTCTGCTCGTAATGGTATAGATCTAGAGCCTATAACGATCAGTTTGAGCAATTTCTAACTTGGTTTCCACTGAAGCTACGCGGCATTTCAACTCTTTAATTAGCTCACCGTCTTCATCTTGTGCTTTATCCATACGTGTCACTTCATTCGTGTGCCAGACATATCTTACGGACCTGAGATAAAACATGCCGAAAAGTCAACACAATGGTTGAGTGAATTCATAGTTTTGAAAACAGTAGTGGACAATAGTTTGTAGTATAATTGCAATGTGTACAATTATCTTATTGATAGTTATTATTGCTCTAAGCTCATGGAACTCACGACTGACTGTTGTATATATATATCACCAGACGATATATATATATATATATATATATATATATATATATATAAGTAACTTGCCCCGGGTAGGTATTTTGCCATATACCTAGGTAATTCAAATAAAGTGTGTTTGGTTACCGATCCGGCTAACACAAACGGGATTCGTCAATCCCGATAGGCCTATCCACAATATTTGCGCTCACTCCCAGTGATTAGTGGTCCATGATGTTGGGGACTTTTGGCATAAACAACTTAGGCATGCAATAATACAGTCAAGGCATTCAGTTTGCAAGTAATTGTGCATAATAAAAAAAATTTAGCATGTATCTCCCCCAAGTAGTTTATAAAACAGTTAAACAAAAGTTGGGGCTATGAACTCACCGTGGTTATCAGTAGTAGTTTATAGCAATAACCGTATATGTCGAGACTGCGATCTTTAGTTATTACCTACGAAAGTATAATAATTATGTTTTAGTATAGTTTTCAATATAAGTGTACAAGTATATGTAATTTGTTGGCTTATGATGTTGTACATGGATATTAAGTTAAGGTATCCCATAAGTGTTTGTTTGGCTTATAGCCTTTTTTTTATATAAATGACCTCGTACCACCGTTCGGGCTATCAAAATCAAGAGGTCGTGTAGTAATCGCACGAGGAGCCAGGACACTTTAAATCGTAAATCCACAACTCGTCGATACGATACCCCGAAGAGGCCTCTTTATGATAATGAAATTCCCTACTATTGTAGTACTTATCATTTATAAGTAAGTATTTGACGAGACAAATGTTGTATAAAACATGTGTCGTGTTTCGTCAAAGACTATTGTCGAACTTGTGTGATAGTGTTATGAGTTGTGTGTGGTGAAATAGTTTAGCGTAACATTTATCATGTGTAAGTGTTATCTTAACTATATATAAAGCATTTAGGACTTTTATTTTTAGAAGTCTTAAAAATTTTAAGCTTACACACTTGCTATTATTAGTAATTTTTGAAATTAAAACTTTAAAAACACACTAATTGCACATTAAACTATGACATTAAGTTGGATACATGTTACAATAATAAAATATAACTAATATAATGAATTTAATATGTTTAAATAGTTAAAATTTATAACTTTTTGAATTTGCATATATAATAATGGCATATTAATTCTTCATTCTCATAACACAAACACACAATTTTTAGAAACTATTATCTTTCATTTCTATAAATTGTTAAACAATATACGGCAAAAAAACATAAAATCAGAGAATCGTTAAACACAATTCGCCTCCAAACCGCTGCTTTGCGCGGGTACCATGCTAGTTCACTCAATGAGTGTTGTGATTACGGCGTGTCATATTATGATGTTGTGGAATATAAAGGTTTCAAAATAGTTTTTAGATTAATAAGTTTATAGAAGTTAAAACTTGTGAAAAAGATATTTATATAGTTTATATGTCATATAGTCATTTATCTAGTTTTGTCAAAATCTAGTAAAGTTTCATCTAATGACCAAGTTTTTGAAACAATTTTTCGGGTTAACAAACCCAAACTAGCCGTGCGGCTAAGTTACGATTAAACAACTTTGAAACAACAATCATGGTCATATCTAGTGGTTATATTTAAGTTAAAATGGCTTGAGAAATCAGCCTTGGCTTAAACCTTGGCTTTGTTTTGGTCTCAAAGAATCAAAATACAACTAAGTTTCCTTAACCATGATTGTTTTCTAGTCAACAACAGGTCCATTTAGTTTTTGCTGTTTTTAAGACTTTTCGTTCACTTTCTGCTTATGTGTGCCTGAGTGTTTGTAGGAAAAATCATTCCGAGCAACTTTCATGTTTTACACTTTTGCTGATTCGGACCAGAAAAGGGTTAAAATCGCGTTTTAAAATCGTTTCAGAAGACTTTTGACTTAATAACCAATTTTCATCTAGTCATCTTCTTTTAACCATAACTTTTTATCTATAAGTCCATTTCAAGTGATTCAAAAGCTCAAACTCTAGTTTTTAATTCCTCTAACAACTTCTTAAACTTAATCAAGTCTAAATTTTATGATTTTTATGTTAAAACTCATGATAAATTACTAGTTTCTTACTAGTAGTCTTAATGAGTTTCTACACTAGTTTTTACCCATCAATTTTATGTAAAACATCAAGCAAGCCTTATTACATGTACTACTTATATCAAATTACATCAAATAATTATAAATATCATTACAACCATATTGAATCACAAGAAATTTAAATAAACTTCTTACGGTTGAATGGTCACAAGAACAATCAAGCCTAAACCCCTTTCAATCTTCAACTCTCGTCTTCAACCTCTTAACCCAAGCTTACAAAACCTTTTACCCTTGATATAACCTTCTTTAATTCTGCCCTAACCTTCTTATGTAACTTTTATTTCACCCTTGATATCAACAAAATAACCCTAGGATCATGTAAGAACCAACTCTAGCTCCATCTTCTTAGTGATTCTTGAAGTATGAATCAAAGTATGAATTGGTGATTTGGGATTGATTGTGGACGGCAAAAGAGGAGAGGGGAGAGGATTTCTGTGTGTTTTGCATGTGAAGTGATAAGTGTGAGGTGATTTAGTTTAAGTGGGGAAACAAAATGGTGAGGAGTTGTAAGGGTGGAGGTTTGAGGAGAAGCCATGTGGCTTGTGGTTTATGTTTGCACGCCACCTCACTTTTGAGGTGGTAGTGCATGTGTTATTTTGATAACATTTAGTTTTTAGGGTATAGTTTGGTCCCGGTAATTACTAATGTTAAGCCTTTAAGTCACGAAACTTAAAACCGGGTAACGTAAAAATGTAATACTTCCAAAAATGTTAAAACTTATCAACATACTCCAACTAGGTATATTAAAAATATGATAAGTCTAATATGGTGTTTCTATGTTGTTAAAACCTAATAACGTAGGTTCGGGCACGCGTATTACTTAAAGGTAAAATGTGTACCTAAAATTGGCAAAGTGGCAATAATTCATATGAATTATGACTAGTGGTGAAAATAAAGTATTTTTGAACACATAGACTTTTCCTAGTCTTGTGTTGGTTGTGAGGATAATTTACACTATTTAATTTTTGAGATTACTTACATAAATAATTAAAAGTAATTTATATAACGTAAAATAGTAAAATATAAAAATTATAGGTTCAAACCCTAAAACTCTCTCCCTTAGGGGCGATTTCCGACCACCCCTTTCCCTCCTCCGATCAGATCTAATCATCATCAAAACCGCCTCTCTATTATTTTTATAATATGCAATCGGTTGTTGTTTGATGTTATTATATGGAAAGGGGTGTGTCATGCTCATCTATCCTCTACATCTACTGAAATCGCTGCCTATCTCTAAACCTAATCGATCTCCTGTTGTTGGTTCTTTTGAATTGATTTATATTTAGGGTTTATATCATGGTAAACCCTAACTTCGTCTAGGGTTGGTTTTCGTTGTGCTGAATCTATATCCATGATCGTGGTGTGGTTGCTATGCTCTAACGTGTAAACCTTATTATTAGGGTTTCTTATGTATTGCTCGTTGATGGCCTGATCTTTGATTTCTAATACTACTGCTATGGGGGCGTGGTCTCGCTGGTATGTGATGTTTTTTCTGAACGTTACCCTATTTTTGGGTTTGTTTGTTAATGGTGTGTTCTATATTCGATGCAAGTATTATGTAAGTGGGTTTTTTAGAGATGTAAGTTAAGTTTAAAGGGTATTCTTATTCAAAAACCCTGGTTCTACTATCACAAGATATGTATCGTCTGATTATTATTATAGACTTGTGATCGTCTGAGCTGGATTTTTTTTTCTGGCGCTTTGGTTTGGTTGTTTGCAGGTTAGGGTTTGTTGTAACCCTATTTCTTGTCTGTACGTTAGGGTTTTGTAACCCTAGGTTTTGGTTATTGGAACGGCAAATATTGTGGATGCTTGATGCAATTGTTGTTGTTTGCAATAGTGGTCGTGATCTGTTAGGGTTTCGTTAACCTATGATTTTCTTGATGCTGCTACGATTTAGGTTATCTCTCTACTGGTCGTATGGATGTCTTCTGTATATGTTAGGGTTTCGTAACCCTAGGTTTGGAATTATCGGATCAGTGCTGTTTTGCAACTATGGTGGAATTGTTGGATGCTACTTTGTTGTTGCATTCTTGGTCGTTATTTGCATTTGGTGCTAATCATGATGATAGTGTATGTTAAGTTTTAAGGTTTCTTAATCAAAAAACTTTGTGTGTGTATTTAATGGGTATTCGGTGTTTGCATCTAAACGCACACTTTTGGAGCGAGGTTATGCTTGCTGCTCTATCCGTGGTTTTAGAGTCTCCCACCAATCGTTGTGTGGTATTTGTGCACTGATTCATATTTGATGGTTGAGATCATGATGGATGGTGGAGGTTTTGTTTGTCGTGGTTTTTGCTACTACAAGCAGATTATATGTTGAAGATCGCTTGGTGTTTATACGTGATTCTTCATGGAAGTTAAGGTGGACTGCCATAGTGATATAGAAGGCTCAAGTGCTCTTCTTGGGTAGTATTGTCAAATTTTATGTACTTTTGTCAATATTGGTAGGTTCATTTTATTGTATGTTATAGGAATGGTGTGTCATTCTTATATCCGAGTATGTAAGTGTCCTAAGGGACTGAGGTGAGAGATATCACTCTCATCCTATGTACCTAAATGTTTTTTAGAGTAATGCATTTTACCGGGGTGAATTAACCCTTTTACACAAAAAAAATAGTAAAATATAGACCTGAAATATGCGAGGTGCTACAGCTAGCAACACGGCCCACTGTTATGGGTGCCTAGCAACACAACCTACTGTATCTGTTATGGGTGCTAGCAACATGGCCCACTGTTATGGGTTCCTAGCAACACAACCCACTATATATGTTATGGGTGCTAACAACATGGCCCACTGTTTCTGTTATTATTTTTTATTTTTATTATTTTTTTTTTGGGTAAAAGGGTCTTAAAACCCCGGTAAATATATCCAAAAATCCATGAAGTACAATTGACATGAGTGTACATCTCATGTCCTCTCACATAGGCGATATGACTCAACCTAAATAACAAAGCTACATACAACTGCTAACCGCAGAAAATCCAACTATCCTACTAAACAAATAGAATAGTAACTAAATTACATTTAAAATGAATTCTAAATGTAACCTAGACAAGGTTCAAATGAACCACATCCATGGTGAACGACTCAATCTTCAATGCTTCATTGCTGACATGCTCGACCAACTACCAGCAATGCAGCAAACATATCTGAAGTTGCAACTGCCCTACCAACTCAAGGATGGCAAAAGGACCAGACTTACGCAACTTCGACAAGGAATGAGAGTGCCCTACCAACTCGAACGATGGCTAAAGGACCAAACCCACCCCAACAAGGACAATCGAAACAACCACGACATCAAATGGCTACATGCATGAACCAACGATCACACCAAAACAAAACCACTCTAGCCGAATGCAAATGGCTAACAAATGGCCAAATCCGAGTAGAAGTAAACCCAGGCCAACCAAGCACTACTGGACGGATGGCATACAACGACTTGAACCAAGTCTCATCACCGCCACGAACATGTCCCACAGGAATTACGACCGAAACAAACCCTAGCCGTATTCAAATCAGATCAGCAGCCAAACATGCGTAAACCCTAGCGCAAAATCTTAAGAGAAGGACCCTAATTCACCCCGACCAAGATCCACAAAGACCACCGACCAGCAGAAACCAGTCATGAAGACGATCAAATACGAGAAACAACACCAGATAATGTACCCTCTGTCAAACCCCAACAATTCTTGTTGACAGAAACCTTGACGCATATAACAAGAATCGAAACCCAGCAATCCGTGAAGAATAAAGAATCAAGGCAGAACCCTAACAAAATTCGATCACACCCCATAACACCACGATTCCATGATTACTGTAAAAAGAACCCTAATGAGTGTTTTCGCACAACGTAGATCATGTATCATAACCATCGTTTTAATACAAAACGAAGCCAACAAAACCCAAAACCCCTAGCCGTAAACAATTGAATAAAAGGTAGGAGTAATATACAAATTGCACTCTCTTCGATTTCACAATCAAAGACGAAAATCAACAAGTTATAAAATGAATGAAACCTAATCAAAGAGAAGGAACAAGTGAGAAAATCGTCCCCACACTGGAGAGAGACACGGAATCGATTCTACTATTGAAACCTAACAAGATTCAACAATTATTGCGATCTTGATCATGATGAGAGATGAGAATTAAAACCCTTTACATTGGAAGGGACCATGAAGAAAATCGCCCATGAGAAGCTGCAACCAACATGTTCTTAGGTGCATCCCCACTATTTCTGTTATGGGCGTATACCAACGTAGCCCACTGTTTCTTAAACTTGAAACTTGTGTTCAACTGATTATTATACAAACACTATGAATTCACTCAACCTTTGACCCGGTTTGGGTAAAACAAACAAACTATCTTTTGTGATTGACCCAGTTAGGGCAAACAAACGAATTACTTTTGTGATTGGCCCGGTTAGGGCAAGCAAACGAACTATGGGTGTATAATAACATAACCCACTACTATTTTATCAATATTTGTAATTATTACAAATATTCACTCAAACTTGAAACTATTTAAATCAACTGTTATACTCATATTATATTTTAGCAATGGGTTGTGAACACACTGATTGCAAGTTTTGTATGGGCGGGATTTGCAACTGAGTGGATTTACAATGCCTTTGCTGTGTGAATATTCTTTATAGACTTTTCAACTTATTTGCAACAAACTCTATGAACTCACCAACCTTTGTGTTGACACTTTTAGCATGTTTATCTCAGGTCCATAATGAACGAGGCTGGCACGGAGGAGCACGGATACTCAAGAAGGCTATAAATTTTATTATCATTCGAAACCTTATTTAATAAACTACGAAACTACTGGGACCTCATTTTGTAAACTCTGATATTCGAATGATAAATCTTTTAAAACGACTCAATTAGAGTTCGTTTTCTATTGTTATAACTGTTGTGCCATGAAGGAACTCCCAGTTTGAATTCCGATGCGTATCACGAATTTGGGAGTGTTACAGATTGGTATCAGAGCCACAGTTATAGAGAAACGGGTCTAGTTGAGACCTGAACTATAACCACTTTTACAAACAAAACATTTTATAGCCTTACGCTCTCCGTGCCTTCCATTCTCCAGACGATTATGTGACTTCTAGGCATGTTTATGCTACACGACATATTAGTATATTAACATATACACATTCGACATACTTTCGATCACTTTATATAAACAATAGACAGAACATATCTGCGTACGCCTATTCTTGGACATTACGGCACAACCACATTTTCCCGATCATGTACTTACTCGTACATTTGTGAGACGCGAAATATTTCACTCATTCACTGAAACACTTAAACTAGCGAACGTTGTACCATTTTGAACTAATGGTCTCTATTATTCCCTCAAACACTGTGAGTGATACAGTGATCTCTAAACGTTTCACGACCGTATGTAATATTGTTTTACATGAAACTCGTCACAGTCTATCAATTTCGCTGCTAGAAATACAAGATATGAGATTGCTAAGGAACAAACTGATTCATCATCTACAAAAGCTGGAGTTTAGCAACCTTCTCTACATTCATCAAGTTTCCTTCCGAAACTTTCATTGTTAAAAGTATATGATTCTAGCCTAGTGTGGACTATTTTTCTTTTCCATGCGTATCTGCTTTATTCGCTCATGCTACACACTCATACTACATAATTAAGATTGATTATTATGTACATATAAACTTATACTACCTTCTATATAAACACTGTACTATCACAACCAAGGAACGGCATACGAGTCGATTAGTCCGAGCATTACATTATTACTCCTAAATTATACATAGCCTGTACACCTATGTCTAATTCAGGAAGAATCATGTGATGATGGGAGTAGTTGTCTCAAATGTGTAAGCAATTCTATGAACGAGCCAAAATTTCAAAATACCCATTACTCAAACTGATTTAGCCTAATCCAATGACAGTTCTTGTTTGATGAGTTGTGGGATTAAGTAAAAATCGGTTACCTAAAGGTCTTTTGATGGTTATGCTCGAGAATGGGAAAGTTTGCCTCATCAAACAACGGGCATATCACGAGTATACCTACTTTAGGTATTTGAAAGGTTTATCGAACCTCGATTAAATATAGCCTAGTCACCTATATTTAATCTAGGGACAGTTGAACATGGCCTGACTACCTATGTTCAACTTAAACTTTTCAAATACTGGGAATAGTTGTACCAGGTTTATGTCCAGATTGATTATCTACTTGATTTTTCGAAAATCACAAAATTTGTGAATGTAAATAACTTATGTGTATTCATCAGATTAAACACAGTAACAAAATGAACTCTTACCATATCCCTTACCATGTAAAGTCAGTCTACGCCGATTGCTAGGACCACGAGTGGAGTAAGAATCGCCAATAAAAATCGAAAATTTTCTTCTTCTATAACATTGACGTAGTAAGTAGCTGCTACTACGAAATACACAACCGCAACAATGGTAATAAAATGCGGCATCCCGAAGTGTTAAAAATGGCGTGTTCATAAAAACAAAAGTAGCCATTGGGTTACTATTCTCGACTGTTGGTTGTTATTGTTCACTGGTTACTATTCACCTTTAATCAGAAGAAGTATTTATCCGATAAAAAAAACTCGTTACACTACTAAGAAGAAATTCAGGACAATGACCAATTACACCTTATTTCAAAAACGACAAGTTGAAATACATCACTAGTTATCTCATAAAACCACATTTATTCGTCAACATCGTTTCAACATCTAACACGACTGAATCTCGGGACGAGATTCTATTTAAGGGGGTGAGACTGTAACCACCGGTAAATTTCACCTTGTATTAAATTAATATAATATTCTAATGAAAGAATACTTGTCCATTTTCTACGTCTATTTTTTTTAAGATTAAACGTTATCAGTTTATCTGATCACAACAACCACTAATGTGACTAATGTGACGTAAAATTTCATAAGGTAAAATGACGGTTCTTTTCCGATTCGAATTATTACCCTCTAAACGTTTTTATTCATTTCTGTCTATTTAAGGAGAAGTTATCTCGTAAAACGTGAAAACTACATATAACGCGTACCGATACCGCATAATTAATGGTTTAAATTCGATAACTATTATTCGGAGTCAATAATTTTTCTTTTACATTACTATTATAAAAACACTTCCAGAATTATATTTTTCACATTTACTAAACTGTAATACCGCGTTTACACCTTGGCTCAATGGGACACGAAATACCCGATATGATAATAAAAACAAAATCTCAAATCTTATCCTACTACTACACCGCCTTTTATACATGTACAGATAAAGATAGATCATATCTATCATTCTAACCCTCTCACACCTCCTTCCATCTCTCTCCTTTCTCTGCCAAACCGCCTCCTAACTGACCACTATGAAACAACCATCACCACTTCACGTCACCACGACCATCATCATCATCATGATCAAGATGAGAAGGGTTTGTAGTTGCCTTGTGTAACAATTCACATTTTTAGGATTTCTATCCATTTTTGAATTTCTACTATTCACTATTACTATTCACTTTTTACTATTCACTCCCAAAATTTTTATTTCACATTCTCGTAAGTTAATTTATTTTAGTGATAACCTGAGAGTTTGACAATCGTTAGATCATCTTCGCAAAAGTTATTAAGAAAACATCGTCTTAAAGCTTCGTTTTGGTCGGAGCACCATTTAAACATCCCGCGCATAACGAAAACCAACTCTGACAATTTTCCCCACATCATATTAATTTTTAGATCACTCATAATTAATTAGAGAATTTTTAAGATTTCATTTAAATGTTACCAAATAAACCCTGAGCCGTACGAGACTAAACTTACGTTTTAAACAATTCTACTTAGACCAGACTTAACCATTCCTGCACTGTATTTCCTAAGATGTTTTGAAACTTTTATATTTTTTTGAAAAGTCAAACATATTTCCCTCCTCCTTTGACCATAAAGAAATTAACCTTGTACGTTCTACATTTTTGCTTAAATCGCGTATCTTTTAGACTTCACGTATAACTGTTAAGTTATCCCACGTATAACGAAAACTACATTTTTACATCTCATATCACTCATAGACTAATTTTAGTCTACTTTAAATATATTCACGATCATTTCCCTGAAATCTCGTTCATTTCTGATAAATTGTATTTTTCACGTATTTAGCCTACGTTTCCGGTTTTAACAGCATTTACGCGACCCATTAAACTTATCACTCATTTTAAGATAATAATGATTATATTGATGAGTTTAATCATTCCTATAAGTTTCATATTTTTACGACACCCGGTTTTACGTTTCATGAATTAAATACTTACCGTTAGCAATTTTCGGAACCGAACTACACTCAGTAAAATCAAGATAATATCAAGAAATTCCAATCTTATCACCACCTCCTCATATGAAACGTGTAAAAACACATGTAGGGATTATATTTGATCATTCCTTAGATCATTACAAGTATACAACTTAACCATGGTTAGTTTTTAACCCAATATATAGTTAACTCCTAAATTTTCCCTATAAATACCAAGCTAAAAACTACATATTTCTTGCACCCTCCTCTCTTTATCTATAAAAGTTCTAAAACCCTAAGGCACTTATCTTATATTTTGTAAGAAATTTAACTAGTTTTTGAAAGAAAACTAGTGTTTGATCTTCGTTCTTGGAAGTTTTCAAGAAAGAGTCGTTATAATCTTCAAATAACTTCAAGTCTCCAAAAAGACGTCGTTATAATCTTCTTTTCTTCTTCGGGTTCTCAAGAAGGCGTTGTTATAATCTTCTAATAGCCTTGGGTTTTTGAAGATTGCAAATCCTACGTCAAAGCTCCGCTAATATTTTATTTTTCCATAATACTCAAGCATTCTATATTAAGGTAAGTATTATTTAAATACTTATAAACTTGGTTAGTTTATTTATTTTATTTATAAACTCTTAATATATCATATAATCAAGTAATCAAAAATACATGTTTTACGTATTGAGCACTACAACACTAGGGGACTTCATGTGAGGGGTTCATTTCGGTAAACGGATCGACGAGTTGCTGGATTTACGAATTAAAGTATCCTAGCTCCTCGAACGTTTACTGCATGACCTCTGAATTATGATGGCCCGAACGGTAGTACGGGATATACAAACTAAAACCATTTCTATAAACAAACATACAAATACTACATCATGATCAATATAAGGACGTATATAGGCATGTTTATACTTTCGCATCGTTATTCCGAACCTAAGGATTGACATCATATTCTAGGTTATACGTAGAGACTTCCAGGCTTATCCATCGATTCGGTTATACGTTGTGATATCATTTATTAAGGTGAGTTCTTAGCCCCGTTTTTATACTCGTTTGAAACTTTTGGGGGAGATACATGCTCAAACACTTTCTTTATACTTTCACAAGTACTCTAAACTTTTACGGATTACCGTGAGTCATAGCCCCTACTCTTTTAATGCTTGTTTACAAACTCTTTGGGGGAGATACATGCTCAACTACTTGCTTTTACTTTTACAAATACTCAAAACATTATACTTGATTGCATTATACATGATTGCATTATACTTGATTACATTATACTTGATTGCGTTATACTTGATTGTGTTATACTTAAGTTTGAAAGTTCCTCGTGAGCAACACTAAAGTCTCCCAACATAAACGGAGCAGTCCAATTCGAAAGTCTCCCAACATAAACGGAGCAGTTCTCGATCGAAAGTCTCCCAATATAAACGGAGCAGTCCAATTTGAAAGTCTCCCTTATCGACGGAGCAACACTAAGTGCAATAATCTGAAATATTATGACTGTATGTGTGCTTGACTATAAAATGTACTATATTTTAGCAGTGGGTTGTAAACACACAGGTTGCAGGTTTTGTATGGGCGAAGTTTGCAACCGAGTGGATTTACAATGCCTTTGCTGTGTGAACATTCTTTAAAGGCTTACATGTTAAACAAACTCTATGAACTCACCAACCATTGTGTTGACACTTTTTAGCATGTTTATCTCAGGTCAATAAGACGATAGCTGTTGCATGGAACTTAGAGTCGCACGACATATTTTGGAGACTTACGCTTTTATCATTTACCATTCGAAACATTTTGTAAACATTTATATATTATACTTTGGGACCTCATTGTTTGTAACTCTGATTTCATTAATCGAATGGTAACTTTTCAAAACGTCTCATTTAGAGGTCATTTTCTATAACTTGTACTTTGTATTATGAAGTAGCACCACAGTGACACAATCTTCCGTTGCGATATTTTGGGGGTGTTACACCTTGGGGTTAGATGTTATAATAGCTTCTCATTTGGTTAAGAGTGAACCACCACAGCCGCCACATCACCTTTCTCACCTTTTTCCTCTCTTTGTTTTCTTGGTAAGTCGACACACCAAGATTTATCTTCGTTAACTTTTATTCAATCTGGTTATCAAAACAACTTGTAAGGTTTTCGTGGACCTGTAACTGGAATTAAAAACGTTTTTGACAAGTTATTCGTGTGGTGAAAATCAGATTCAAAGGGTGTTTGTTTAATTCGAGGGTATTTGTTTGATTCGGTTGAGAAACGAGTTGGGTTTAAAACCCGTATTATTAATAGGTCGTGACCCGTTTTCGTCACAAATTAGTCTCATAATCTGTGAATAACCCGTTCGGGTTTTGGGACCATGACCTTTATTATCGTGGTCATGTTTGGATTAGCTTTTTAGCTCATTTTTACAAGTTATGATTAGTTTGACTCTGGTTCAGCAACGACCCACAAGGGGGTGTTTGTTGCCCTCGGTTTACAGCCTTTACTAGCTCAAACAAGGGTGCGTTTGGCTTGGTTGCTTTGACTCACACCACGACCCATCATAGGGTACGTTTGGTTTTAATTGTTTTGGTTAAAAATTACACCACAGGGTGTGTTTGTTGGTTCGGTTTAACTCAGAAAAACAGCAGCGAGAGGGTGTGGTTTGGTTCAATATAACGAGACACCCAAGAGGGTGCCTATTTTACTTATTACTTTCGGTGTCAAACACCCGCGAGGGGTGTGTTTTATATACGTTTCGAGTGAGAAAGCTACTAGGGTGCATTGCTTAAGCTTATTTTCCAACTCCTTTCCAGTAGTAAGATCACTTATTATTAGTTTGTAAGATATAAAAGCTAAGGGTCATTTGTTTTGCTTCTGTTGGTCACAGCCTCAAGAGGGTGTTTGTTGCGTGCTACAACCCACACCAAAGGGTGTGTTTGGTTTTTTGCTCTCGGTTCACAGCCACCCCGGAGGGTGTGCTTGTTTGTTATGAATTCGGTTATCGACCCACACCAAGGCCTAACTAGGGTGCACTTGAAGTGTTTGTTACCTGCTGCCACAGCCCACCCAAAAGGGTGTTTATTTTTGCGTGTCACAGCCCCAAAAATGGGCGTTTGTTTGTTGCATTGCATCCCCAACAGGGGGTGTTGACTCTGCATATTTCAGCCCAACAGGGGTGTTTTTGTATGCTTATTTCAACCCCAAAAAGAGCGCGTTTTGTTGCTGATTTTTCTGCACAAAAACTGCATTTGGAGCTGCTGATTTCAGCCCCTAAATGGTGCGTTTTGTTGATGATTTTTCTGCACAAAAACTACATCGGGAGCTGCTGATTTCAACCCATAAAGAGTGCATTTTGCTTGTTTATTTTTCTGCACAAAGGGTGCAGTTGGAGCTGTTGATTTCAGCCCCAAATTGCTTATTTTCTGCACTTAGGGTGCGCTTGGGTTTGCTTATCTGTTTCACCAACACAACCCACTTAGGGTGTTTGGTTTTGGTTGTTTCAGTCACATTGGGGTGCGGTTTGTATTGTAGAATTACTAGGCCAAGCCCACATACAAAAATTAAAAAAGGGTTTGTTTGCTTATAATTTAATTATTGTGCGTATTATCTATATTATAAAGTATAACTTATATGTAATATTGAAATACTTAGCCACCATAATATATTGTTGAACATATGGTTATCGGTAAGTTTCAGACATTTAAGATTGACATTATATATCGGGTTACCATAATACTTAGCGGACTAATATTAGACATATATTAGACATAACGGATTTGGACATATTAGACTTGTGACAAACATAAGATATCGGACTCGTAACGGATTATATATTTTGGACACTACATATACTTGATATCAGACATTGGACTTATATTGAACAAGGTTATTAGACTAATATTGATGTAATATTATTTGGACTATATAGACGGATATTTTTTGATATGTTGGATTATTATTCTCGTGATAGACTCATGATGAACTTAAGATATCTGACTAAGAACATTGGACGCATTGAACTTGAATTAGATTTAAGTTGGACTATTATCGGGATAGAGCCCAAGTGACTTGCCTTCTTGACATATTTTCTTGTCGTTATCTTCTCGCCTAGAATTCACCCGTCAATACTTTTGTGACTCGTTTTCTTGAGACATCCTGTTTATTATTTTATTTCATAATATATATGATATGATATATATATATA
Organism: Chrysanthemum makinoi; assembly: GCA_910596185.1. NCBI lineage: Eukaryota > Viridiplantae > Streptophyta > Magnoliopsida > Asterales > Asteraceae > Chrysanthemum > Chrysanthemum makinoi. Next base: position 159,625,028 of record OU343223.1, on the reverse strand, counting down.
TATATATGTATATATATATATATATATATATTATGCTTTGGCGTGAGTTGTACTTCGAGTCTGTGATTTCATACCACCACACGAATGATGAAACTAAACATTTTACAAACGTTGATACGAGACTTCCACGAAAACTAAAACATATTATCTTTTGAAAATCATACGCATCGATTACTATTCTCGTATCATATTATGAGACAAGCTCATATCTATTAGGTTATGCCGATCCCGTATCGTTGTGCTATGCTTCTTTATAGTGTTCTACCATACTTTTTGACACCGTTGCATTTCTTATGTCACTACACTCTAAGGTGAGTTCATGGCCCCTATTTTCAATTATTTTGTACTACTTTTGGGGGAGATACATGCTCAACTGCTTGATTTTTACTTTCATTAGTACTCTAAACTTTTACATGTTACTATGAGTTCATAGTTCTACTTTATATGTTTATGTTGCAAACCCGAACACAAGTATTTTTCTGTATCTATTATGGGTGCTAGCAACACGGCCCATCATGTTATGGGTGCCTAGCAACACAACCCACTGTATCTGTTATGGGTGCTAGCAACACGGCCCACTGTTATGGGTGCCTAGCAACGTAACCCACTATATCTGTTATGGGTGCTAACAACATGGCCCTCTGTTTCTGTTATGGGCGTATACCAACGTAGCCCACTGTTTCTTAAACTTGAAACTTGTGTTCAACTGATTATTATACAAACACTATGAATTCACTCAACCTTTGACCCGGTTAGGGTAAAACAAACAAACTATCTTTTGTGATTGACTCGGTTAGGGCAAACAAACGAATTACTTTTATGATTGACCCAGTTAGGGCAAACAAACGAATTACTTTTGTGATTGACCCGGTTAGGGCAAGCAAACGAACTATGGGTGTATAATAACATAACCCACTACTATTTTATCAATATTTGTAACTATTACAAATATTCACTGAAACTTGAAACTATTTAAATCAACTGTTATACTCATATTATATTTTAGCAATGGGTTGTGAACACACACGTTGCAAGTTTTGTATGGGCGGGATTTGCAACTGAGTGGATTTACAATGCCTTTGCTGTGTGAATATTCTTTATAGACTTTTCAACTTATTTGCAACAAACTCTATGAACTCACCAACCTTTGTGTTGACACTTTTAGCATGTTTATCTCAGGTCTATAATGAACGACGCTGGCACGGAGGAGCACGGATACTCAAGAAGGCTATAAATTTTATTATCATTCGAAACCTTATTTAATAAACTACGAAACTACTGGGACCTCATTTTGTAAACTTTGATATTTGAATGATAAATCTTTTAAAACGACTCAATTAGAGTTCGTTTTCTATTGTTATAACTGTTGCGCCATGAAGTAACACCCAATTTGAATTCCGCTGTGTATCACGAATTTGGGAGTGTTACACGTATTTTGCTTCTTTTAAAGATATTGATGTAAAATATTTTTTCTTTGACTACCAAGACACAAGCTTGTCTTCTAGAAATTGAACACCACCAGAAGTACTCTTGCATGTATCTAAGCAAACTGCGTAATCTGCGTCTCAATAAGCTATGAGTGCAAAACCAGAATCCTTCGGATACCGGATTCCAAAGTGAATGGTTCCCTTTACGTAGCGAAGGATTCTTTTAGCCTCGTTGAGGTGTCGTTCAGTCTTGACTGATAACGAGAGCATAGATATATAGAAAATACAATGTCTGGTCTGATGGCTGTTAGATACATGAGAGACCCAATAATACTTTGGTATTTTGTGGGGTCAATTAATTTCCCATGTAAATCAGCATCCAGCTTTGGAGATGATGCAGACATAGGGGTGTTATAAGTATCACAACTGGTCATTCCATGTTTCTTTAAAATTTCAAGAGCATATCTGGACTGATTTATAAATATGCCACAGGGATATTAATGTTGAAGTCCTAAGAAGAACTTCATTTCATCCATTATGGACATTTCAAAATTTTGTTTCATTAGTTTTGCAAAAGCATTTGAGTAATTTTTATGAGTTGAACAAAAGACGATATCATCAACATAAATTTGAACAATTAAAATGTCTTCCCCATGACGTTGTATGAAAAATGTTGGATCCACAGTTCCTTTGGTAAAGTGATTAGTCAGAAGGAACGCTGACAGTTTATTGTACCATGCCCTTGGGGGTTGTTTAAGGCCATAAAGAGCTTTATTGAGCTTGTACATGTGGTTAGGATGTTTTGGATCAACTATTCCTTCAAGTTAAACAACATAAACTTCTTCTCGTAGTTGACCATTCAGCAACGCCATTTTCACATCCATTTGATAAACTGTGATATTCTTGTGTACAGCATATGCCAGAAATATCCTTACAACTTCAAGTCTAGCTACTTGTGCAAACGATTCTTCAGAGTCGATTCCTTCTTCTTATGAATACCCTTTTTGCCACGAGATGAGATTTGTTGCGAATAACATTGCCTTCATTATCCGGTTTGTTTTTCTAGATCCATTTGAGTCCAACGACATAGATTCCATCTCCTAGTTCCCAGAATTCAAGACGTTTGAACTGATTCAACTCTTTTTGCATTGATCCAATCCAGTTGTCGTATGTCGTGGCTTACTTAATGTTTCTTGGTTCTTGACAAATGATGAGTACATAAACACAAGTTTCAGCATCTATATGAAGTCATTGTCTCATCATGACACGGTTAGAGGGATTGCCAATCACATTTACTAAGGGATGATCCTTTGTCCATTTATGTGTCGAAGGGTGGTGATTGAAGGTTGTTTGCATATTTGACGAATCCAAATTGTGTGTAGACAACTATCCAATGTCTGGAATAGTTGGAGCCGGTGCAAATGGATTGAAGAAAGCATTTCTGTCATAATCTGCAGGTGCGGGTACTTCATGAGTTTGTTTATCATTAGTTGTATCATTGTTGGAGGCAGTTTGTTCTTCTATTGTTTGAGAATCAGTTAGAGGTGCATCTGTTGCAACGGTTATTGTTGTTGGTTTCGATGCTTTGGAGATGATGCAGACCTAGGGGTGTTATAAGTATCACAACTGGTCATTCCATGTTTCTTTAAAATTTCAAGAGCATATCTGGACTGATTAAAAAATATGCCACAGGGAGATTAATGTTGAATTCCTAAGAAGAACTTTATTTCACCCATCATGGACATTTCAAAATTTTGTTTCATTAGTTTTGCAAAAGCATTTGAGTACTTTTTATGAGTTGAACAAAAGATGATATCATCAACGTAAATTTGAACAATTAAAATGTCTTCCCCATGACGTTGTATGAAAAATGTTGGATCCATAGTTCCTTTGGTAAAGTAATTAGCAAGAAGGAATGCTGACAGTTTGTTGTACCCTGCCCTCGGGGCTTGTTTAAGGCCATAAAGAGCTTTATTGAGCTTGTACACATGGTTAGGATATTCTGGATCAACTATTCCTTCAAGTTAACCAACATAAACTTCTTCTCGTAGTTGACCATTCAGAAACGCCATTTTCACATCCATTGATAAACTGTGATATTCTTGTGTGCAGCATACGCCAGAAATATCCGTACAACTTCAAGTCTAGCTACTTGTGCAAAGGATTCTTCATAGTCGATTCCTTTTTCCTAAGAATACCGTTTTTGCCACGAGATGAGATTTGTTGCGAGTAACATTGCCTTCAGTATCCGGTTTGTTTTTCCAGATCCATTTGAGTCCAATGACATAGATTCCATCTGCTAGTTCCCAGACTTCAAGATGTTTGAACTGATTCAACGCTTTTTGCATTGATTCAATCCAGTTGTCGTATGTCGTGGCTTCCTTAATGTTTCTTGGTTCTTATTGACAAATGATGAGTATATGAACACAAGTTTCAGCATCTATATGAATTCATTGTCGCGTCATGACAGGGTTAGAGGGATTGCCAATCACATTTACTAAGGGATGATCCTTTGTCCATTTATGTGTCGAAGGGTGGTGATTGAAGGTTGTTTGCATATTTGACAAATCCAAATTGCGTGTAAACAACTCTCCAATGTCTGAAATAGTTGGAGCCGGTGCAAATGGATTGAAGAAAGCATTTCTGTCATAATCTGCAGGTGCGGGTACTTCATGAGTTTGTTGATCATTAGTTGTATCATTGTTAGAGGCAGTTTGTTCTTCTGTTGTTTAAGAATCAGTTAGAGGTGCATCTGTTGCAACGGTTGTTGTTGTTGGTTCAGATGCTTTGGAGATGATGCAGACATGAGGGTGTTATAAGTATCACAACTGGTCATTCCATGTTTCTTTAAAATTTCAAGAGCATATCTGGACTGATTTAAAAATATGCCACCGGGAGATTAATGTCACACCCCCAAATTACCTGTTTTGCAGCGGAATGGAATTCCTGGGGATTGACTGTCATAGCATCACAATCACAGTTATATTGAACGACCTAAAGTGCCGTTTGGAAAATACATCGCTTGATTTAATAAAACAATCAGAGTTTACAAGTATAGGTCCCAAATGAAAATCAACATGTGCGGAAAATAAGTTTGGTACAAGTCAAACGATGTTTTAAAAATGTATAAATCCCATGTGAGACGCGTCGTCACGTCGACTCTATGATATGTCCACATGCATGCCATGAAGTGAATGCCTTAGTTACAAGAAAATACATTGCTAAAAGTGTCAACACAAAGGTTGAGTGAGTTCATAGAGTTTATGTATATGTTTAATACGACTACCACAAGTATAAGTTATGTATGACAATGATGTCACAAAATGATGTTACAATTGCTTAAGCACATGACACCGAGCTTGATGATGTTCGCCCCAACAGAGTGTTTTGCCAAACAACTCAAATAATGATAACGAAATGAAATGCATCCGTCCGGTTGGAATCCACCAACCCGGATGGAGGTGTCACCCTCGATAGATCTATCCACTCACCCTCGCTTCTATGAAATTAACGGTTCATGATTATGAAATGGGGACATTTAACTGGCAATGAGGTAACTTAAGCAATGTAATGAATTTGATATACTTGGTATCGTAATAAAAAAACGATGTGCAATGTATTCTCCCCCGTAGGTTTGAAATAAATTAAAAACTTGAATAAATCGGGGCTATGAAAACTCACCTGTTGCAATGATAAATGATGATGTAATGGCAATACTGAAATGAGACGCAACCTCTGACCTTGACCTATTATGAATGATATGTTCTAATGTAAATCATGAAACAATGTCGTGCATGCAAATCCACATGTAATCTATACCACTTGTACGCTTTTGAGAATAGAATTTATCGTCGAAATATATGTTTATGACATCTCGTCATGTTATAAAATACTTTACAAGTATTTACGTTGAAATGATATCTTACGATAATCATTTAATGATTCATTGTGAAATTATAACTTTTCGTCGTAAAATAATGTCGTTGAAATTTCATGAAAGTGACAAAACAGCCTTGAAAAGCTAGTCGTAAAATGGTGCACGTCGAGTGTTAGGAAACGAACTCAACGGTTTTGGGAAGCTTGTATCATTATCTCAAAGTTTTAGCATTTAAGTTTTCATCCTAGAGGTCTCGATCACGGAGAAAAATATAGGTTAAGTATGGTACTTGTGTCCAAAATATCGTTTAAGAGTGGTTTTCGGCAAAGTTTGAGTAACCGTATTTTATTCGTTACAACTCCGCTTGACGAATGGCTGGACATTTTGGAAAATATGCTAGGCGAACTTACTTTTACTAGAAGACATCATGTTACAAAAAGTACTACGTCAATGTTAAAAACGACCCCCAACATGGTCCCTTGTGGCCGTAATATTTGTCTAATAGAAATATATTAGTTTTTCTTATATAATAAAGTTACGGCAACTTTGTTAAATCGCGTGTAATTTACTCGTTACAAGTCCGTTTTCTATGTTTTATATGTCCTCGGAATCGTAATAATATATACTAATATATTTTTGATAAGTCGACACATTTTATAACGCTTAAGACTCATTTTTTACTCGTAAAAAGTCGAGATTACATGCTGAATTTTCTGAAACAAATATTTTTTCGCCGTCAAACTTGAAAATAGCATAACTTCTTCGTTATAACTCCGTTTTAACCATTCAAGCGCCCGCGTTTTCGTTTTAAAATGTATTTTCTGAATATCTAGCCCAAAATATTTTACAAACTGTCGGATTTTCCAGATTTCACAAATAAAATCAGACCCTTAATTTTAGTTGTCGAAATGAGTTTTTATCGCGCAAAACCTATTCTAACCAATTCAAAACAACTCCGAAGCTATTCTAATCCTACCATACACCTTCTTAGGGTGTCATGGATTCCTAGACATCACCAAAAGTGATATGTTTCAAGGAGTAATTATAGGATGATGAATATTTCATAATAAGTAATAAAAACATTAAAAGTGGTATAAATTCATATGTAACATGCATGTTTTTCTAAAAGAAACATAAAAATACATCAAGTAAGAGTATGAAAGATTATGAAAAATTACTAGAACACTTACTTGAAGGATTGAAGTGTTTTGAGCAAAGTATACTTAAATAAATCATGAGGTTTTTATTTCAAAACCTATACTAGATTATTCCTAGGATTTGATCAATACTTGAATCATGAAAAATTATGGATTTCTCTTGTGTTCTTGATGTGGCCGGTTCTCAACAAGAGGATGAAGAGAATATTTGCTTTTTACACATTTGATATTATGTGAAGTATGTGTTACTTTTAGTATATAATTAAAAATATGCAAGTAGGATAATATCTAGTTGATATTTTGAACTCAAATGTGTTGTGTCATGCATTTTTGGTCGACAAGTATGAAAAAGAAAATAAGATGATGCATTTAGTAATAATTAAGTGTAGTAATGTAGAGTAAATGTGTAATTAATTAAGGATAATTAATAACTTGTGTACATATTTAAGTTTTTAGGGTAGCGTTAGCTAAAAATAAATTTTAACGGATCAAAATAAAATATATTGAACTCATAAAAATTATAAAAATACATTTCTCACAAAAATTGAGTGAATTAATAATTATCGTGTAGTATTTACGAAAACCGTTGTAATTATATAAATATAACAATTTATATACAAAATAAATTTAGAACACCGGGTAAACTAATAATATTATTTTATAGTCTTAAAATGAGTATAAAAATATATTAGGAATATTTTTGGAAGTGTCGGATCAATGTTTCAAAATAATGTTTACGCGATAGCGTTTATTTAATAGGAAAATAAACGTTTAATGAAAAATGCAAATCCAAGCATGAACTGAAATGATGATAACGATGCTAATGATATGTAGACTAAAACTAGTCTATATGAAATGTCCTTGATGAAATGTTCATGAATTCGCAGCTAAACCATTACGGTTACGCGAATTTGATACTCGTAAACGTAGTTTACGATAAATGATGAAATAGTGAAACTTTTAAAGTTTGTAAAATGACCTGAAATTACGAGTTGTCACAATTAATGTTGAAGTCCTAAGAAGAACTTTATTTCACCCATCATACATTTCAAAATCTTGTTTCATTAGTTTTATAAAAGCATTTGAGTACTTTTTATGAGTTGAACAAAAGATGATATCATCAACATAAATTTGAACAATTAAAATGTCTTCCCCATGACGTTGTATGAAAAATGTTGGATCCATAGTTCCTTTGGTAAAGTGATTAGCAAGAAGGAATGCTGATAGTTTGTTGTACCATGCCCTCGGGGCTTGTTTAAGGCCATAAAGAGCGTTATTGAGCTTGTACACGTGGTTAGGATATTCTGGATCAACTATTCATTCCAATTAAGCAACATAAACTTCTTCTCATAGTTAACCATTCAGAAATGCCATTTTCACATCCATTTGATAAACTGTGATCTTCTTGTGTGCAGCATACGCCAGAAATATCCGTACAACTTCAAGTCTTGCTACTTGTGCAAACGATTCTTCAGAGTCGATTCCTTCTTCTTAGGAATACCCTTTTGCCACGAGATGAGATTTGTTGCGAATAACATTGCCTTCAGTATCCGTTTTGTTTTTCCAGATCCATTTGAGTCAAATGACATAGATTCCTTCTGCTAGTTCCCAGACATCAAGATGTTTTTTTTGGGTAAAAGGCCTTCCGCCTGGCAAAATTCATTACACCAAAAAATGTTGAAGTACAAAGGATGAAGGTGAATCCCTCATCTGAAGCCCGATTAAGGCGACATAAATGCACACACAAGTGCAACTTACAATCAACTCAAGCTAAAAAGCAACTTAACAACAAGAAAACAAAAGACCAAGTTTACAAGATAAGCATAAGTAACAAACCAAGTCTTCGCTCTTTTTGAACTGATTCAACTCTTTTTGCATTGATTCAATCCAGTTGTCGTATGTCGTGGCTTCCTTAATGTTTCTTGGTTCTTCTTGACAAATGATGAGTACATAAACAAAAGTTTCAGCATCTATATGAAGTCATTGTCTCGTCATGACAAGGTTAGAGGGATTGCCAATCAAATTTACTAAGGGATGATCCTTTGTCCATTTATGTGTCGAAGGGTGGTGATTGAAGGTTGTTTGCATATTTGACGAATCCAAATTGCATGTAGACAACTCTCCAATGTCTGGAATAGTTGGAGCCGGTGCAAATGGATTGAAGAAAGCATTTCTGTCATAATCTGCAGGTACGGGTACATCATGAGTTTGTTGATCATTAGTTGTATCATTGTTGGAGGCAGTTTGTTCTTCTATTGTTTGAGAATCAGTTAGAGGTGCATCTGTTGCAACGGTTATTGTTGTTGGTTCCGATGCTTTGGAGATGATGCAGACCTAGGGGTGTTATAAGTATCACAACTGGTCATTCCATGTTTCTTTAAAATTTCAAGAGCATATCTGGACTGATTTAAAAATATGCCACGGGGAGATTAATGTTGAATTCCTAAGAAGAACTTTATTTCACCCATCATGGACATTTCAAAATTTTGTTTCATTAGTTTTGCAAAAGCATTTGAGTACTTTTTATGAGTTGAACAAAAGATGATATCATCAACATAAATTTGAACAGTTAAAATGTCTTCCCCATGACGTTGTATGAAAAATGTTGGATCCATAGTTCCTTTGGTAAAGTGATTAGCAAGAAGGAATGCTGACAGTTTGTTGTACCATGCCCTCGGGGCATTTAAGGCCATAAAGAGTGTTATTGAGCTTGTACACGTGGTCAGGATATTCTGGATCAACTATTCCTTCCAATTAAGCAACATAAACTTTTTCTCATAGTTGACCATCTAGAAATGCCATTTTCACATCCATTTGATAAATTGTGATCTTCTTATGTGCAGCATACACCAGAAATATCTGTACAACTTCAAGTCTAGCTACTTGTGCAAACGATTCTTCAGAGTCGATTCCTTCTTCTTAAGAATACCCTTTTGCCACGAGATGAGATTTGTTGCGAATAACATTGCCTTCAGTATCCGGTTTATTTTTCCAGATCCATTTGATTCAAATGACATAGATTCCATCTGCTAATTCCCAGACATCAAGATGTTTTTTTTGGGTAAAAGGCCTTCCGCCTGGCAAAATTCATTACACCAAAAAACATTGAAGTACAAAGGATGAGGGTGAATCCCTCATCTCAAGCCCGATTAAGGCGACATAAATGCACACACACAAGTGAAACTTACAATCAACCCAAGCTAAAAAGCTACTTAACAACAAGAAACAAAAAGACCAAGTTTACAAGATAAGCATAAGTAACAAACTAAGTCTTCGCGCGTCCTTGTACCTTAAAGTCTTTAAAAGAACCACTACGAATCTTGGATGCGAAGAATAAAGCCGATGTCTTCGTAGTCCTCAAAATAGTTCTCTAAGACTTCATCATCACTTTCAGAAACAATATCATCATTAGGATCTTTACCCTTCAAAGAGCACGGATCCACACCCTATGGAATAGTGTATGAATACGAGGCAGAATCACCCTTAGTAGGTAAAGTACCATGCGTTCCATAATCCCTCACACACAATTCCCCTACACATCCATCCTTCATACCATTATCATTCAAAGGTACTTCAGCTGAATCAAGTACCTTATTTTCCTCCATGCTCGTATCAGTAAAACTCCTCAAATGACCTAAGTGAATATTATCCGAGAAATAGCCATTTTCATTAGTCTTATTAGAGGAGTTACCCACCTCATCCAAAGGAGAAACGCTCACAGGCTGCCGATCACCCTCCATGGCCACCTTAGAAACCAATCTCTCCTTTGAAGTACAAGGTTTAGAAACAGGCCGGTATTGAAGAGATGCTTTTGGTTTATAGACCAAAATTTGCTTTAATTCGCACCTTTTTCCACCTTCTTCACTTCCCTCTTCTTGTGAACATCAACAACAGGGACCTTCATAGTCTTACAAGGACACGAACCATCCTCATGATTGAAAATATTGCATTTAGAGCATCTAGAAGGCCACCGTTCATATTCTACACATGCATAAGAATAACGACCCCATGGATTAACACATATGGTACTAGTACCTGCATCGAATCTAATGAGTCATCCAAGTTGTGAAGCAATCAAACTTATACCAGTTTTAGAATAAGCCACCACCGGTATATTATGAATCTGCACCCACACTGGTACCTGTTTGATTTCCTCCTTTTCTAACATAGTATTCACCGCCCAAATCTTGAGGATCATGGGCTTTGATTTAACAAACCACGGGCCCCCTTCAAGCATTTTAACCATACCCTCATGTGACTAAAATTTGAAAAAGAAGAAACCATTGCTGAACATAGCTTTTTCGAAACCAAACTTAGCCCACGCATGCTTAACATAATCTTCTACTATAGGGAATGCTAAACGTTGACCAAGGAAATAGCCGTAAACCGAATTTGTATATTTAGAGCACATCTCGTCAATTACAGCCATGGGAATGACAACATTAGCACCCATAACCTTCCCCCTCATCAAAAGATATCGAATTAGGTACCTTTGAAGTGCAAACATGATCAACAAAAGATACCTCATGATCTAAATCAACCTTAGATGCCCCCAACTCATTAACCTGATCATGATTATCAACATGAGAGGACACATCATTAGTGGCAATGAAACCAGAATTATTCGAGTGGAGCACCTTTTCCTTTACCAAATCCACACCAACATCAGGAACACACGCCTCACCATTATTAGCCAAAGGGGTGAACGTAGCAGCAGAGACATATTCATTGGCACTCGACTCACAAACCGTAGCAGTAGCCAAATCCGAACCAACCGCATGAATAATAGGTGATGTATTAGGGCTCATAGCTGGTTTAGATCCCAACTCACCAAGACTAATACAATCACTTTTAACCCCAACATAATCGTCCACATAAGACGCCAAATCCCTCGTGTGCAAAAGCTCCTCAATCTGATTATGTGAATCAGAACGAGGCACCCCACAATTTCCCACATCCACACGTTTTAAACGATCCATATGAGCCGCTAATGCATCCATATCAAAAGTAAAAGCATGACGAGAACCTGTTGGATCATGAGCAGCCCCTACCGACACCTTCGTATCACTCAGAAACCCCGACTTCATCTTCTTCAAACCCACGTTCAATAAATCAGCAAGAAATCAGAGCCGATAACAAACCTTAACGGTTTACTTCCAAATGTATAAATAATCAGATCGCACCCACAAGACCACCGATCGTACCAAGAAATAAATTAGCGATTTAAGATACCTTAAATCGATATGAGTTAAGAACCAAGAAACAATAATATGATCACAGGTCACAACCAATGATATAATATAATCCCAAAAATCAGCCAACCAATTGATAGCGTTTTGCAATTTAAATACCCAAGTGTCGGCCACAATAATAGTATGCATGCACAAGGAATTAATTCCTCACCGACCCACGATCAAAAGAGATATAAAATTGACCAATTTAAAAAATCATACCATGCACAAGCGACAAGAATAGCATGAAGATTAAAGACAAAAACTCATTAAGATTGTAGATTTGGTGTCCGGTTTTTCTTTTGTGTCGCCACTTTGAGAGAGACTATTAGGGTTTTTTTAACTTTTTAACCGATTCAACTCTTTTTGCATTGATTGAATCCAGTTGTCGTATGTCGTGGCTTCCTTAATGTTTCTTGGTTCTTCTTGACAAATGATGAGTACATAAACACAAGTTTCAGCATCTATATGAAGTCATTGTCTCGTCATGACAGGGTTAGAGGGATTGCCAATCAAATTTACTAAGGGATGATCCTTTGTCCATTTATGTGTCGAAGGGTGGTGATTGAAGGTTGTTTGCATATTTGACGAATCGAAATTGCATGTAGACAACTCTCCAATGTCCGAATAGTTGGAGCGGTGCAAATGGGTTGAAGAAAGCATTTCTGTCATAATCTGCAGGTACGGGTACATCATGAGTTTGTTGATCATTAGTTGTATCATTGTTGGAGGCATTTTGTTCTTCTGTTGTTTGAGAATCAGTCAGAGGTGCATCTGTTGCAACGGTTGTTGTTGTTGGTTCAGATGTATCTTGTATAGGATTATTATTAGGTTGTGCAGCGGAAACATTTGATACTTCTGGAGCATGATTTTCAGGAATCTCAACAAACAAAAGAGCAAAAAAAGTTTCCAATTGATGAAGGTTGAGTTTAATGGGTGGAACAGCATATGATGTAGGAAAGTTTAGACGGTTGGATGCAGGTCTTATTTTGTTTTGCTCAAAAGCCATATCTGTAAGCTCATTGAAATTAACGTGAACAGTTTCCATGATTTTTCGAGTACGATGGTTCCAAATTTGAAATCCTTTTGAGTTTTCACAGTATCCAATGAACACTCCAATGTCGACTTTAAGTTGAAGTTTACCAATATCGTCACGATCGTTATTCGGGTAACAAAGTGCACCGAATACATTAAAGTATTTGATATCTTGTTTCCGGTTGTAAACAATCTCATATGGAGTTTTCTTGTGGCGTTGATGAATGATGGAACAATTTTGAGTAAAGCATGCAGTTGAAACGGCTTCATCCCACAAGAAATCTGGTAATTGAGAGAAAATCAGCATCGTACGAGTAGCTTCTACTAACATCTGGTTTCATCTTTCAACTACACCATTTTGTTCTAGAGTGTGAGCAATGGATGTTTGATGTATGATTCCAACTTTCTCAAAATATACACGAAGTGTTTGTTTCTTGAATTCAGTTCCATTATCCGTTCTTACTGTTCTGACAGTGTTCTTGAGCTGAACTTGAATCTTTGTGAGAAAGGTGATAATCATTGTTGGAGCTTGATCTTTAGTTCGAAGAAAATAAACCAAGTACATCATGAATAATCGTCAACAATGACCAGAATGTAGCGTTTTCCATTCATACTTTGTACACGCATTGGACCACATAAGTCCATATGAAGCAAATGAAGAACATGCTGAGAACTTGGCTTTGGTTTTGAGGGAAAGTTAGTTCTGTTTCTTTTGCCTTGTTCACAAGCTAGACATAAATGATCTTTGGTGTATCTAAATCTTGGAAGGCCGTCAAATAACTTATGTCATGCGACTCCAGTCATGGTTTTGAAGTTTAAATGAGAAAGTTGTGTGTGCCATAACCATGATTTTGTCGAAGTTTCTTTTGAAAGAAGACAAACGTGGGACTCCCGGACAGAGGAAAGGGCAGCGGGAGGGCTTCCTTATCGGTGAAGATGCAATCATATCTAACATTGGAATGGTATAAAGGTTTGTGCCTCGATTTCCGATTGAATAAGTCATGTCCTTCCAAATCACGTACATAACATGTTTTGGATCAAAACGCGACTTCCAAATCATCATCACAAAATTGTCCAACTGAGAAGAGATTGTGTCTAAGACCATCAACATAATAAACCTGACTAATTTCGATGTTTCCATTAGCATAGTCTCCATAGCCCATGATAGCAGCAAAAGGATGATTCCCGAATCTGACAGTACTGATGAAATTTGAAATAAAGTTTACTAGCAACATGAGATTGCCTGTCATATGTCAGGTACAGCCACTATCAACAATCCACAGAACCAGTTTGATCACCTTCAGCACATGAAGACAACGAGGGTGGAATGACGGTAGCAGTGGAACCCGAAGAGTTAGTAGGTTCCATTAGGTTACAGGTACATATGTTTGCACATTTTGGAAGCCACTTAAAGCTAGATGTACGCGCAACCATTTTTTCATATACAACTACTTCGTGCTTTGGTATTAGTGAAGTCACTAGGTGATGACACTTTCTTAAAGGATGTTTTTGCAGCTATGGGATTTTCTATAGCTTTCTCAGAAACCATACTGGGCTTCTTCCCTAAAATAGATTTCACAACTATAGTGGGCCTAGATGGAGGGCCAATTATGGGTTTTCTAGAATGAGCTAATAGAGAATTTGCAACACATTTATCATGATTACCATACATCATACTTTTACGACAAAAAACACAAGATGCATTCACGTTTGAAACGTTCACAGACTTATCATTCGTTACACTGACTTTAGGATTACAATTTGCCAAATTTAAATCTAAATCAGGAGCAACATGAGTTTTATTCGACTTCCTAAGATGAACTTCTACTTGTGCCGGATGAAGGCTTCTCCTATGTTGCGAGATCCTAGTGTTTGCTTTTGGTCTCTTATTCTTGGATCTTCTAATGCTAGTAGATGCAACTATTCAGTAGAAGTGGAAGGAGTTAAATTAGGTTCTTGAGTTTTCTAGAAGCATGCCGCTAGGGGATTTTCAATGTTATACATTCCTGGTACAATCACGTTTGTGTTAACAAACATTCCACGTTCTACAACTTTTAATTTAGCTTGTAGTTCAATGATGATGTGGTTTTGTTCTTGAATTTTTTCATTAAGAGATTGTTAAATATGTAGTGTTGGGTAAAATTCGCAAGTTCATTGTTATCGTTCAAAAATTTAACTGTGTCTGTTGTAAGAGATAAAAATGACTTGGTATTCTTTTTTGGGTAAAAGGGATTTTAATGACTGGTATTCTTGTTTTACTGCGCAATCTACGCTTCATATTTTAAATTTTGACACTTCAAAGACACGTTTTTGTCATCTAGATTTTTAACTTTTGTTGTCCGTGATTTTTCCAATGACAATTTTTCCTTTTGGTTTTGCAAAGCTATCTAGAATTAATTGTCAGGGAGTTTGACACCATTGAAGTCGGCCTTTAAGTTCAGAACACAATCAATTGGAAGTTTGATTGCAAATCCTCCTTTGTATAAGAAAAACAATATT
>OU343223.1:159584077-159609702 GCA_910596185.1 Chrysanthemum makinoi | reverse complement strand
GATGGCAATTTTGATACCATGTACTATGCACAAAAAGATGATGGTCCAGACGATGCTTTTGATTCTTTAAATCAAGGAATGGCATTTATTGCAAAAGCCTTCTCCAAATTCTCTACTTAGTCACACAATTGTCTTCGCTCCTCATCTAATCCCAAGAATCAAGTAGTTATACAAGGTAGCAGAGTTGAAGTTCAAAACAGAACTAGTGGTCATCGGATGTTAACGAGTGGAATGTTCAAGTTGTGGAAACAGGGAATTCTATGGGTTCAGGAACTACTCTCCGTTGCTATAACTGCAAGAAGCAAGGACATTTTGCAAATGCCTATCCTGAACCACGAACCAGAGGGGGTGATTACTACAAATAAGTCATGCTGATGGCATACAAGGATGAAGCATGAAGAGAACTTAATGAAACTCAACAAGGTTTTATGGCATATACTTTATCAGATGATAAATATGAAGACCAGGAAGCAAATGCTGCAGTCGTTTTGATGGAAAATATGCAGGAACATCACATCAGTGAAACAGGAGAATGGACCCGTCTTTGATACATACGGTCTATCTCAGGTACATGACACTGACATATGCCTCATAAATGCAATTGTATCTGCATATGCACATGAAGAGCAGCAATCTGTTCAACATGAATCACTACTTAATCCTACTGAAGTTGATCAAATTAACCATGTGGTGACATTTGATGAACAAATTGATGATGAAAATAATGAGCATGTTGAAAAGAGTGAAGTTTTGCATGGTCTAGATTCAGAATGTCTCAATTCATTAGTTCTGCCTATGCAAGCTCAAACTGCAAAATGTAATGAGATAAACCAAAACCTTAGAGCAGAGATTACCTCATTAACTGTTGAACTTGAGAGTTTTTAAAAATGGATAAATGATACTGAAACAAAAACCGAAAGAGAAGAAATTTTTAAAGTAGCCTTTCAAAAGTCTTACATTAATGAACAAAACCTTCAACATCAAATGCATGAACTCGTTGCTTCAAATAATGAAAAGATTTCAAAAATTGAACAAGAAAAACTCAACTTTAGAAACACATTGAAAATCTTCAAACGGAACTTTCAAACACTAAACAAGATTTTTCAAAGAATCGGTCAAGTTTTTTTGAATTAAAAAAGAAATCTAAGAAACGCATTAATGATCAAATAGATGAAATCCTTCAATTGGAAAAACGGTTAAAAGATTTTGGAACTATTGTATATAAGATTGGCCACTCAGTTAAACAAATTGAAATGACAACTCTACAACCAAGTCCTGATGACTCAAAATGTTTTTCTCTTAGTTACAATCACCCACGTTTTATCAACACAACTCTCAAGGATATACCAAAATTGTATAGTGCTCAATGTCTTTTTGATCCAAGTATGCATCTTGTTTTATTTGATTGAGGAACAATGGGCACAAGAAGATCAAAGTCGATTAAAATTGTGTCCAAATGGAATTTTACCATATGATTACTCAAATCAGAATGCTTCTTACAAACTTCATACCATTTCAACGCCATCGTATAATATCAGAAATAAATGGTCCATCTTATTTGGAAGGCCTCGTTCACACTGTTGCACAAATAAATGGTCCTTTACCGTCCTTTTGCAAAAGTGACTTTTTGCCAAAAACTCATAAACCTTGTTTAGTATTATGATACTTTCAAACGTTTGTGGAAGACATTTCTTTTTTAGAAACGGAAATTGAGAAAAATTATGAATTAAAAGCATCAAATTTTCAATCAACTTATGCACAAGAGCAAAGACAAATGTTTCAAACACAAATTTTACATCAAGTCGCACATTTTCTTCTGTGTGCAACACACTAGGGAAGGACTTCAATAAGAGGTGACTTCAATGGTTTAAGCTTTTAACACACTCGAAAACTCAATTTCACAAGAAAAATGTAAAAACCACAACCTTCAAAATGACTTTGATCAAGTGTTGGAAGATGCTCTTTGTGCTAATATTGCATTTGTGGTCTTATATTGTAAATAATCTTCTTCATATGATAATGTGTTAATTGCTATGAATCACACCATGGTACAATCATTAGAAACAGAAAATCAAAGGTTGAGACAAGAGATTAAGAAGTTAAAAGAGGAAAACAAGATTTTTTTCTTTCACAAAGGATGATGTCCAATCAAACTTCCAATTGATGTTTCTGAACTTAAAGGCCGACTTCAATGGTGTCAAACTCAGACAATTAATTCTAAGATAGCTTTGCAAAACCAAAAGGAAAAATTGTCATTGGAAAAATCACGGACAACAAATGTTAAAAATCTAGATGACAAAAACGTGTCTTTGAAGTGTCAAAATTTAAAATATGAAACAGAGATTGCGCAGGTAAAACAAGAATACCAAGTCATTAAAATCCCTTTTACCCAAAAAAAGAATACCAAGTCATTTTTTATCTCTTACAACAGACACAGGCTAAATTTTTGAACGATAACAATGAACTTGCGAATTGTTACGCCAACACTACATATTTAAACAGATCTCTTAATGAAAAAATTCAAGAACAAAACCACATCATCATTGAACTACAAGCTAAATTAAAAGTTGTAGAACGTGGAAAGTTTGTTAACACAAATGTGATTGTACCAGGAATGTATAACATTGAAAATCCCTCTAGCAGCATGCTTCTAGCAAAACTCAAGAACCTAATTTAACTCCTTCCACTTCTACAGGAATAGTTGCATCTACTAGCATTAGAAGATCCAAGAATAAGAGACCAAAAGCAAACACTAGGATCTCGCAACATAGGAGAAGCAGTCATCCAGCACCAAAAGTAGAAGTTCATCTTAGGAAGTCGAATAAAACTCATGTTGCTCCTGATTTAGATTTAAATTTGGCAAATTGTAATCCTAAAGTCAGTGTAACGAATGATAAGTCTGTGAACGTTTCAAACGTGAATGCATCTTGTGTTTTTTGTCGTAAAAGTATGATGTATGGTAATCATGATAAATGTGTTGCAAATTCTCTATTAGCTCATTCTAGAAAACCCATAATTGGCCCTCCATCTAGGCCCACTATAGTTGTGAAATCTATTTTAGGGAAGAAGCCCAGTATGGTTTCTGAGAAAGCTATAGAAAATCCCATAGCTGCAAAAACATCCTTTAAGAAAGTGTCATCACCTAGTGACTTCACTAATACCAAAGCACGAAGTAGTTGTATATGAAAAAAAATGGTTGCAGCGTACATCTAGCTTTAAGTGGCTTCCAAAATGTTCAAACATATGTACCTGTAACCTAATGGAACCTACTAACTCTTCGGGTTCCACTGCTACCGTCATTCCACCCTCGCTGTCTTCATGTGCTGAAGGTGATCAAACTGGTTCTGTGGATTGTTGATAGTGGCTGTACCTGACATATGACAGGCAATCTCATGTTGCTAGTAAACTTTATTTCAAATTTCATCAGTACTGTCAGATTCGGGAATCATCCTTTTGCTGCTATCATGGGCTATGGAGACTATGCTAATGGAAACATCGAAATTAGTCAGGTTTATTATGTCGATGGTCTTAGACACAATCTCTTCTCAGTTGGACAATTTTGTGATGATGATTTGGAAGTCGCGTTTCGATCCAAAACATGTTATGTACGTGATTTGGAAGGACATGACTTATTCACTGGAAATCGAGGCACAAACCTTTATACCATTCCAATGTTAGATATGATTGCATCTTCACTGATAAGGAAGCCCTCCCTGCAGCCCTTTCCTCTGCCGGGGAGTCCCACGTTTGTCTTCTTTCAAAAGAAACTTCGACAAAATCATGGTTATGGCACACACAACTTTCTCATTTAAACTTCAAAACCATGACTGAACTCGCATGACATAAGTTATTTGACGGCCTTCCAAGATTTAGATACACCAAAGATCATTTATGTCTAGCTTGTGAACAAGGCAAAAGAAACAGAACTAACTTTCCCTCAAAACCAAAGCCAAGTTCTCAGCATGTTCTTCATTTGCTTCATATGGACTTATGTGGTCCAATGCGTGTACAAAGTATGAATGGAAAACGCTACATTCTGGTCATTGTTGACAATTATTCATGATGTACTTGGTTTATTTTCTTCGAACTAAAGATCAAGCTCCAACAATGATTATCACCTTTCTCACAAAGATTCAAGTTCAGCTCAAGAACACTGTCAGAACAGTAAGAACAGATAATGGAACTGAATTCAAGAAACAAACACTTCGTGTATATTTTGAGAAAGTTGGAATCATACATCAAACATCCATTGCTCACACTCTAGAACAAAATGGTGTAGTTGAAAGATGAAACCAGATGTTAGTAGAAGCTACTCGTACGATGCTGATTTTCTCTCAATTACCAGATTTCTTGTGGGATGAAGCCGTTTCAACTGCATGCTTTACTCAAAATTATTCCATCATTCATCAACGCCACAAGAAAACTCCATATGAGATTGTTTACAACCGGAAACAAGATATCAAATACTTTAATGTATTCGGTGCACTTTGTTACCCGAATAACGATCGTGACGATATTGGTAAACTTCAACTTAAAGTCGACATTGGAGTGTTCATTGGATACTGTGAAAACTCAAAAGGATTTCAAATTTGGAACCATCGTACTCGAAAAATCATGGAAACTGTTCACGTTAATTTCAATGAGCTTACAGATATGGCTTTTGAGCAAAACAGAATAAGACCTGCATCCAACCGTCTAAACTTTCCTACTTCATATGCTGTTCCACCAAATTAAACTCAACCTTCATCAATTGGAAACTTTTTTTGCTCTTTTGTTTGTTGAGATTCTTGAAAATCGTGCTCCAGAAGTATCAAATGTTTCCGCTGCACAACCTAATAATAATCCTATACAAGATACATCTGAACCAACAACAACAACCGTTGCAACAGATGCACCTCTGACTGATTCTCAAACAACAGAAGAACAAAATGCCTCCAACAATGATACAACTAATGATCAACAAACTCATGATGTACCCGTACCTGCAGATTATGACAGAAATGCTTTCTTCAACCCATTTGCACCGGCTCCAACTATTCCAGACATTGGAGAGTTGTCTACATGCAATTTCGATTCGTCAAATATGCAAACAACCTTCAATCACCACCCTTCGACACATAAATGGACAAAGGATCATCCCTTAGTAAATTTGATTGGCAATCCCTCTAACCCTGTCATGACGAGACAATGACTTCATATAGATGCTGAAACTTGTGTTTATGTACTCATCATTTGTCAAGAAGAACCAAGAAACATTAAGGAAGCCACGACATACGACAACTGGATTCAATCAATGCAAAAAGAGTTGAATCGGTTAAAAAAGAGTTAAAAAAAAAACCCTAATAGTCTCTCTCCAAAGTGGCGACACAAAAAGAAAAAACCGGACACCAAATCTACAATCTGAATGAGTTTTTTCTTTTAATCTAGCATCACTCTTATTTTATATAATCTTCATGCTATTCTTGTCGCTTGTGCATGGTATGATTTTTTAAATTGGTCAATTTTATATCTCTTTTGATCGTGGGTCGGTGAGGAATCAATTCCTTGTGCATGCATACTATTATTGTCGGCTGACACTTGGGTATTTAAATTGCAAAACGCTATCAATTGGTTGGCTGATTTTTGGGATTATATTATATCATTGGTTGTGACTGGTGATCATATTATTGTTTCTTGGTTCTTAACTCATATCGATTTAAGGTATCTTAAATCGCTAATTTATTTCTTGGTACGATCGGTGGTCTTGTGGGTGCGATCTGATTATTTATACATTTGGAAGTAAACCGTTAAGGTTTGTTATCGGCTCTGATTTCTTGCTGATTTATTGAACGTGGGTTTGGAGAAGATGAAGTCGGGGTTTCTGAGTGATACGAAGGCGTCTGTAGGGGCTGCTCATGATCCAACAGGTTCTCGTCATGCTTTTACTTTTGATATGGATGCATTAGCGGCTCATATGGATCGTTTAAAACGTGTGGATGTGGGAAATTGTGGGGTGCCTCGTTTTGATTCACATAATCAGATTGAGGAGCTTTTGCACATGAGGGATTTGACGTCTTGTGTGGACGATTCTGTCGGGGTTAAAAGTGATTGTATTAGTCATGAGTTGGGATCTAAACCAGCTATGAGCCCTAATACATCACCTATTATTCATGCGGTTGGTTCGGATTTGGCTACTGCTACTGTTTGTGAGTCGATTGCCAATGAATATGTCTCTGCTGCTACGCTCACCCCTTTGGCTAATAATGGTGAGGCGTGTGTTCCTGATGTTGGTGTGGATTTGGTAAAGGAAAAGGTGCTCCACTCGAATAATTCTGGTTTCATTGCCACTAATGATGTGTCCTCTCATGTTGATAATCATGATCAGGTTAATGAGTTGGGGGCATCTAAGGTTGATTTAGATCATGAGGTATCTTTTGTTGATCATGTTTGCACTTCAAAGGTACCTAATTCGATATCTTTTGATGAGGGGGAAGGTTATGGGTGCTAATGTTGTCATTCCCATGGCTGTAATTGACGAGATGTGCTCTAAATATACAAATTCGGTTTACGGCTATTTCCTTGGTCAACGTTTAGCATTCCCTATAGTAGAAGATTATGTTAAGCATGCGTGGGCTAAGTTTGGTTTCGAAAAAGCTATGTTCCGCAATGGTTTCTTCTTTTTCAAATTTTCGTCACATGAGGGTATGGTTAAAATGCTTGAAGGGGGCCCGTGTTTTGTTAAATCAAAGCCCATGATCCTCAAGATTTGGGTGGTGAATACTATGTTAGAAAAGGAGGAAATCAAACAGGTACCAGTGTGGGTGCGGATTCATAATATACCGGTGGTGGCTTATTCTAAAACTGGTATAAGTTTGATTGCTTCACAACTTGGATGACTCATTAGATTCATTGCAGGTACTAGTGCCATGTGTGTTAATCCATGGGGTCGTTATTCTTATGCATGTGTAGAATATGAACGGTGGCCTTCTAGATGCTCTAAATGCAATATTTTCAATCATGAGGATGGTTCGTGTCCTTGTAAGACTATGAAGGTCCCTGTTGTTGATGTTCACAAGAAGAGGGAAGTGAAGAAAGGTGGAAAAAAGGCTGCGAAATTAAAGAAAATTTTGGTCTATAAACCAAAAGCATCTCTTCAATACCGGCCTGTTTCTAAACCTTGTACTTCAAAGGAGAGATTGGTTTCTAAGGTGGCCATGGAGGGTGATCAGCCCGTGAGCGTTTCTCCTTTGGATGAGGTGGGTAACTCCTCTAATAAGACTAATGAAAATGGCTATTTCTCGGATAATATTCACTTAGGTCATTTGAGGAGTTTTACTGATACGAGCATGGAGGAAAATAAGGTACTTGATTCAGCTGAAGTACCTTTGAATGATAATGGTATGAAGGATGGATGTGTAGGGGAATTGTGTGTGAGGGATTATGGAACGCATGGTACTTTACCTACTAAGGGTGATTCTGCCTCGTATTCATACACTATTCCATAGGGTGTGGATCCGTGCTCTTTGAAGGGTAAAGATCCTAATGATGATATTGTTTCTGAAAGTGATGATGAAGTCTTAGAGAACTATTTTGAGGACTACGAAGACATCGGGCTTTATTCTTCTGCATCCAAGATTCGTAGTGGTTCTTTTAAAGACTTTAAGGTAAAAGGACGCGCGAAGACTTAGTTTGTTACTTATGCTTATCTTATAAACTTGGTCTTTTGTTTTCTTGTTGTTAAGTAGCTTTTTAGCTTGGGTTGATTGTAAGTTGCACTTGTGTGTGTGCATTTATGTCGCCTTAATCGGGCTTGAGATGAGGGATTCACCCTCATCCTTTGTACTTCAATGTTTTTTGGTGTAATGAATTTTGCCAGGCGGAAGGCCTTTTACCCAAAAAAAACATCTTGATGTCTGGGAATTAGCAGATGGAATCTATGTCATTTGAATCAAATGGATCTGGAAAAATAAACCGGATACTGAAGGCAATGTTATTCGCAACAAATCTCGTCTCGTGGCAAAAGGGTATTCTTAAGAAGAAGGAATCGACTCTGAAGAATCGTTTGCACAAGTAGCTAGACTTGAAGTTGTACAGATATTTCTGGTGTATGCTGCACATAAGAAGATCACAGTTTATCAAATGGATGTGAAAATGGCATTTCTAGATGGTCAACTATGAGAAAAAGTTTATGTTGCTTAATTGGAAGGAATAGTTGATCCAGAATATCCTGACCACGTGTACAAGCTCAATAACACTCTTTATGGCCTTAAACAAGCCCCGAGGGCATGGTACAACAAACTGTCAGCATTCCTTCTTGCTAATCACTTTACCAAAGGAACTATGGATCCAACATTTTTCATACAACGTCATGGGGAAGACATTTTAACTGTTCAAATTTATGTTGATGATATCATCTTTTGTTCAACTCATAAAAAGTACTCAAATGCTTTTATAAAACTAATGAAACAAGATTTTGAAATGTATGATGGGTGAAATAAAGTTCTTCTTAGGACTTCAACATTAATCTCCCCGTGGCATATTTTTAAATCAGTCCAGATATGCTCTTGAAATTTTAAAGAAACATGGAATGACCAGTTGTGATACTTATAACACCCCTATGTCTGCATCATCTCCAAAGCATCTGAACCAACAACAACAACCGTTGCAACAGATGCACCTCTAACTGATTCTTAAACAACAGAAGAACAAACTGCCTCTAACAATGATACAACTAATGATCAACAAACTCATGATGTACCCGTACCTGCAGATTATGACAGAAATGCTTTCTTCAATCCATTTGCACCGGCTCCAACTATTCCAGACATTGGAGAGTTGTCTACATGCAATTTGGATTCGTCAAATATGCAAACAACCTTCAATCACCACCCTTCGACACATAAATGGACAAAGGATCATCCCTTAGTAAATTTGATTGGCAATCCCTCTAACCTTGTCATGACGAGACAATGACTTCATATAGATGCTGAAACTTTTGTTTATGTACTCATCATTTGTCAAGAAGAACCAAGAAACATTAAGGAAGCCACGACATACGACAACTGGATTGAATCAATGCAAAAAGAGTTGAATCAGTTCAAAAAGAGCGAAGACTTAGTTTGTTACTTATGCTTATCTTGTAAACTTGGTCTTTTGTTTTCTTGTTGTTAAGTTGCTTTTTAGCTTGAGTTGATTGAAAGTTGCACTTGTGTGTGCATTTATGTCGCCTTAATGGGGCTTCAGATGAGGGATTCACCTTCATCCTTTGTACTTCAACATTTTTTGGTGTAATGAATTTTGCCAGGCGGAAGGCCTTTTACCCAAAAAAAACATCTTGATGTCTGGGAACTAGCAGAAGGAATCTATGTCATTTGACTCAAATGGATCTGGAAAAACAAAACGGATACTGAAGGCAATGTTATTATTAACAAATCTCATCTAAATGGCAAAAGGGTATTCCTAAGAAGAAGGAATCGACTCTGAAGAATCGTTTGCACAAGTAGCAAGACTTGAAGTTGTGCGGATATTTACGGCATTATGCTTTGCACACAAGAAGATCATGATTTATCAAATGGATGTGAAAATGGCATTTCTGAATGGTTAACTATGAGAAGAAGTTTATGTTGCTTAATTGGAAGGAATAGTTGATCCAGAATATCCTAACCATGTGTACAAGCTCAATAACGCTCTTTATGGCCTTAAACAAGCCCCGAGGGCATGGTACAACAAACTATCAGCATTCCTTCTTGCTAATCACTTTACCAAAGGAACTATGGATCCAACATTTTTTCATACAAGCGTCATGGGAAGACATTTTAATTGTTCAAATTTATGTTGATGATATCATCTTTTGTTCAACTCATAAAAAGTACTCAAATGCTTTTATAAAACTAATGAAACAAGATTTTGAAATGTATGATGGGTGAAATGAAGTTCTTCTTAGGACTTCAACATTAATTGTGACAACTTCGTAATTTCGGTCATTTTACAAACTTTAAAAGTTTCACTATTTCATCATTTATCGTAAACTATGTTCACGAGTATCAAATCATTCGCGTAACGTA
The DNA here is from genome assembly GCA_910596185.1 of Chrysanthemum makinoi. Lineage (NCBI taxonomy): Eukaryota > Viridiplantae > Streptophyta > Magnoliopsida > Asterales > Asteraceae > Chrysanthemum > Chrysanthemum makinoi. The sequence goes on along the minus strand of OU343223.1, from coordinate 159,599,659 downwards.
ATGGTTTAGGCTGCGAATTCATGAACATTTCATCAAGGACATTTCATATAGACTAGGTTTAGTCTACATATCATTAGCATCGTTATCATCATTTCAGTTCGTGCTTGGATTTGCATTTTCATTAAGCGTTTATTTTCCTATTAAATAACGCTATCTCAGTAAACATTATTTTGAAACATTGATCCGACACTTCCAAAAATATTCTTAATATATTTTTATACTCATTTTAAGACTATAAAATAATATTATTAGTTTACCCGGTGTTCTAAATTTATTTTGTATATAAATTGTTATATTTATATAATTACAACGGTTTTAAATAAATACTACGATAATTATTAATTCACTCAATTTTTGTGAGAAATGTATTTTTATAATTTTTATGAGTTCAATATATTTTATTTTGATCCGTTAAAATTTATTTTTAGCTAACGCTACCCTAAAAACTTAAATATGTACACAAGTTATTAATTATCCTTAATTAATTACACATTTACTCTACATTACTACACTTAATTATTACTAAATGCATCATCTTATTTTCTTTTTCATACTTGTCGACCAAAAATGCATGACACAACACATTTGAGTTCAAAATATCAACTAGATATTATCCTACTTGCATATTTTTAATTATATACTAAAAGTAACACATACTTCACATAATATCAAATGTGTAAAAAGCAAATATTCTCTTCATCCTCTTGTTGAGAACCGGCCACATCAAGAACACAAGAGAAATCCATAATTTTTCATGATTCAAGTATTGATCAAATCCTAGGAATAATCTAGTATAGGTTTTGAAATAAAAACCTCATGATTTATTTAAGTATACTTTGCTCAAAACACTTCAATCCTTCAAGTAAGTGTTCTAGTAATTTTCATAATCTTTCATACTCTTACTTGATGTATTTTTATGTTTCTTTTAGAAAAACATGCATGTTACATATGAATTTATACCACTTTTAATGTTTTTATTACTTATTATGAAATATTCATCATCCTATAATTACTCCTTGAAACATATCACTTTTGGTGATGTCTAGGAATCCATGACACCCTAAGAAGGTGTATGGTAGGATTAAAATAACTTCGGAGTTGTTTTGAATTGGTTAGAATAGGTTTTGCTTGATAAAAACTCATTTAGACAACTAAAATTAAGGGTCTGATTTTATTTGTGAATTCTGGAAAATCCGACAGTTTGTAAAATATTTTGGGCTAGATATTCAGAAAATATACTTTAAAAAGCAGCGTGGCGCTTGAATTGGTTAAAACGGAGTTATAACGAAGAAGTTATGCTATTTTCAAGTTTGACGACAGAAAATATTTGTTTCAGAAAATTCAGCATGTAATCTCGACTTTTACGAGTCAAAAATGAGTCTTAAGCGTTATAAAATGTGTCGACTTATCAAAAATATATTAGTATATATTATTACGATTCCGAGGACATATAAAACATAGAAAAGCGGACTTGTAACGAGTAAATTACAGCGATTTAACAAAGTTGTCGTAACTTTATTATATAAGAAAAACTAATATATTTCTATTAGACAAATATTACGGCCACAAGGGACTATGTTGGGGGTCGTTTTTAACATTGACGTAGTACTTTTTGTAACATGATGTCTTCTAGTAAAAGTAAGTTAGCCTAGCATATTTTCCAAAATGTCCACCATTATTGTCAAGCGGAGTTGTAACGAATAAAATACGGTTACTCAAACTTTGCCGAAAACCACTCTTAAACGATATTTTGGACACAAGTACCATACTTAACCTATATTTTTCTCCGTGATCGAAACCTCTAGGATGAAAACTTAAATGCTAAAACTTTGAGATAATGACACAAGCTTCCCAAAACCGTTGAGTTCGTTTCCTAACACTCGGCGTGCACCATTTTACGACTAGCTTTTCAAGGCTGTTTTGTCACTTTCATGAAATTTCAACGACATTATTTTACGACGAAAAGTTATAATTTCACAATGAATCATTAAATGATTATCGTAAGATATCATTTCAACGTAAATACTTGTAAAGTATTTTATAACATGACGAGATGTCATAAACATATATTTCGACGATAAATTCTATTCTCAAAAGCGTACAAGTGGTATAGATTACATGTGGATTTGCATGCACGACATTGTTTCATGATTTACATTAGAACATATTATTCATAATAGGTCAAGGTCGAGGAGGTTGCGTCTCATTTGATATTGCCATTACATCATCATTTATCATTGCAACCAGGTGAGTTTTCATAGCCCGATTTATTCAAGTTTTTAATTTATTTCAAACCTCGGGGAGAATACATTGCACATCGTTTTTATTACGATACCAAGTATATCAAATTCATTACATTGCTTAAGTTACCTCATTGCGAGTTAAATGTCCCCATTTCATAATCATGAACCGTTAATTTCATAGAAGCAAGGGTGAGTGGATAGATCTATCGAGGGTGACACCTCCATCCGGGTTGGTGGATTCCAACCGGACGGATGCATTTCATTTCGTTATCATTATTTGAGTTGTTTGGCAAAACACTTTGTTGGGGCGAACATCAGTCAAGCGTTGTCATGTGCTTAAGCAATTGTAACATCATTTTGTGACATCATTGTCATACATAACTTATACTTGTGGTAGTCGTATTAAACATATACATAAACTCTATGAACTCACTCAACCTTTGTGTTGACACTTTTAGCAATGTATTTTCAGTAACTAAGGCATTCACTTCATGGCATGCATGTGGACATATCATAGAGTCGCGGTGACGGCGCGTCTCACATGGGATTTATACATTTTTAAAACATCGTTTGACTTGTACCAAACTTATTTTCCGCACATGTTGATTTTCATTTGGGACCTATACTTGTAAACTCTGATTTTTTTATTAAATCAAGCGTGTATTTTCCAAGCGGCACTTTAGGTGGATTCAATATAACTGTGATTGTGATGCTATGACAGTCAATCCCCAGGAATTCCATTCCGCTGCAAAACAGGTAATTTGGGGGTGTGACATTAATCTCCCGGTGGCATATTTTTAAATCAGTCCAGATATGCTCTTGAAATTTTAAAGAAACATGGAATGACCAGTTGTGATACTTATAACACCCTCATGTCTGCATCATCTCCAAAGCATCTGAACCAACAACAACAACCGTTGCAACAGATGCACCTCTAACTGATTCTCAAACAACAGAAGAACAAACTGCCTCTAACAATGATACAACTAATGATCAACAAACTCATGAAGTACCCGCACCTGCAGATTATGACAGAAATGCTTTCTTTAATCCATTTGCACCGGCTCCAACTATTTCAGACATTGGAGAGTTGTTTACACGCAATTTGGATTTGTAAAATATGCAAACAACCTTCAATCACCACCCTTCGACACATAAATGGACAAAGGATCATCCCTTAGTAAATGTGATTGGCAATCCCTCTAACCCTGTCATGACGCGACAATGAATTCATATAGATGCTGAAACTTGTGTTCATATACTCATCATTTGTCAATAAGAACCAAGAAACATTAAGGAAGCCACGACATACGACAACTGGATTGAATCAATGCAAAAAGCGTTGAATCAGTTCAAACATCTTGAAGTCTGGGAACTAGCAGATGGAATATATGTCATTGGACTCAAATGGATCTGGAAAAACAAACCGGATACTGAAGGCAATGTTACTCGCAACAAATCTCATCTCGTGGCAAAAACGGTATTCTTAGGAAAAAGGAATCGACTATGAAGAATCCTTTGCACAAGTAGCTAGACTTGAAGTTGTATGGATATTTACGGTATCGCACACAAGAATATCACGGTTTATCAATGGATGTGAAAATGGCGTTTTGAATGGTCAACTACTGAGAAGAAGTTTATGTTGGTTAACTTGAAGGAATAGTTGATCCAGAATATCCTAACCATGTGTACAAGCTCAATAAAGCTCTTTATGGCCTTAAACAAGCCAGAGGCGGGTACAACAAAGTATGTCGGCATTCCTTCTTGCTAATCACTTTACCAAAGGAACTATGGATCCAACATTTTTCATACAACGTCATGGGGAAGACATTTTAATTGTTCAAATTTACGTTGATGATATCATCTTTTGTTCAACTCATAAAAAGTACTCAAATGCTTTTGCAAAACTAATGAAACAAAATTTTGAAATGTCCATGATGGGTGAAATAAAGTTCTTCTTAGGAATTCAACATTAATCTCCCTGTGGCATATTTTTTAATCAGTCCAGATATGCTCTTGAAATTTTAAAGAAACATGGAATGACCAGTTGTGATACTTATAACACCCCTAGGTCTGCATCATCTCCAAAGCATCGAAACCAACAACAATAACCGTTGCAACAGATGCACCTCTAACTGATTCTCAAACAATAGAAGAACAAACTGCCTCCAACAATGATACAACTAATGATAAACAAACTCATGAAGTACCCGCACCTGCAGATTATGACAGAAATGCTTTCTTCAATCCATTTGCACCGGCTCCAACTATTCCAGACATTGGATAGTTGTCTACACACAATTTGGATTCGTCAAATATGCAAACAACCTTCAATCACCACCCTTCGACACATAAATGGACAAAGGATCATCCCTTAGTAAATGTGATTGGCAATCCCTCTAACCGTGTCATGATGAGACAATGACTTCATATAGATCTTTGAAACTTGTGTTTATGTACTCATCATTTGTCAAGAACCAAGAAACATTAAGTAAGCCACGACATCGACAAGCTGGATTGGATCAATGCAAAAGAGTTGAATCAGTTCAAACGTCTTGAATTTCAGGAACTAGGAGATGGAATCTATGTCGTTGGACTCAAATGGATCTAGAAAAACAAACCGGATAATGAAGGCAATGTTATTCGCAACAAATCTCATCTCGTGGCAAAAGGGTATTCATTAAGAAGAAGGAATGGGACTCTACGAAGAATGCGTTTGCACAAGTAGCTAGACTTGAAGTTGTAAGGATATTTACGGCATATCTTTGTACACAAGAATATCGAGTTTATCAAATGGATGTGAAAATGGCGTTTGTTGAATGGTCAACTACGAGAAGAAGTTTATGTTGTTTAACTTGAAGGAATAGTTGATCCAGAACATCCTAACCACATGTACAAGCTCAATAAAGCTCTTTATGGCCTTAAACAAGCCCCAAGGGCATGGTACAATAAAGCTGTCGGCGTTCTTGACTAATCACTTTACCAAAGGAACTGTGGATCCAACATTTTTCATACAACGTCATGGGGAAGACATTTTAATTGTTCAAATTTATGTTGATGATATCGTCTTTTGTTCAACTCATAAAAATTACTCAAATGCTTTTGCAAAACTAATGAAACAAAATTTTGAAATGTCCATAATGGATGAAATGAAGTTCTTCTTAGGACTTCAACATTAATATCCCTGTGGCATATTTATAAATCAGTCGGATATGCTCTTGAAATTTTAAAGAAACATGGAATGACCGGTTGTGATACTTATAACACCCTATGTGCGCATCATCTCCAAAAGGCGGGATCTTTGATTTACATGGGAAATTAATTGACCCCACAAAATACCAAAGTATTATTGGGTCTCTCATGTATCTAACGACCATCGGACCGGACATTGTATTTTCTATATATATCTATGCTCTTTATCAGTCAAGGTGACGACACCTCAACGAGGCTAAAAGAATCCTTCGCTACGTAAAGGGAACCATTCACTTTGGAATCCGGTATCCGAAGGATTCTGGTTTTGCACTCATAGCTTATTGAGACGCGTGATTACGCGATTTGCTTAGATACATGCAAGAGTACTTACGGTGGTGTTCAATTTCTAGAAGACAAGCTTGTGTCTTGGTAGTCAAAGAAAAAATATTTTACATCAATATCTTTAAAAGAAGCAAAATAAAATGTAACACTCCCAAATTAAGTGATACACAAGCGGAATTCAAATTGGGTGTTACTTCATGGCGCAACAGTTATAACAATAGAAAACGAACTCTAATTGAGTCGTTTTAAAAGATTTATCATTCAAATATCAAAGTTTACAAAATGAGGTCCCGATAGTTTAAGTAGTTTATTAAATAAGGTTTGAATTATAATAAAATTTATAGCCTTCTTGAGTATCCGTGCTCCTCCGGCCGTCGTTCATTATAGACACTGAGATAAACATGCTAAAAGTGTCAACACAAAGGTTGGTGAGTTCATAGAGTTTGTTGCAAATAAGTTGAAAAGTCTATAAAGAATATTCACACAGCAAAGGCATTGTAAATCCACTCGTTGCAAATCCCCCATACAAAACTTGCAACGTGTGTGTTCACAACCCATTGCTAAAATATAATATGAGTATAACAGTTGATTTAAATAGTTTCAAGTTTCAGTGAATATTTGTAATAGTTACAAATATTGATAAAATAGTAGTGGGTTATGTTATTATACACCCATAGTTCGTTTGCTTGCCCTAACCGGGCCAATCACAAAAGTAATTAAGTTTGTTTGCCCTAACTGGGTCAATCATAAAAGTAATTCGTTTGTTTGCCCTAACCGAGTCAATCACAAAAGATAGTTTGTTTGTTTTACCCTAACCGGGTCAAAGGTTGAGTGAATTCATAGTGTTTGTATAATAATCAGTTGAACACAAGTTTCAAGTTTAAGAAACAGTAGGCTACGTTGGTATACGCCCATAACAGAAACAGAGGGCCATGTTGTTAGCACCCATAACAGATATAGTGGGTTACGTTGCTAGGCACCCATAACAGTGGGCCGTGTTGCTAGCACCCATAACAGATACAGTGGGTTGTGTTGCTAGGCACCCATAACAGTGGGCCGTGTTGCTAGCACCCATAATAGATACAGAAAAATACTTGTGTTCGGGTTTGCAACATAAACATATAAAGTAGAACTATGAACTCATAGTAACATGTAAAAGTTTAGAGTACTAATGAAAGTAAAAATCAAGCAGTTGAGCATGTATCTCCCCCAAAAGTAGTACAAAATAATTGAAAATAGGGGCCATGAACTCACCTTAGAGTGTAGTGACATAAGAAATGCAACGGTGTCAAAAAGTATGGTAGAACACTATAAAGAAGCATAGCACAACGATACGGGATCGGCATAACCTAATAGATATAAGCTTGTCTCATAATATGATCTGAAATAATGTCGATGCATTATGATTTTCAAAAGATAATATGTTTTAGTTTTAAATTGGAAGTCTCGTATCAACGTTTGTAAAATGTTTAGTTTCATCATTAGGTGTGGTGGTATGAAATCACAGGACTAAGTACAACTCCGTAAAGCATAATATATATATATATATATATATATATATATATATATATATATATATATCTCATATATATTATGAAATAAAATAATAAACAGGATGTCTCAAGAAAACGAGTCACAAAAGTATTGACGGGTGAATTCTAGGCGAGAAGATAACGACAAGAAAATATGTCAAGAAGGCAAGTCACTTGGGCTCTATCCCGATAATAGTCCAACTTAAATCTAATTCAAGTTCAATGCGTCCAATGTTCTTAGTCAGATATCTTAAGTTCATCATGAGTCTATCACGAGAATAATAATCCAACATATCCAAAAATATCCGTCTATATAGTCCAAATAATATTAATTCAATATTAGTCTAATAACCTTGTTCAATATAAGTCCAATGTCTGATATCAAGTATATGTAGTGTCCAATATATATAATCCGTTACGAGTCCGATATCTTATGTTTGTCACAAGTCTAATATGTCCAAATCCGTTATGTCTAATATATGTCTAATATTAGTCCGCTAAGTATTATGGTAACCCGATATATAATGTCAATCTTAAATGTAAAACTTACGATAACCATATGTTCAACAATATATTATGGTGGCTAAGTATTTCAATATTACATATAAGTTATACTTTATAATATAGATAATACGCACAATAATTAAATTATAAGCAAACAAACCCTTTTTAATTTTTGTAAGTGGGCTTGGCCTGGTAATTCTACAATACAAACCGCACCCCAATGTGATTTGAAACAACCAAAACCAAACACCCTAAGTGGGTTGTGTTGGTGAACCAGATAAGCAAACCCAAGCGCACCTTAAGTGCAGAAAATAGCAACAAATCGGAATTTGGGCTGAAATCAAACAGCTCCAACTGCACCCTTTGTGCAGAAAAATAAACAAGCAAAATGCACTCTTTATGGGCTGAAATCAGCAGCTCCCAATGTAGTTTTTGTGCAGAAAAATCATCAACAAAACGCACCATTTAGGGGCTGAAATCAGCAGCTCCAAATGCAGTTTTGTGCGAAAAATCAGCAACAAAGCGCGCTCTTTTGGGGTTGAAATAAGCATACAAAAACACCCCTGTTGGGCTGAAATATGCAGAGTCAACACCCCCTGTTGGGGATGCAATGCAACAAACAAACGCCCATTTTGGGGCGTGACACATAAAAATAAACACCCTTTTGGGTGGGCTGGCGGCGGGTAACAAACACTTCAAGTGCACCCTAGTTAGGCCTTGTGTGGGTCGATAGCAATTCATAACAAACAAGCACACCCTCCGGGTGGTGTGAACCGAGAGCAACAAACCAAACACACCCTTTGGTGTGGGTTGTAGACGCATAACAAACACCCTCTTGAGGTACGTGACCAACGAAGCAAAACAAACGAGCCTTAGCTTTTATATCTTACAAACTAATAATAAGTGATCTTACTACTGGAAAGGAGTTGGAAAATAAGCTTAAGCAATGCACCCTAGTAGCTTTCTCACTCGAAGCGAATATAAAACACACCCCTGGTGTTTGACAAAGTAATAAGTAAAATAGGCACCCTCTTGGGTGTCTCGTTATATTGAACCAAACCACACCCTCTCATTGCTTTTTTTTTAAGTTAAACCGAACCAACAAACACACCCGTGGTGTAATTTTAACCAAAACAATTAAAACCAAACGCATTCCCTATGATGGGTGAGGTGGTGTGAGTCAAAAGCAACCAAGCCAAACGCACCCTTGTTTGAGCTAGTAAAGGCTGTAAACCGAGGGCAACAAACACCCCCTTGTGGGTCGTTCTTTGAACGTGAATCAAACTAATCATAACTTGTAAAATGAGCTAAAAGCTAATCCAAACATGACCACGATAATAAAGGTCATGGTCCCAAAACCCGAACGGGTTATTCAAAGATTATGAGACTAATTTGTGGCAAAGCGGTCACGACCTATTAATAATACGGGTTTTAAACCCAACTCGTTTCTCAACCGAATCAAACAAATACCCTCGAATTAAACAAACACCCTTTGAATCTGATTTTCACCACACGAATAACTTGTCAAAAACGTTTTTAATTCGATTCTGAGTCCACCAAAACCTTACAAGTTGTTTTGATAATCAGATTGAATAAAAGTTAACGAAGATAAATCTTGGTGTGTCGACTTACCAAGAAAACAAAGAGAGGAAAAAGGTGAGAAAGGTGATGTGGCGGTATGGTGGTTCACTCTTAACCAAATGAGAAGCTATTATAACATCTAACCCCAAGGTGTAACACCCCAAAATATCGCGAAGCGGAAGATTGTGTCAGCGTGGTGCTACTTCATAATACAAAGTACAAGTTATAGAAAATGACCTCTAAATGAGACGTTTTGAAAAGTTACCATTCGATTTATGAAATCCGAGTTACAAACAATGAGGTCCCAAAGTATAATATATAAATGTTTACAAAATGTTTTGAATGGTAAATGATAAAAGCGTAAGTCTCCAAAATATGTTGTGCGACTCTAAGTTCCATGCAACAACTATCGTCTTATTGACTGAGATAAACATGCTAAAAGTGTCAACACAATGGTTGGTGAGTTCATAGAGTTTGTTTAACATGTAAGCTTTTAAAGAATGTTCACACAGCAAAGGCATTGTAAATCCACTTTCGGTTGCAAACTTAGCCCATACAAAACACGCAACCTTTGTGTGTTTACAACCCATTGCTAAAATATAGTACATTTTATAGTCAAGCACACATACAGTCATAATATTTCTGATTATTGCACTTAGTGTTGCTCCGTCGATAAGGGAGACTTTCAAATTGGGCTACTGCGTTTATATTGGGAGACTTTCGATCGAGAACTGCTCCATTTATGTTGGGAGACTTTCGAATTGGATTTGCTCCGTTTATGTTGGGAGACTTTAGTGTTGCTCACGAGGAACTTTCAAACTTAAGTATAACACAATCAAGTATAACGCAATCAAGTATAATGTAATCAAGTATAATGCAATCATGTATAATGCAATCAAGTATAATGTTTTGAGTATTTGTAAAAGTAAAAACAAGTAGTTGAGCATGTATCTCCCCCAAAGAGTTTGTAAACAAGCATTAAAAGAGTAGGGGCTATGACTCACGGTAATCCATAAAATTTTAGAGTACTTGTGAAAGTATAAAGAAAGTGTTTGAGCATGTATCTCCCCCAAAAGTTTCAAACGAGTATAAAAACGGGGCTAAGAACTCACCTTAATAAATGATATCACAACGTATAACGAATCGATGGATAATCCTGGAAGTCTCTACGTATAACCTAGAATATGATGTCAATCCTTAGGTTCGGAATAACGATGCGAAAGTATAAACATGCCTATATACGTCCTTATATTAATCATGATGTAGTATTTGTATGTTTGTTTATAGAAATGGTTTTAGTTTGTATATCCCGTACTACCGTTCGGGCCATCATAATTCAGAGGTCATGCATGAACGCTCGAGGAGCTAGGATACTTTAATTAAGTAAATCCGGCAACTCGTCGATCCGTTTACCGAAATGAACCCCTCACATGAAGTTCCCTAGTGTTGTAGTGCTCAATACGTAAAACATATATTTTTGATTACTTGATTATATGATATATTAAGAGTTTATAAATAAAATAAATAAACTAACCAAGTTTATAAGTATTTAAATAATACTTACCTTAATATAGAATGCTTGAGTATTATGGAAAAATAAAATATTAGCGGAGCTTTGACGTAGGATTTGCAATCTTCAAAACCCAAAGGCTATTAGAAGATTATAACAATGCCTTCTTGAGAACCCGAAGAAGAAAAGAAGATTATAACGGCGTCTTTTGGAGACTTGAAGTTATTTGAAGATTATAACGACTCTTTCTTGAAAACTTCCAAGAACGAAGATCAAACACTAGTTTTCTTTCAAAAACTAGTTAAATTTCTTACAAAATATAAGATAAGTGCCTTAGGGTTTTAGAACTTTTATAGATGGAGAGGAGGGTGCAAGAAATATGTAGTTTTTAGCTTGGTATTTATAGGGAAAATTTAGGAGTTAACTATATATTGGGTTAAAAACTAACCATGGTTAAATTGTATACTTGTAATGATCTAAGGAATGATCAAATATCAATCCTACATGTGTTTTACACGTTTCATATGAGGAGGTGGTGATAAGATTGGAATTTCTTGATATTATCTTGATTTTCTTGAGTGTAGTTAGGTTCGAAAATTGCTAGCGGTAAGTATTTAATTCATGAAGCGTAAAACCGGGTGTAAGTAAAATATGAAACTTATAGGAATGATTAAACTCATCAATATAATCATTATTATCTTAAAATGAGTGATAAGTTTAATGGGTCGTAAATCTTTGTTAAGCAGGAAGCGTAGGCTAAATCGTGAAAATACAATTTATCGAAATGAGCGAGATTTGGGGAAATGATCGTGAATATATTTAAAGTAGACTAAAATTAGTCTATGAGTGATATGAGATGTCAAAATGTAGTTTTAGTTATCGTGGGATAACTTAATTATCATGAAGTCTAAAAGATCTGCGATTTAAGCAAAATGTAGAACGTACAAGGTTAATTTCTTTATGGTCAAAGGAGGAGGGAAATATGTTTGACTTTTCAAAAAATATAAAAGTTTCAAAACATCTTAGGAAATACTGTCAGAGGAATGGTTAAGTCCGGGTCTAAGTAGAATTGTTTAAAGCGTAAGTTTAGTCTCGTCTGACTCGGGGTTTATTTGGTAACATTTAAATGAAATTTAAAAATTCTCTAATTGATTATGAGTGATCTAAAATTAATATGATGTGGGGAAAATTGTCGAGTTGGTTTTAGTTATGCGTGGGATGTTTAAATGGTGCTCAGACCAAAAGCGAAGCTTTAAGGCGATGTTTTCTTAATAACTTTTAGAAGATGATCTAACGATTGTCAAACTCTCAGGTTATCACTAAAATAAATTAACTTATGAGAATGTGAAATAAAAATTTTGGGAGTGAATAGTAAAAAGTGAATAGTAATAGTGAATAGTAGAAATTCAAAAATGGATAGAAATCCTAAAAATGTGAATTGTTACACAAGGCAACTACAAACCCTTCTCATCTTGATCATGATGATGATGATGGCGTGGTGGCGTGAAGTGGTGATGGTTGTTTCATAGTGGTCAGTTAGGAGGCGGTTTGGCAGAGAAAGGAGAGAGATGGAAGGAGGTGTGAGAGGGTTAGAATGATAGATATGATCTATCTTTATGCGTACATGTATAAAAGCGGTGTAGTAGTAGGATAAGATTTGAGATTTTGTTTTATTATCATATGGGTATTTAGGTGTCCCATTGAGCCAAGGTGTAGCAGCGGTATTACAGTTTAGTAAATGTGAAAAATATATTACGGAAGTGTTTTATAATAGTAATATAAAAGCAAAATTATTGACTCGAATAATAGTTATCAATTTAAACCATTAATTATCGCGGTATCGCGGCGTTATATGTAGTTTTCACGTTTTGAGATAACTTCTCCTTAAATAGGCGAAAATGAATAAAACGTTAGAGGGTAATAATTCGAATCGGAAAAGAACCGTCATTTTACCTTATGAAATTTTACGTCACATTAGTCACATTAGTGGTTGTTGTGATCGGATAAGCGATAACGTTTAATCTTAAAAAATAGGCGTAGAAAATGGACAAGTATTCTTTCATTAGAATATTATATTAATTTAATACAAGGTGAAATTTACCGGTGGTTCTGATCTCACCCTCTTAAATAGAATCTCGTCGAGATTGATCCGTGTTAGATGTTGAAGCGATGTTGACGAATAAATGTGGTTTTATGAGATAACTAGTGATGTATTTCAACTTGTCGTTTTTGAAATAAGGTGTAATTGGTCATTGTCCTGAATTTCTTCTTAGTAGTGTAACGAGTTTTTTTTATCGGATAAATACTTCTTACGATTAAAGGTGAATAGTAACCCGGTGAACAATAACAACCAGCGGTCGAGAATAGTAACCCAATGGCTACTTTTGTTTTATAAACCACGCCATTTTAACACCGGGATGCCGCATTTTATTACCATTATTTGCGGTTGTGTATTAAGTAGTGCGACTACTTACTCGTCAATGTTATAGAAGAAGAAAATTTTAGATTTTTATTGTGATTCTTACCCCTCGTGGTCCTAGCAATGGCGTGAAGCTGACTTTACATGGTAAGGGATATGGTAAGAGTTCATTTTGTTCTTGTGTTTTATCGATGAATACACATAAGTTATTTACATTCACAAATTTTGTGATTTTCGAAAAATCAAGTAGATAATCAATCACGGACATAAACACGGTACAACTATTCGATATTTGAAAAGTTTAAGTTGAACATAGGTAGTGAGGGCCATGTTCAAGCGTCCTAGATTAAATATAGGTGACTAGGCTATATTTAATCGGGTTGATAAACCTTTCAAATACCTAAAGTAGGTATACTCGTGATATGCCCGTTGTTTGATGAGGCAAACTTTCCCATTCTCGAGCATAACCATCAAAAGACCTTTAGGTAACCGATTTTTACTTAATCCCACAACTCATCAAACAAGAACTGTCATTGGATTAGGCTAAATCAGTTTGAGTAATGGGTATTTTGAAATTTTGGCTCGTTCATAGAATTGCTTACACATTTGAGACAACTACTCCCATCATCACATGATTCTTCCTGAATTAGACATAGGTTATGCGGGCTATGTATAATTTAGGAGTAATAATGTAATGCTCGGACTAATCGACTTCGTATGCGTTCCTTGGTTTGTGATAGTACGGTGTTTATATAGAAGGTAGTATAAGTTTATATGTACATAATAATCAATCTTAATTATGTAGTATGAGTGTGTAGCATGGCGAATAAAGGATCACATGGAAAAGAAAAATAGTCCACACTAGGCTAGAATCATATACTTTTAACAATGAAAGTTTCGGAAGGAAACTTGATGAATGTAGAGAAGGTTGCTAAACTCCGGCTTTTGTAGATGATGAATCGGTTTGTTCCTTAGCAATCTCATATCTTGTATTTCTAGCGGAAATTGATAGGCTGTGGCGAGTTTCATGTAAAACAATATTACATACGGTAGGTGAAGCGTTTAGAGATCAACTGTATCACTCCAGTGTTTGAGGGAATAATAGAGACCATTAGTTCAAAATGGTACAGCGTTAAGCTAGTTTAAGTGTTTGATGAATGAGTGAAATATTTCGCGGTCTACAAAAATGCACGAGTAAGTACATGATGGAAAAATGTGGTTTGTAGTAATGTCCAAGAATAGGCGTCACCTTGAGATATGTTCATCTATTGTTTTTATATAAAGTGATCGAAAGTATGTCGAATGTGTATATGTTAATATACTAATATGTCATGTAGCATAAACATGCCTAGAAGTCACATAATCGTCTGGAGAATGGAAGGCCACGAGGCGTAAGGCTATAAAATGTTTTGTTTGTAAAAGTGGTTATAGTTCAGGTCTCAACTAGACCCGTTTCTCTATAAATGTGGCTTTGATACCAATCTGTAACACTCCCAAATTAAATGACGCGATCGAATTCAAAGCTGGGAGTTCCTTCATGGCTACAGTTATAACAATAGAAAACGAACTCTAATTGAGTCGTTTTAAAAGATTTATCATTCGAATATTAGAGTTTACAAAATGAGGTCCCGATAGTTTAAGTAGTTTATTAAATAAGGTTTGAATGATAATAAAATTTATAGCCTTCTTGAGTATCCGGTGCTCTCCGTGCCGGCCTCGTTCATTATGGACTGAGATAAACATGCTAAAAGTGTCAACACAAAGGTTGGTGAGTTCATAGAGTTTGTTGCAAATAAGTTGAAAAGTCTATAAAGAATATTCACACAAAGAGGCATTGTAAATCCACTTTCGATTGCAAATCCCGCCCATACAAAACTTGCAATCAGTGTGTTCACAACCCATTGCTAAAATATAATATGAGTATAACAGTTGATTTAAATAGTTTCAAGTTTGAGTGAATATTTGTAATAATTACAAATATTGATAAAATAGTAGTGGGTTATGTTATTATACACCCATAGTTCGTTTGCTTGCCCTAACCGGGCCAATCACAAAAGTAATTCGTTTGTTTGCCCTAACCGGGTCAATCACAAAAGATAGTTTGTTTGTTTTACCCAAACCGGGTCAAAGGTTGAGTGAATTCATAGTGTTTGTATAATAATCAGTTGAACACAAGTTTCAAGTTTAAGAAGCGATTAGGCTACGTTGGTATCATACATACTTGAAATAGTGGGGATGCACCTAACATATATGTTGGTT